>CM037467.1:14101272-14511772 GCA_021014325.1 Plazaster borealis
GGACTTTTCAGGCTATTCAATCACAAATTTTCTGATTTTCCAGGGACAAAAATTGGAAATCAGACTCAAGTATAGAACAAATATCATGCATGTTTCGTATAACACTATAATCTTGAGCATATTTTTAAAGTAATTTAATCATTATCTGCATGCGCTTGTGTCCTTGAATACAACACTTAACTTAATTGTTTCCCTTCCTCTCGGAGTACAAAGAGGGATTTAATCATGTCTGCGCATGTGTCCTTGAATACAACACTTAACTTAATTGTTTCCCTCCAAAGAGGGATGTCTAACGTGAAACCGTAAATTAAGTTAACAAAACGGGTTTCGACAATGAGGTTGTCAAATCTCCAAGAGGTTTTCTTTTTGAGAAGGATTTAGAACACAAAGCGAGAAGGGACAATGCGTATTGGAACTTGAACGTGAAGTTTATATGGAACGCGCAATATTACATTACAACTTAATTTTGAATAGTTCTAAAAATGTCTCAGACTGAAGTGAACGAGCAGAAGTTTCTTTTGTGGTTCAAGGTCAATGTTGAAAGGTTAAAACAATAAACATAAAAGCTGTACACTTTATTGGACAAAATTGATATTGATTTACTGTCAGGACTGTTTTGACGAGAGGAGAGAGTTCAGGGGATTCAGGCTGATGATTGTCAATTTCACTAAAGTGTTGTCCATGACATTAGTTGTGACTTGTGACCTTCAAGACTCCAGGGGGCGTGCACCAGAAAAGACAAACATCTTGCTCTTTGAATTTATCTAACGGCAGCGAGGTCTTGATAATGTACCAATTTATCAGAGTGTAATGCTGACCACTTTCTTTGTTTCGGAAGAGGGAAAGGCCCTGCAATAGCGCAAGTTCAATCTTACAAATTAAAACAACCTTCAGTCCCCTGCAGTCACTGCTACCTGCGGGAATTTCTATTCAGTATGAAAATAAAATGGCCTCCACTTTTCCATCCACAGAAAAATCTCCTTTCCATTACCGTTAAGTGTTATGCGAATTTGGTTACCGCAGCGGCTATAGTACTTTTGGCATTGGCTGAGTGATGATGGAACAGTACCTTAAACTAGCCGTGGGTGTTTGTTTATTGCCTTTCAGATTTGTACTTTGAGTAGAACAGTGTTGTCAATACAAGTTGATGTAGATAACAAATTTCCCCAAATATATAGATATGGTGTGACATTTTGAGTTGACCCTCTTTATAATGGTTTGAGCAGACCATTTTTTCTTAACCCCGCTGCAGTCTGTGTTTTTTAAGAAGCCACAGACTTGTCATGAGAATAATTATGATTTCGATCATGGAGTTTGCGCGCCATCACACAATGAGTTCTCGTCATATCTCGCTAACATTTCCTTTTTCTTTCTCTTTCCGACTGATCGTTAAAGATCAGAGACTAATTTCATGGAGCTGCTCAAGCACAAAAAGTTACCAAGCACAAGATAGTTAATAGTTACCAAAGGATACAATTACCAGCCAAAATACCAAGTCATATGTACCATTTTAGTACTGGTATCCTGCACACGTTTTGAATAGCAGAAAATTGTTCAGCAATATTGTCTGCTTAACACTTAATGAAGCCATCGGTCACTTATTGAGTGTCCGTTTTTAATTAAACATTCAGTACTCCACCATTTTGTTTTCTTCAAAAACCTTAAAAATTCCAAGTTCCCAAACTAAGTCTCGTACCATCGGATTTTTTGTCTTCAAAGAAATAAAAATTCCCTCAATGACCAGCTCTCCCGGAATTCCCATAGGAATTGTACAGCAGTTACTTGACCTTGGTTTCAATAGCCACTACTGGGTGAAATAAACCATATGGTTTCCTGATGGCTTCTTCTGTATACTTGTACAATGGCTGTAAGCAGTGACCTGAATTTTGTTTATTTAGTCAGAAGGGTCCATATCTAGTTTGGGCCATTTGAAAATGACTTTTTTCTTCATATAAATGTAGTACAAACTAATTTCAAAACGGTCACTCAAAAAGTGACCGATGCTGTCCGAGTTTGAATTTTTGTTGATGGTGTCAACAGTTCTATTGGGCCCAGGTGTCACAATCTTTGTCTTGTTCCTAGTGTGCCTAGTCTTGTTCCTAGTGTAAAGTAACCGATTCTCGTATTATTCTTAAACGGGATCAGACTACTTGCTCGTCAAGCGTCGGTTTGGTTGCACTGATTAAGAATAGGAGAAAAAACCCAAGACGACCGCACCACGATAGCGATTTAATTCACTACTTAATACATTTATCCTGAGAAGGAACTGCGATCTAGTTTCTCGAGTTCACGGAGGATTTTCTTTACGGTCATAAGGTGCAATGATTTCACGCCGTGAAGGTAAGAGCACTTGATAGCTGAAACAGAGACTAATCAAAGAGCGACTTGCGCATCTCTGTGTTGACGCAGTGGACGTGATTTCAATACTACACAGTCCTTTTGCGCATAAATAGGCTCCACTATGCCCGAAAGATATAGCATGGACCTCCAAAATCAATGCATTTTAAGCAGATTGCGAGGGCCCCAGTACTTGTCAATTGAATCACGGAATTGTGTGTTGCAATTAGAATAGTAATTGTAGCCCCAGACGTCCGGTAAGTAGGCAAGAATTGCTGCAAGGATGGGACTTGGTCGCCACAGTTCTTTCAGATTAATTAACCGACAACTGTTCAGGCAATGATACCATGAACCATAAAAGCGTTTCCAAATTAGCGACTGTTGCTGTGGCTGGATCACGTTCACACGCGTTGAAGCATAGGCTGGCCTTAGCAACAGCCGTAGCCGTAGCCGTAGCCACCAATTCGGACACGGCTGACATCCAAAACAAGTGCTCCTTACAAGTGGATTCCTCTTTAATACTGAACAACACTGTAGACGACTTGTTGGGAACAAATTCACCGGCTCTCTTTAGTTCTACACAAACAACCTCCTCTAAGGAGATATAACATTAGCTAATCTGCATCTCCTCAAGCCCAACCTCCAACAAGAGGATTCCTCGAACCCATGAACCCCAACTCACTGCGAAGAGGGCGACAAAAATGTTTCCGTTTAAGAGGTTGGAGAAATACTTCAGACTGAACTATCCACATTTGATGCTAAGCTTTTAAGGCCGGGACTTTACCATAGGCTTCCGGATAAAATTCCCTTTTCATATACATTCACAAACTTTGAACCGCACTTTATTTCACTGTATCGTCTTGGGGCAAGACATTTCTTTGCATGTTATTAACGTGACCGTTACCGTGTCTAGTTTCATTATGGATGGATTATTTTTCCTATTACTTCCTTGGCTAGGAATTCTATACCATCAAACTCGAGAATGATCTAACCAAGTTTTATACAACAGTCTACCTCCTCGGAGATGTAACTAAATAACTCCCAGGCTATAACGGTACTCTTCTTTCACGATGGATCGAAATTTAATGCGAAATAAAGTGCTTTTTGAACACATTTGTACCTGTGTTCCTTGCAGTCTTCTTCGCTGTATACTGTTCACTCATTAGGGTCGAAAGTTCGCAACAATGCACTGCATTACTGATGTGACTCGATCCAACCACCAGGGAGAAATTATCCCAAAATTATCTTACTCTGAGGGATTCAAATTAAAAGATTGAGCTGGAAGTCAAGCGAGTCTAGTTTCTCACCCGACAATCATCTAGAAATTGTGTATAGCCAATAGGCAAACTAGGCTGGTTTTGCGTTCACAACATGACTAGTTGGAAAGACATCTCGGGGTTTTTAATTATTGGTTTTTAATTGATTTTATTTTTTATTTTTTAAGACTTAAAGGTCTTCCATAAAATGTCTAATTTTATACGAAAAATAACAAACTCCGGCTGTAACAGTAGACTTCAATGACCTCATAGCCACTAGTCATCACAACCTCTACTAATTGCTTAATGAAATTCCCAAGATTCGGAAGATGTTCGGTGGTTTTTTCAATGCGATGCTACAGATGTGGCCGACATGTTAAAGGCATCGTACACGTTTGGTAATTACTCAAAATGTATATTAGCATGAAAACTGTCTTGGTAACAAGTAACAGATAGCTGTTGATAGTATAAAACATTGTGAGAAACGACTCCCTCTGAAGTAACGTAGTTTTTGAGAAAGAGGTAATTTCTCACTAAAATAATAAAAGACTTCTAGCTAGAAGCCTTTTATTCCTATCTGAAAGCACACAAATTTGTACAACAAGGGTGTTTTTTCTTTCATCCTTTTCTTGCAACTTCGATGACCAATTGAGCCCAAATTTTCACAGGCTTGTTATATTATGCATATGTTGGGATACACCAAGTGAGAACACTGGTCTTTGACAATTACCAAACGTGTACGATGCCTTTAAGACAGCAATACGTGATACCTGACTGTACCTAATTTCAGGCAGTTATCCTCATTTCCGCCCCAAACAGTTCCCTGTAAGAAGAACTTCGGGGGAATTCTACAATTTAATTAATAATCAAACTTGATCCATTTTGGGTATCATGTGCCAATGTGTTGTGGCACCACAGAAACTACTTTTTAATTAGTTATACACACGTCAAAGAGTCGACCAAATGTAAACAAGTCAATTGTGAAAGTTAAAGGCACTGAACACGTTTAGTAATTGTCAAACACCAGTGTTCTCACTTGGCGTATCCCAACATATGCATAAAATAACAAGCCTGTGAAAATTTGGGCTCAATTGGTCATCGAAGTTGCAAAAAAAGGATGAAAGAAAAAACACCCTTATTGTACAAATTTGTGTGCTTTCAGATAGGAATAAAAGGCTTCTTGCAAGAAGTCTTTTATTATTTTAGTGAGAAATTACCTCTTTCTCAAAAACTACGTTACTTCAGAGGGAGTCTTTTCTCACAATGTTTTATACTATCAACAGCTCTCTGTTGCTCGTTACCAAGTCAGTTTTTATTCTAATATATATTTTGAGTAATTACCAAACGTGTACAGTGCCTTTAAGTTCAACATCTACAACACGTATAATTTATGACTATTAATTTGGTACACTGCTAAAGCAGGCTCGTTCGTGAAAGTACCGCATTTGTAATTATTATTATATATACACCTGTTAATTTGATATTGCTCAACGTGTATTTAAACCGATTGACTGTAATTGAGAAATTGCTGTTAGATGAGCGCCGTGTTAAGGTTGGCCGTAGTTCACGAGAACTTAAAGGGACTGTAGATTTTGTCAAATGATCTTGTAGTGAAACGAATCTTGATCAAATAAAGTGGCATTAGTTAAATTCTGTCTGAATCAAAGCATCGGGTCTAGACAAGTCTATGCTATATAATAAGGAGTAACTATACATAAATAAATAATAATTTTGCGGGGTACAACCAAGTGTAAAATTGCTTTTGGAGGAGTGTTGGCTCTGAAAAGAGCCGGTGCGGTCTTGACGTTTCGAACAGTATAATCTGCTCGTCTTCAGTGAAAGAGATTTTACACAAGGTTGTACCCGCAAGTTTACTATTTATTTATTTATAGTTACTCCTTATTTTTTCCACACCATGCAAAGCTTCAAACACCACATGCTATAGTTTGGACGATCAAATCTAGAGCTTTTGGGTTGTCGTTTTGTCTTTTCAGATAACCTACAACTCTGGTTGTACGATCTTAATCACAAGAGCCGCATGGGATTTGTGGGTTTTTTCGCGCAGATATCGAATGAAGGCTTCACGACAGTCAACGGAAATATTGAGTGCTTGAGTGCAATCTCTTCCACGCAAATATTGACTGCTTGATACGGAGACTACACACTTGCAGCTTTGCCGTCTTGAATGCATTTCTATTAGATAGTATTACGACCTGGTTATGGGGTGGATTACATTACAATCCAAGTAGGATCACACCTGAAGTTTGATAACTTTACGTTATGGTTAAATACAATAGATGGAGTTGCTTCTTTTTCCAAATTATTTGAATACGACCGTTTCCTGCACTCTGTTTGGCACACATTATGGTGGCCTTTAACCAAATCATACAATATACTACGACTATTTCTTTACCTTATTGGTTTCTTTCATTTATCTCCTTTAACCGCTAGTGTGGTCTTAAGTAAGCCTATAAAAATGGGCCGGACCACTGTTTCTCATAGTAATAACAAAATTAAAAACACACACAAAACATCAATTTTTGAAAAACGCTCGTCAATTCAGTCCTTATCCGAATTGGCGGCTATAGCTAGGGCTACGACTGTTGCCCAGTTTGTTGCTAAGGACGTCCTATATATACTTCAACGCATGATGACGCGGAAATCTAGCCGAAGCCGTAGCTGTATAGCCACCAATTCGAACACGGCCTAACCTCAATCTACAGCCCATTATAAGAAAAAGCCGGCGACTTTATACCCGTAGACGCTTGGGTGCCAAACCCTGACTAAGCTACCCTGACAGGTCATGTGATCAGAAAGGGTTTTTCCATCACAATCGCCGACGACTTTGTTCCCAAAACAGGTCCAGAAATCAGTTTCTTTATATCCAAATTCAACAGAAATCTAAAATTTTCTAAAATATATAATTTTCTTTAAAGTCTACTTTTATCTGAAGAATAAATAGATTTCACCACAGTGTTGATCATTAGCCTCTTTGAGGTATGATGGACACTATAGGAGTACATTGTTTGGTTTGGGTGTTTACAAACAAACTTACCCAAACCTAGGCCCTTTTCCAAACCTCGGCTTTGGCTCCGGCTCCGGCTTGGGCTCCGTCACCAATTAAGGAGCAGTGCACATTTTGCATGGATTTTCCAGATCAAACGAAGCCTGGAGCCGGAGACGGAGCCGGAGACGGAGCCTGAGCCGAGGTTTGGAAAAAGCCCCCTATTAGTGTCATAGTATTGCGTCCACCATATCTCAAAATGGCTTATTGTCATGTTTTTTTAACACCTTGTGCTTGGCTTGCTATTTGCAACCATTAATGTCTGCTGTGGCTTTGATGTGTGATGTCACCATGACGTCATTTCTGTTTCCTAGTCGACCATTTCAGTGTGTAAAGATTTACTGTCTTCCAATCCCGATTGCGGTACGCGCTTTCCAATCCAGGTACCCGTTGTAATTTTGCTGACAGTATTAACACCAGCTGTACGGTCGCTACCACCAGCCGTATCATCAATGCCATGGTCAGTTCCCATATCGTCTGACACCCTATTGGTTTTACGAGTGAAAAGCTGCAACATGGAATCCCTGAAGTTTTTATTTTTGAACGTGTAGATTATGGGATTGGCGCAGCTGTTGGTGAAGGCGAGAATAATGAACGCCTGGTGGATGTCGCTTTTGAAATGAGTTTTAATTGAGACGATGTCAAGGTTCATAAGAAGAAGTGATATCTGGTTAGGTGTCCAACAAACAATGAAAGAGATAATAACAATAAGGACCATGTGAATGATCTTACGGCGCGTCTTGAGCACTGACTTGGCCGGGCCTCTCTCTTGCGCGTTTAGGTTCGAGCCATGCAGTTGTAAATTGCGCGCTTGGGATCTCAAAGCTCTGATCGTCTGTGTGTTAGTTACCACCATAACAAAGATTGGTATAAAATACTCAATAATAGTAACACCGACACTGAGAAATATGTTGAATCCTTTGGGAAATGTGATATAGATGCAAACGTTTTCTTCGATAATGGTGTTGTAGAAGTTAAACGACTTGACGGTTAGAGCAAACAGCCAGATAAGCCAGACGAAGCGTCGGGGGCGTGACTCGCGAAATATCGCCCTGTATCGAACGGGGTGTACGACAGCCATGTAACGCTCAACGGAGAGCAGCGTCAATGTGTACACCGAAGCTTCTATAGATATCCACTGTATGGCTTTAGTATAGATAATCCGACAGTAGATTTCACCCCATGCGTTGTTGGGTACATACGTTGCAGTTGGTAATGGAATGAAAAAGATTGAGCTGATCAAATCGGCCAGGGCCAGGGCTAAGATGAGGACATTTGTGGTATTTTTTCGTTTTCTTTTACTGGTGTAGACAGCTATGACAAGAGAGTTACCAAGAATCCCGACTATTGCAACAATCACTTTGCATATATCCTGCCAGGTCAAGCCAGTAGATGGTGCAGGAGTTGTTGACGTTTCATTGGTTTCGTTTCTGACCACAGTGGTCATGCCAACTAATGTGGTCATGTCAACTAATGTGGTCATGTCGAATGATGAGTTCATGTCGAATGTTGTGTTTATATCAAATGTTGTGTTCACGGTGTTTGTAATCAGAATGGACTTCCGGTTGGTGCGACTTTCAAAACGAAGGCTAGAAACCCAACACAATCACTGCATTGCTGACGTCTCCATGAAACAAAACCCACTGAAGAAAAGTTTAAATTCTGCAAAAGATATAACAATAAACGGTTGTAATTAGTCACACAATTTATCAAAACGTCAGATGGTGTTGTTTCTATCGCTAAACGTTTTGGCACCATAGTCTCACTCGCTTTCAAATTTGTGTTTAAGACGCCATTTTGAAAGTTATCGACACGCAGTTATGTCGTTTGCATCGATACAAACACATGATACGGGTACATACGTCCCAAAGCATGCAATCACACAAATTTGCTAAGCACAAAACACGTTACTTAGTACGTGACCAGCCCGAATGTCATAAAGTTTAAGCTGGTGAGACTGGTACCTGCTCGTATTAGCTCAACAAATAAATTCAGTAAGCAGTAGGCTATTTTCTGCTTAATAGCTTTATGAAATTCAGACCTGATCAGGCAACCCCTTTAAATTTCGTAAATTTTACAAAGATAAATTTCATAGAGTTGCTTAAGCAGCAACAAATACTTAAAATGTTTCTGCTTAGCAAAAAGTTAGCGGGACACCAGTCACAGATATCACTATGTCACATGGCATTTTGGTTGGTAACGTTATTCTGGTATGCATATTTTTGTTGTGCTTAGCTGGGCCCTGGGTTCCACGTTCAATCTTTCCCACCGAGTATTTCCAGGCAAGTTCGTTCAAACTGACCCAAGATCCTGATCAACACAAAGGGCCCAATTTCATGAAGCTGCTTAAGCACTAAAAGTAGCTAAGCACACCAAAATTATGCTTACCAGAATAAGGTTACCAGCCAAACTACCATGTCACATGTACAATTTGTGACTGGTGTCCTGCTCATTTCTGCTAAGCAACAATTGTTAATATTTTCTGCTTAAGCAGCTCTATGAAAGTGGGCCCTGGGGTTTTGGTCACCAACTGCGTCCAATGATCCAAACTATGTGAGGGACTGGAGAGAGAGCATCTATATGCCCGGATTCTCTGTCAAGTTTAAGACAAAATCCATAAGATCATGGAATCCGTGTCAATAATTCGGACCCGAGGCGTAGCAGTGAAACTATAGCTGCTCGTAATCGGACTAGCTTTGTTTTTCTTTCTCCGTGTGGGCGCCACTGGTTGCAGCAAGTCGCTAATAACACACAGAACGAACGTAACCGTGACCAAGAATTGTAAGAAAAAAATTCAAATTACACCCAAAGGAATAAAGAGATTACTCAAACAACTATTTGCGCTTTGCCATACAGTGGAATTGTCTCTATTCTCCCACATTTCAAATAATTTGATTTAAAACCATCAGGCTTTAAGGAGACTCGATTATAAAGGCCTAAAAGGTGTAGCCTATACAGTTTCAGTCTTTCAGCTCACTTTCCTGTTCCTCCTCCCTTTATCATCATAACCCAAGGGTCGACTATTATCTTGCAATTTCCTTCACATTAACTTTGAAGAATCGTGACTGACCAGGGTTGACGGTCATTATTAAATTCGTTTGTTGACCAGTATCCGGGATGCAGATTCAATAATAACATAAAGACTTGTGACACAATTCTGAAAAGCAGAGGTGAAAATAAAATTGTATTTAAAACTCATTAAAGCTACACGCATTGCGTTTAGAGACCACGTTTAGTTTATTTTCTCAAATTGTCCTCGTATTTCTTTAATTTGTATTTGAACATGCAGGATGTGGGGAAGATAGGGCAAATATTTTGTAGAATAGTGCCTTTGATGATTAACAAACATGTAATTGACAAACAGTCAGAGTGTGTGCACTCCGAAAACACCCGGTTAGAAATGACCGGATCCGGGTCTCGTTGGGCTTGACCCATTTCTGGGTCAGGAGGACCCGGACCCGGAGTCTCTGTCAAAATGACCCAGAAATGAGTCAGAATGACGCAGAGTTCTAGTCCAAATCTCATTTTTGACCAGTTTGCGGTTCAGCCCCACCCAGACATGGGTCAGTCCCCTGTCCAGAATCCAATTCTGACCCGGACGTTTTTAGAATGTGACATGAGAAAGAAATTTGGTTATTAAGCCATTGCAGATTTGAATTATTTAATAAACGAAACTTTACATTTTCTTCATCTGTAACGATACAAAATGTTCATATTGCTTTACAAATATTAAACTTTAAGATTGAAGAATTACAAATTAAGTATGCTCAAGGACTCGATTTGTAAGAGACACTTTCAGTCTAAGATGTGAAAGCGACCCATGGTTAAATACTGCAACACTCCAAGGATGGAGTCTTTGCAAATATCAGAAAAGACCAACAAATAAAGTCCATTAGAGCGACTCAGTTCTTCCAGACACAAAAGGCCACAAACATTGAGTACAAGTAAATCAGATTTCTATGCCCTGGTAGTAAGTCTGCCCTGGTTTTGATTCTTACTGAATAGAATAACTCAGCCTCCAATTGCACTTGACAATGAATGATAACAATTTGCCTTGAATTAAAAACGAACAAAATATAAAAAAAATTGTATCCGCATTTTCTAGTTGGGGAATGATTGAAGTCTTATTAAATTTAGTCCATTTGTTTGTTATCCTAAAAAATGAAAAGTGTTCAGTCAATAGCTCAGTAAAACATAAATTAGGCAAAAAAATTATTTGACCGATATTTACACACATGTTGAAACAATATTTATACACATATTGAACATGTATTTTCAAGCAGGCATAACCATAAAATTCAAAACAAACAGGGGCCTAGATAAATTAATTTCAAACGAACAAAGAGTATACACTATACGCCTCTGATTGAAAAACTGGATAGATGAAGGTATACAATAGACTTCCAAAATCCTGTTGCCCTATATTTCATATACTCCTTTGTCTCTCACTCACCATCTCAGACATCAAAGGTTTATAAAACTTATGTATAAGATTGGTTTAGCTGCAATTTACTCAACAGATTATGGCGAGCAAACTTTGCTAAGTTTTGACAGCTTCATGTGTACATTATTCAGACTGGCGGTTGTATCTGACAATGTAAAGTAGTGAATAAGATAAAATAAATGCTTTGTCTGCCCAAATAATGAAATAGCCCATTGAAGAATGTTGACCAACTAGTTACTTTCTCCTTCTGACTTGACAACGATTGGGCGAAGAGGGAGTTAGTGCAATATGATATCGGGGCGTGTAAATACTTTACTTTACAACGTATACTGTGTCAGTCAAATAAGACACCATGAGTCTTACTAACTTACGGAAAAAACTCAACTTGTGTGTTTGCGTATCCACACAGTTCGTATGAGCCTTTACACACTCTAAAAACTTCCTGGTCATAATTGACCCGGATTCAGAGTTCCAGGAACCTGACCCATTTCTGGGTCAGGCTGACCTGGAAACTGGTAAAACAAAAAAGGATTATGACCCGGATTAGCTGCGTTAATATGACCCATTTCCAGGTCATTTTGAAACCTAGAAATGGGTCAGGAGGACCCCCCCCCCACGGGACCTGGATCCGGGTCAATTCTGACTCGGGAGTTTTCACTGATTCATCTCACTGTATCCAAACCGAGGCTGTGAGGGGAAACTAATAGACCCCTTGCATAACGCGAAACGCTACAGGGACGCTGAGGTCGCACGCACGTTTTTACGCACACGCACGTTTTTACGCACAAAGAACAGCCATCGTCCAATGATTTGCCTCCTTTGGCCTTAGGGGTGTTTTTTGAGCGTGTGACGTCATATGCAAGGGGTCTATATGGCCTTAATAGACTCGGCCTCAACACAAATGCACACATGACACGGAGAGGATGGTGCTACGATTGAATGTCATTGGTCGTCAACCAATTACGTGATGTACTATACAAAGACGCATGTACATGTACATGGCTCAGGGGAACATGGCTGATGTACCCCACGGGATACATTACCTCGATCGTGCCCAACGCTGGTCGTTTCCACCGCCTTGTACATGTATGAGCAATAGCCCCGGGTATGAGGTTTGCAACTATGCTGGTACTAAGTGTTTGAATTTGTTCAACTACACAACGAAATGCATTGTTCGATAAATTAATAAAGACATACAATTTACTACACTTTAAAATGCCCCCCCCCTGCAAAATCTATTAACCATGGTATAGCTATTTGTTAACCAAGTAACAAATCAATGAATAAATTCGCCCTGGATATGTTTGTAGTGTCGCCTTGAACTGATCTCAAAATTTTCCAGAGTAATTTTTTTAAAATGGAGTCACATTGGCAGCAGGCTGCGTTGAAAACATTGTCCAAAGCAGGTTTAAAGTTGCTTACCAGATTATACAGTTTTGGAGATAATCGACTCCCCCTGCACCGATTAAAGAAAACGATAGGTTTTCTTTTAAAGAATGCTCACGATTTTCAACCTTGTTTACGCATGAGCAGTTGGACTAAACATATGCAATTAACAATAATTAGGTCAATTCCTCAAACTACTTCCAACGATAATTAGAATAACACAAAAGCTTGCCCTCATTTAGTGGTGACAACCTTGAATTGATGGTTCTTTTCTTGTTAAAAGTGATAAAGTGATAATCAATTCCCTCGTCACCAGTGGCTTGTGGCTGCCTAATGACGTCTGCCATGTTAAATAGACCGTGCAGGTCTCGCGCGTATTCGATTTTGTTTTGCTTTAACGCGTGAAGGAAACAAACTCACGCACTTTAACGGGTCCCAATGTTCGAATACTCGCGAGACTTGCCCAGTCTATTGTAAGTAACTAGAGGGATGGTAGTTTTTAAGTATATCTTATAGAAGATGTATTATTTCATCAATTGTGGGGGGGGGGGGCACTTAGTTACGCCACTGGCGGTGAACGAAAACGAAAAAGAAGCAATTTAATATTAAAAAACAGGAAACAAAAAAGGCTTTTCTACATTGTCATTTCAGAAAAAAGAGAGTTAAATAAATTATTTCTGACCTTGTTCAACAAGAAAAGAAAATAGCTCACTGAAGAGAAAAGAGAAGAAAAACGATTCTCCTTGATAAATTTTTGTTGACCAAGGCACTGCCAAGTAGGTATTTCCGTAAATATAATTTTCATGGATGACTTCAGTATTGTTATAGGTCGATAGGAAAGCCTTGATGGACACTGACTTTGTTTTGAAATGCCTTGAAGAAATTCAATTTCTGCTCGCCACACCGAGGGATAACTTGCAATGATGAAGATTGAAATGTTTTTAAAAGATGCAAAACCAGTCAAAGTGATTTAAAAATATATATAATAATAATAATAATAATAACGTAACGGAAAGTTTCAAAAATACCGGTGTTTAACTCTCATCAGATTCTTTCAATTGTCTAATATTACAAACCAGATAATTATATTTTATACCTCGGAAAGGAAGTTGAAAAAAGAAAGAGAAAAAAGAAAAGAAAACCTGGGAGCCACGATTTAGAAGCTTTGCTAAAAATCTTGATACCCCAAAATAACAAAATGTAGGAAGAATTTGGCCTTAGGATATCTAGAATAAAGTATGAGTGATGAACTAAAAGGGCTCGCAAACCATGCAATAATAAGTAGCATGAGTCAATACAGAACAATGCAATACAAAAATGCGGCAATATCTCCGAGGAGTAAGGCTCAAAACTCAAAGCCATGCCGCTTATACACAAGACAGTTCACAAATCAATCTTTAGACAATTTAGTTCGTAGTTCCCAATAGATTTCCTCGGATAAACCATCGTAAGCCCTTCATTATGTATAATTAAAACACGGTTGACTGATTCTTCTCATACATATTGTGATATTTATATATTACACTACCTTCAAATATTGCATATTTTGTGACCTATACGAAAAGTGATACCATCAACTTAATTTGATTTTACTGTAATTTCTTTTCCATGGATCCATTATTGCTGAGCGTCCATCTTGTGTTTCGACCAACGCAATTACAAACGCACACAAACAGTGGGTTTTGAAAACCACTGCTTTTTCATTGTTTAGAATCTGTGGATGATTCCACAGTGTCATACTAAATGGAAGACAATGGGTTTTTTCTATTTCTGATTCAAGTTCCCCTTCAAAATAGCTCCCTATGAAAACACATTTTCCCCCTACACAGATGACTTTCTACACACTAAAAATAGCCCCATTTATAAGTCGTGTATTATTTTAGAACTTAAGCACCGCTGTATAGTAAAATATTGGACAAGCAAGAGATCAGATCTAATAGTTGTTTTCCTATCGACATAAATAGCCCAATGAAATTCGTCAAGTTTACAACTTACTATTGCCTTTAATTAAAGATATTGATGAACTAAATTGCCGTTTACTATTAATGATATAGATAAAGGCATACTAGAGTTGTTTCAAAATGCTTATTAAAGTCACTGCAAATTGTGGCTTAAGAGGGGCACATTGCTTTCGGATTTGGCGCTTCTGGGTTATAAAAAGGGTTTGTTATGAAATGAATATGGTTAAGAATAAGATTTTAAAAGTAGGATGTAATGATTCACATAAATATCCGTTGGAATTGTGTGTGTTTTTGAGTAATTTTAAGACAAAACACGGTCCGCTAGTTTGCGAACCAAATTTTTGACTCCACAAAAATATCGCTGGTTGAAAATGACGCAAGTTTAAGGGCTATAGGGAGCTTATTATTATTATTATTATTAAAAATAAATAATCACTACCCACTAATTACAACACACTTTACGTGTTTGAGTGCATGATTAACTATTAAAAATAATAAGGAGTAATTCCAAAAAGCAAAATTTTGAGAGATTTGAAGGCAATGCGCCCCTTTAAATTATTACGGGACACAAAGTTGTAGTTTTCCTTCTGTCTCCCAACCAGTCTGTTCTTCGTTTCGTTCTATTGAGTGTTTCAGTCTTCAATGTCAGTCAAATGCATCACTCATTAAGAAATCAACATCGACCGTGAATGGTTGCTGGTTGCCCCTTGACATACTTCAACATTACTCCAGACTACACAAGGATTCAGCTATGACAAGACAAAGTTTCCATGGCAACACCGTTCAAAACCACAACCTATTGTTATCTATTGAAGTCGCGTGTGAGAAATCGTTACCGATCTCAGCCACTAGGTAGAGCACAAACGGCCTTGTATTGGAGTCTACCATAACGTCATTTGACATTTTGGTATATGCATCGTGCTACCAACGCCAAACTCCTTAGTCTTTTTTCAAGGTGTCAACTTCAAACCAACAGTCATGACCATGTATTGAATCTTGTACTTTTATGCTACTTTCAGCCTATGGCAGATACACCAAATGAATCTAATAATGACGTCGTAACATGGAGCTCAGCGCCTCGACCAACACTGTCATCAATTATGATTCAGCAAATTATATAGACGTCGCATAGGAGACATTCAATATCAAATTGTCATTGTGCAGCAGACGTTTCACCACTTATTATATTAAATAAAAATTACCAAGGCATCCAAAGCTAATATATGACTCAAAGTATGTCTGGAGATAAAAGCAATTAGAACGTATCCCAAGAGAAGACCCATCCCAAATCAATCAAGCAAGAAGAGAGATCTTACCTTCTAAGAAAGAAAAAGGAACATCGATGCTTGATTGAAAATTATTACTCCATCAAAAATGAATCGTAAATGTTACACACAGGGAAAACAAGATTACTACAACAATCCCAAACGGCTCCTATCAAGCTATACATAAAAAGATGCGTTTCAAAGCCACCTTGAACACATAATACTTATGAAGATTTGTTCTTCTTTTCAAAATATAAATGACGACGAATCGATGTCGACGTTTCCTTCGCTGGGAATAGTGCTGAAACAATATCGGATAATAATTGGAAGGCTGGGGCTGTCAAAATCTATCCACAATTCAAAATTTACGAGGAATAAATCTACACGAGAATAATTGCGTTTCAATGCACAGAGTCGGATAGACCGACTGACATAAGTCCTATAATCGGTTTACCGCACTAAACAACTTTCCTCGAACATTAATAACAATTTATCAATCTGCGCAATACACTTGAAGCTAAAACAAAGATGACATACAAACGGCTGTAAAAAGTCAACGACAAGCTGTTACTTAAGTGTGCTGCTGATGAATGGAGACATTTAAATGAAATGTGAAACGTGCCTGCTCACAAGTCGAACTAACTGAGAATATTGATTCAAAACTAATGCTATGGCAGATTATTCATCACAGTTTGTATGAGTGTTCACGCGATAACCCTACACAAAATAATTACAGATACATCAAAATTCTTCCCCAAGGCGTTCTGTAGATGAGGATTTTGACTGTTGGAAATTTTGTCGCAATCTACAGAAATTAGACAGAAGTTAGACCATAACCGGTAAAAACACAAATCTCAAATGATTGAATTTTTGACATTTTTTAGTTGTACCTAAAACGTTACACCAATTGATCCTTGGAATTAAAAACTCATGTAACTGACGGACTGTCACAAATCTACCGTATAAGAAGTTTAAGAGATGACCAATCTGAATAGAATTGGTGTCAAATACACATAAAGACTCAATGTTACAAGTTTAAGCTTTAAGTGAACATCGAGCGGACTGTTCAAGTCTACATTAGAAGTTCAAGGCAGATAAAAAGTCATGCTGCTTTACGACGGTCGGTTTAGTGCCTGACATTCTTTGAGCGTCCATCCGCTTTCGATTTATGACAACAAAAGGAAATGATTCCATCGGTAAATTGCCATATGAAGGATTCCTCCATAACAAAGATTTATTAATTTGACGGGAACGTAACCCAATTCCTGCAGGGGACATTATGTCGGTTTCTGAAAAACGTTTTAACCCGATTCACGGGATGTGATTAATGATGTTTTGACGAGCAGTAAATTACTGACCGTGAAACGAATCCATTAAACAATCAGCCAGTGACATTGGCTTTCAAATTTCAAATGATAATTTAACGAACCGATGGAAAGAGTGTTTACGTTCTTTGTAAAGTTTAGGCTCGACTAGGAGATCCTACAAAGCAGGGAGCAAGTTTTCGGGCGCCGTTTTTTGCTCTTATCTGAATTTATATTGAGCGCTCCAAAGAAGTAATGTTCTTCATAAACTACTAGAAACATAACCTCCACTTGCGTCAGCTTTGACGAAAAACACTGAAACCAAACTGAAGCATAATATTTCAACGGATAGTTGAATTCAACACAAGCAGACGTATAGGTATATAAGCGCCAACTACTCGTGCACTGTCAAAGGTTGACAAAAATAGCTCAATGATTCAAGAGCGCTGGAAAATGGCCTGTTTAAGAAAAATGCAAACGAAAACAACATTTTTTTATTGGCCAGAAGTGCCCGCGGAAAAACTGTGCCCCCCCCCCCGGAATTTTTGTATTTTTTTCTTAATATTGTCACTGCCCGAAATCCATAACACCTACAAATAAGACCGTTGGGGTTATTGAATTCACACGTAACAAAATAAAAAGCAGCTAAAGTGGTTGCACCTATTGCTGCGAGGGATCGATCTTTTTATCACAAAAAGGCCACCTGTCGAGCCTAGAAGCTCGGCTTCCTGAAGATACACAACATCCACATCCATATAGAATTAGAAAACACAATCTTACCATATTTTATGGAAATTTAACTGAGTGATTTTTTGATATACGGTAGACCTTTATCGTACTGCCATCATCTTGGTCACATCCCTGTACCCAACAGCAGTAATATATATTATGTCGCCCGCAGGCGGGACATCCTACTACGAATTCAATCCTCTCTATTCCATATGCAGGCAGACAGCTCTGTTGTGGTCTCCCCACCAGCATCACACCTGAGGATACCGACTTAGCTCGTTCTCTGTCTGCCCCTCAGCCTCACCCCATGAGTTGGCTCCCACAGAACCAGTCGGCTTGACGGCAGTTCCGGGTGTCTGCAGCAGTGCCCCGCCAGGCCCATCCAACTGTATGCAATCTTTTGTGAGATCTGTGGTAACATGCCATACATGGATTTATTGGAATGATCTCTCCAGTAATGGATGCTTATACCCATCGAACAAAAAGGAACCAGACTACTTGCTCTTTCAGCCTCGGTTTGGTTACATTGATTTGAATGGGGGAAAATTAGATGGCCGCACTTTGATAAGGGTCTATATAAAGAAGGGGTGCATATCTTCTTATTACAACTTATTTTATGTTTCATTATGATACAAAAAGTAAAATCTCCCAAATAATCAAGGCGCATGCGCTGGAATACTTATCCGAACCAATTAGAACGTTCCAACCATTCAGACTTTTGAGTTGAGTTTTAGTTTAGTTTGTTTGATTGTGGCGTGTCGTGGCCGAGCGGATATAAGAGCACCGGACTCAAGCTCTGGGGTTTCTGATCAGCAGAGTGTGGGTTCGAGTCCCGGTCTTCACACTTGTGTCCATAAGCAAGACACTTAACCATTATTGCTGCGTCCTTGGAAGGGACGTAAAGCTATAGGTCCTGTGTGTTGTGAAATGCACGTACAAGAATCCAGAGCACTTATCGTAAATAGAAGGCGTTCGCCCCGGTGTTCCTGGTTTGATTGGCTGCATATTGCACCACAGCACCTTGTAAACCATTACATGGTGCTATGTAAAGGAAAAAGGTCTCATACTTCAACACCTAGCTCCACTTTACCTTGCAGGATAAATTATAATAATGTTGGAGCGCCTTGAGCGTCACTGAGTGACGGATTTGAGCTCTCCACTTGAAGACACTATTATTATCATTGAAGAACTGTCAATGTTTTGTGTATGTGATGGTGTGTGTGAATGCTGCGGCACTGGACTTGTTGCACTGATACGATTTTCAAACTAAATAAATGTATACCTAGGCTTTTTTTGGGGGGGGGGGGGTTGTTGTTGTTGTTGTTGTTGTTTTGTCTTTTCCCCCCCCTCTTTCTCATAGGCTTGCGCTCAACAATACACAACAACAACACTATAGTTTTAAAGGGATTGTATACGTGTGGTAATTGGAACCGACTGTTTGTTTCAATCATATATAGTTGTAGATATATACCATAAAACTAACCTGTGAAAATTTCATTTCAAAATGTGGTAGCGTTTTGGAGATATTGACGAAAATCTGGAGCGGTTATGTCCACGCAGGAAGAATAATCTGCAATTGGAATACACAATCTGAGAAACGTTATGTCAGTAACGCTTCTTAGATTCAAATTTTTGGGTGGTGATATCTTTTTTCATAACTGCAGTCAGCGTGCTCGTGCTTATTTAGGCGTTCCTTTTTTTCCCTTCACTTAATTGTTGCCGCTAAAATTGTCTTATTTCTATTTTTATTTTTTTTAATAGGACAAAAGCTAGTCTTGGCAACGTCAAAAACTGCATGGGTCAAGGTCCAAGGGAAGGGTGAACTCTTTTCCTTCAACAAATTTTGTCCGTTGGCGTAATGTGAAGTGCTGCAAATATTAATGATCATCAAGGTTCAATTCTTGGTGTGGTGTATAATTACATATTCAATGCTTGACTTACAGCCTTGCTTGCACTCTTATTGCTATACTTCACTTGCAATTATTACACAAGATTAGCTTTAAAGGGTCTGTGTACGTTTGGTAATGACTCTGAATATTAATGGCAATAAAACCTTACTTGGGTATAGCCTACAGCAGCTTTAGATAGTATAATGCATTTTTAGAAACTTAAGTATCTCGTCTGGAAATGCCATGGAATGCATGATGTCACTCTGGTGTTCTTGACCTCAGCCAACCGGCTCCGAGTCCAATCTCCATGGTAATCTCTCGCACTACCAGGAGTAACATGGGACATCGTGCTTCCGTTGCGGGTCCCCGAACTTGGGGTTCTCTACCTGTCTCCATCCGGTATGCCCCTTCCTTTCATATCAGAAATGCCAGCTCCCCCACCTCATTCAAGACACTCCTTAAAGCTCACCTGTTCCAGCAGGCTTACTTACCATTCAACTGTGCCTCAACGCCTTAGAGCAAACTTTTGATTTTGGCGCTCAATAAATGACTTTTAATTGATTGATTGATTGATTGATTGATTCATTGATTGATCTCTTAGACAGTTTAAGGGACTCTTTAAAACCCATTTTTGTATTCTTGTTGTTTTGCTCACAGTGCTTTGAATCTTTTGGCAAAGGCGCTCTATAAATTCCTGTTCATGTGTCTTGAAAATTGTCTTATATGCATTGAAAATCGCTGGTTTGCAAATAAACCTATACACTTGTCAGTTTGTCTCTTACAAATAACCATTCGACCAAAGGCTTTAGATACGCATCTACGGAGACAGGGCTTCTTGAATGTCAATTTAAGAATTAACCTCTATTTCCAGTACAGTGGGATTATTTTATTTGATAATATTTTAGTCAACGGTTGGTTGGATAGTGTGCATTGAAAAGTACACAATATAAATAAATTTACTCTTCCAAAATACAAAGATGTAACACACACTTCAAAATCACCAGGACTAGCGCGTCTATACGGAGACAGAGTTTCTTGAATGTCAATTTAAGAATTAACCTCTATTTCCAGTACACCGGGATTATTTTACTTTATGTCAACGGTTGGTTGGATAATTGTGTGCATCGAAAACTACAACTTAGAAATAAAATGTACTCTTCCAAAATCCAAAGATGTAACAAACTTCAAAATCACCAGGACTAGGAGATAGTGGTATAGGTATGTTTTCATGGGGTTGGGGTGGCAAGCGGGGGCAAAGACAATTGCAGGGGCTGGGCTTTTGATGTATCGAACCACGTTTGTCTGTTATGGATCTCATGGTGGCAAGGGGGGGTGGTGTTCGCTACGCCACTGCTGCTGGGAAAACAATAACTCATGGTGTTGTGGGTTGAAAAAAGAGAAGATTACTTAACAACCTCAGCGCCTGTACACGAGAGGTAGAGATATTGTATTCCTTAATTGTATTGACATTAATTCAAAATGTCACAATGTCATGAGCAGATCTCTCATATACGAAACGCATCCAATTACCTCTATACGGGGTGACTCTTATATCAACATTACGCTGACTACACAACTCAGTCGGCAGACATGAATCAAATTTTAAAAATGAAATATCGGGAATTTCTCATTCAAAAGAGTTGCCAAGGACGATGTGACCGGTTTCTGACTCCCCAATGGAATTAAACCAAAAACACTGCGTTGCTTCAAGCTTTGTGTTGTATCCTGTTATGATGGCTGTATATTATTATTAATTTACATCTACGTACCCGAACAAAAAGTGGAAGAGCACGATTTACTAATTAAATTTTGAACGCCATTTTAAACAAGATCCTACAAAAATGAGGTGGTAAATTCTCCAACCGCTCAGAACCCTTGCCCCCAAATGAGATCGAAGAAAAATCACTTGCTCACCCCAAAATGAAAATGCCTGGTTACGTCACTGGACGATCGAACAGCCCAGATCGAAACACTGTCATCAGGTTGTGTACAAAATAACAAATAACAAATAAAAATGAAATTCATGGTCAAATGTGTGTAGACAAATTCAAAGGCATATTTCAACTTCATCATTTGTGATTTCCTCCAATTCACAGATGACATCACGCTAACCATAATCATGGATTATTAGCTCTTATCCAAAAAAATATCAAATAGGAATGAAGATCATTGCTAAGACAAATTCAAAGGCATATTTCAACATCATCATTTGTTATTTCCTCAAATTCACAGATGACATCACGCTAATCATAATAACGGAATATTAGCTCGTATCCAAAAACAAGCTATATCGAATATTGCCGAGGTGACTTTTGTTGCATGCACTTATTTAAAATGACCACAAAAATAATGGTATTTCATCATGGTGATCCTGACAATAAGACGACTTAGCAATTAATCTTTATGACGAATAATTTGATGCAATGGTCTTTCATCATGATGATCCTGACAATAAGACTACTTAGCAATAAATCTTTATGACGAATAAATTGATGCCAGGCAAAGCCTTTGTGTTCATTAGGTGTTCTTTATTGAAATAACAATTTAATTAGCTGTTACTGACTGGCAAAGTCTTATGAGTTTTAATTTATGAACACTAAAGAAGCCTTTGTTCAATATTAAAGACTGTATGACGAAAACTGCATGGAAATTTTACGCCTATGGTACCTTTTGACTGATGATTTTGCCAATTCCCTTCTAGAATATCTCGCAAACTGTCCTCTATTAGCAGATTCTGGTGCTGCAGAGGGTTTAATTCAGGCTGTCTCAACATCCCTTCTTTTTGAAAATATTTTCCCTTCTCCTTTATTTTTTCCCCCAAGAAACAACAAATGAATTAATAATAATAATAATAATAATAATAATAACAATATTAAAGTATATATTAAAGTATATATATAAGCGCATAGCACATTTTAAAATGCACAGAATGGAAGAAAAAGATAGACTGGTCACAAAAATCACTCCTCACAACGCCAACTTTGAAAGAAACGAAAGAAAATGAAGAAGTCATTTTTTCCCTCCAAATTTAACTAAATCTCATGCATCAGTCTGGTCTGTATACATCTCGTTCCTATCAGAAACGCAAACATGAAATTAGAGAAGTACGGTAAAAGGTAAATCATTGAATTAAGGAATCTATATGACTTTTCAGTCATTGAATGACAAAGCTTGTCATTGACTGATTATGAGCAATTATTACCAAATTAAATTTGGTTAATTATTGATCTTTGCCTTATTAATGCAGCGATGTTCTCCGGGTTGAAAAGGCAGGATTGTCTACAGCCTTTAAATATCATTTCTTCAATGAATGAATTCAACAAGAACAAGTTTTGTGTTTTTCCTTTTAAAGATAGCTTTTAGCTTGGTATATGAAAACCCTCTGTTTTACATAATAACGGTTATGTCCACGCAGGAAGAATAATCTGCAATTGGAATACACAATCTGAGAAACGTTACTGCAGTAACGCTTCTCAGATTCAAATGTTTTGGGGATAAAAAGTGATATATTTTTCCATAACCGCATTCTTTCGAAGTGAAAAGTTTCTCACAATGCATTATACTATCAAAAGCTGGTCTACTTCTTACCAAGTAAGTTTTTATTGCCATTAATTATCAGAGTCATTACCAAACGTGTACAATGCCATTAATGGACTAGACGAAATGGAGCTTTTTATGAGGCTTTTACTTCGATCTCCTTGGGAGCTTCATTTAGAAATTGACAAAGAATAGAAATGAAGGACCTCTAAATGCTCACATAAAGACTTCAATGACGTTAGTTTGTATGCCACAATGACGTTTGTTCCAATCCCCCTAGGCTCGTGACTGTATTCATGACCAATTTAATAGACATTAAATTAGGAAGCGTTTCTTAACTTCTTAATTTCAAAGAAACCTTTTAAAGCACATTATATTTTAAGTGAGCAGTTTATGATTTTTTAAAGGTTCTATAAAGCCCTGACTACAAATTGTATTGTATATTCTAAGATAAACAGAACAAGTGCTGTGACGTTTCTACCAGTATTAACCATGTCTTCATCAGTATACACGATAGTAAGTGTGCTTGTGCCAAGTAGCTGACGGAGCCTAACCAATTTCTAAAATATGTCACTTCTTTGACGACACCTCTCCTCGAAAGGACAACATTCTTCGGATTCATTTTCCATTTTTACTGTAAATTCATTAAATACCTTGGTGTCAAGTTACGAAGCAATTCACATTTCACTTAATTGAAATAAAGTTAATAAAAAACGCGTTCGCCTCAACATTTTGTGCTTTTTAAAAAGATTTGACGGCAGACATAATGACTAGCCCAATACTCAACTCAATATTTAATTAACCCCCCCCCCCAAAAAAAAAAACACCCGGACTTAGCAACCAATAAAAGAATAACAGTAAAAACAAACAATGTTAAATGTAAAATACGTCAGAATCTTACCTGAGAAATCACGGTCATATTTTCTTGAAACGAACAGTTGAAAGTACTGAGACCACACCATGACTACGTCTTTAAAAGCTCCCCTGCCAATATTATGTTGAGACAAATTTCTTACATCCACTTAAAACACAATAAAAACTTCCGAGTGTTGTTCTGAAGGTAGCACAAAGAGGAAACTACGAGATTAAACAGCCAAAAGCGAGAGACAAGGAAATGCTTGTGCCGATAAAACGACCCGATACGTCGGGGAGGTTTTCATCACTTGCTGGCCACTGTGGATTAATGTTGAACTGTCCTCGATGGCAGTTTGGAAGTGATATTTGAACCTGGTGTCATCTGTCATGCCTGTTCTTTACCACTTGACGGAGTGCATGACACAGGTAACCGCCCAAAACGGACACGACCACTCAAACAACTACTCAAACTGAATGCATAGATACCGCTATCACGTGACTTCATCGTGCTCCAAGCAACCAATCGCGAGAGCGGAACGAAACAGCGTTGTAGCGAGTCATCAACACAGCCGTTCAAAAACAAATCATAAGGCAAAGTTATAATAGTTTTTAGAAAGGTAACAATATGAGTTGAATTGCGATTGTGTACAATCGACGGATCCGGAGAACTTTAACAAAACTCACCCTTTAACAGCACCCGAGAAGCAATGTTAACATTTCGTTAAGGGTAGATTGGGATGTCAGGCTTTAATTATTGGGCTACAATTCAATCGTGCTCCAACTTCGTTTAAGAAGCGGTAGGTTCAAACCCCGCTGGTGTCAAATTTTTGTTGTTCAACCCTAAATTTGTTTAAGAACAAAGCACACTTTAAACAAAACATGTAAAATCATGGTTAAGTTGCCTGAGTGCATTACCTTAGTGATTATTACTTATACTAATACTAGTATTTTTACCTAATGTTGACATGAATTGACAAGAATGGGTGTACAGGGGTAATAATGTACGGTGCTGCATTAGTACATCACTGTACTTGGCATGCTAAGTGTCTGAGATACACATCTCCGGTGTTTTATTGAGAGAGTACCAGGATAGAGCAGGTGATTCCAAATACAGATAAAAGCCGGCCCGAGGTGGATATGACCGATCTAAAAACATGACCTCCTGCTCGCATCACCTCACTTTCTGAAGAAAGGTTGTTATCAAAAGAACGATTGATTGCGACCAGCGACGAACTAGGTCGTCTTCGCACGCTAATCGAATCTAGGTATGAAAACGGATAATAGCAAGTGTAGTGTAGGAGGGATTGGTAATTGCAAGGAGTTGGGAGGAGGCAGGAGTGGGCAGGAGGCAATAGTGGGGAGGAGGTAGTAGTGGGGGGGGGTGAGGTAGAAGTGGGGAGGAGGCAGGAGTGGGAGGATGCAGGAGTGAGCATGAGGCAGGAGTGGGGAGGAGGCAGTAGTGGGGAGAAGGTGGGAGTGGGAGGAGGCAGGAGTGGGGAGAAGGTAGAAGTGGGGAGGAGGCAGGAGTGGGTATGAGGCAATAGTGTGAGGAGGCAGTATAGTGGGGAGAAGGTAGAAGTGGGGAGGAGGCAGGAGTGGGCATGAGGCAATAGTGGGAAGGAGGCAGTAGTGGGGAGAAGGTGGGAGTGGGAGGAGGCAGGAGTGGGGAGAAGGTAGAAGTGGGGAGGAGGCAGGAGTGGGTATGAGGCAATAGTGGGAAGGAGGCAGTAGTGGGGAGAAGGTAGAAGTGGGGAGGAGGCAGGAGTGGGCATGAGGCAATAGTGGGGAGAAGGCAGTAGTGGGGAGAAGGTGGGAGTGGGAGGAGGCAGGAGTGGGGAGAAGGTAGAAGTGGGGAGGAGGCAGGAGTGGGTATGAGGCAATAGTGGGAAGGAGGCAGTAGTGGGGAGAAGGTAGAAGTGGGGAGGAGGCAGGAGTGGGCATGAGGCAATAGTGGGGAGAAGGCAGTAGTGGGGAGAAGGTGGGAGTGGGAGGAGGCAGGAGAGGGAGGGAGGCAATAGTGGGGAAGAAGGAAAAGTGAGGAGAAGTGGGAGGAACATGTGTGTGTATAAGTCGGTGGGTGTTGTTGGGGGCACTGGAAGACAGTCTGACGAAAACGAAATAATATTATTATAACCGTATACTACCAAATAATATAGAGTGTATCACGCTACTGGGAATCTGAATTACAATTACTCTTGATATTATTGTAGTGGTAATTTTGATTCAAAATGTAAAATTTCTTATTTGAACAGTGCAGTATCTTGCCTGCCATGAAATACCCCGGAACCTGGTCACTCTTTATGTACACTCGGTGACATTGCCTGTAACCTACTAACTAGACAATACTAAAAATAATTTTAAGGTGAAATTTTGCGAGCAATACAATGTCCTTTAACTTCGTCAGTAAAGGGTAAATCAAAATTGCATCATCTTGTAAAACAAATCGATTGCGCGTCATACTACTAGCTTATTCTAAGGATAATCTAAAAAAACACCTGAACACCTTAAGGTTTCACTTATAAAGCACATGTATAACATTGGTGATTTTCAAAGACCAGTATCCGCACTTTCTGTGACACTTTCTGTGACCCAACATACATTAAATAACAAACCTGTGAAATTTTAAGCTAAATCGGTCTTCAGAGTCATGAGAAAACAGTGAAAATCCAGATATATGTTTTCACTGTTTTTCAAAAATCAGATTTTGGACACGCGAGATCAAAACTTATTGTGTTACTCATTTCTCAAAAACTATAGCATTCCAAGCAAACATATTTCAAGGGATGTTTCCCACCATGACCATCTTTATACCATGCAAGTTGTGTGCATATCTGTGAACATTTATATTTTCAATCATAATATACCAATGTTGTACAGTGCCTTTAAAGCACAACTTAATTAGTTATCTACTTAAGTTGACCACGATGATACGGTATATCATCCTGACGTTTATTGCAAATTGACTGCATTGAATGATAGGTCTAATCAAAGAGCAGGAAGCGGGGTATAATGTTGCACACGATAGGGACACAAGTACCACCCTAAATTGAAATTGTTTATAGAAAACATCACATATACTAAATCACTTTCTCTCCAACTCTTTATAACGATTTGGCCGTGAAAAATAATTGGAAACAGAGTCTCTAGTGTACACTAAATCGAGTCGTTCCACAGAATGATGTTCTTATTTTATTATTACAAAGACAATTGTTGCAATTACGGACCACAGCACAGATAATTAAATATCACGGGATAACTTCTATAGAAAAATCTTTGTTTATGGGTGAATTGGTTTCTTTATTAACAAATTTAATCTTGCTATACTTTGGCATTTTGGCGAACTTTGCGGGGAAACATTTGCCTCGAGCCAAAAAGGTCAACCACTATAATTTATTTGCACACACTTATTATGAAGGTTGCCAGCATGCAGGAAACTTTTAAATGAGATGAGAGTACTTCTACTTGAAAAACCAGCTAAACAAACAAACAAACAAACAAACAAACACCCCAACACCCCAACAAACACCCCTAACACACCAACAAACAAAACAAACTCGCAGTTACAACAACAACAGCAGCAGCAGCAGCAGCAGCAACAATAGCATCATCAGCAACAATAGCAGCAGCAGCAATAGCAGCAGCAGCAGCAACAACAATTCCCCACCGGGTTAGTGGCCGGGCCGATCCGGTCCCGACCGCAAGGAGGACATGACAGAGCAGGCATACCTGTTGAGTGTCTACTTGGGTCGTGGGCCCCCGGGGTAGCCTTTCCTAGATGGCGAGGGAGCCCGAGTAGTGGAGTGCTAAGTACGGAGTTTGAGGCATTCGGGATTGAGAGCGCAGTGATCGGGGCCGCCGAACAACAAGAAAACACAACCACAAATCGGCTCCGACCAACGCAATATTGGCCATAATTGGAAGTCAGAGCACGATTTCCCAAAGCGCCAAGATTCATCTTAATGAGTAAACCTACAAATAAATTCATATTAATTGCTAAGCACAATGATCTGCGTCCAAATTAATGACAGCCCCTGGGCAAAACTCAAGGACTGAAGTTGCAATACCCCATGTAAAGATGCCTAGTGATACAACAACCACGCCCCACCCCTCAACCCATGGACCAACCGCGGACGCACCCTCTCCAGCCCGACCCACCCTCACCGGTCAGTCTTCAATGACAGACTGCTCATGCTATTGCTACGGCTATACGGCTGGGTTGCTGCGTCATCGTGCGTTGAAGTATATGACGTCATCATGCGTTGAAGTATATGACGTCCTTAGCAACACCCTTGGCACCAGTAGTAGCCGTAGCTGTAGCCGCCAATTCGTATGGACTTTGATAGGCAGAGCCTTTTTTAAAACTTGCGCCCTCTCGGGGTGAGATGATCCTTACAATGTTTCGGCAAAAGAGGTCGCATTACAACCCATGTATTACAGAGCTGTGTATGTCTCACTCAATGCTTTTTCCCGCTCACATGAGGTATTTTTATCTTCCACATTCCAATAAGAAATCACTGCTTTAACGCGTTAAAAAATACGATTCACAAAAAATAAAGCATCGGTTACGACCTACAAATAATTGATTAATCAAAAAGTTCATAAAGGCCCGATATAGTCAAGTTCGGAAGAAACAAATTACTCCGATAATTATATCCACGACTTAAGTTATTATAAAATAAGATGATTTTCAAATCCTTCATGATAAAGAAACTTGTTCTTGCTGTTTTTAAAATAATGTAGGCCCCAGTATACATAGTATATCATGAAATAATAAAGCCTTTCATAATCTGTCAGTGGAGACTTGTGGAGAACTGCAGTGGATGTGTTTTGTATATGGCGCCCTCTACTGAAGGAGGAATGCAGATCTAGGGGTGCACTATACTAAAATAGAGAGAAACTCATGCATAACATGTAACCTTTTTTGTGCAAATCAAAGATTTGAAGATCATGGCTTTTATGGATTGTTGAGAAATGATCCAATACTGTGCCCCTGGGGTTGTTTACTTTCAACCTCGAGCCCTCCATAAATGGTCCTATTTTGCTGAGGAGTGAATAGAGTAATTTTTCCAAGATGGACTCTGGCAAGTTTAATCGTTCAGGGGTAGTTTATATTGTGGATGAGCCTATAGGTCAAAAGCTAAACGGCCAACAACTCGCAGTTTTGTTTTATTAATATTTATATTTTAAATTATTTTGTTTACTATTGGAAGCTTAGTGTGGTGCAACCGAAGCTCTGCCTGGACATAGAATGTCAACACCAAGTGACGTGCCTGTACGGCGCAATGTTAACCCCGCCGTGAAAGCTGAATCTTGCCCTAAAGCTAAAGTGAATTACCTCAACAGCAAATACGCGCAGATTCGTGTTCAGAACATTGCCACGAACGGTGTTGACACTCTGCTGGTATCCCTTGTTTGGTTATCATTTTAGTTTACTTACAATAAAGAGTAAACTTATGCCTCCTCTTCTTACCCCGACCTCCCCTGAAGGCCAAACATCAGTCACGGAAATCCCTCTATATTATCGCATGTTAAAAGAACAAGATGAAAACGTGTGGGGAAGGAGTGATGCATACTTAAATAACCTCCAATTCAATAAGTCTTATAGCATTTATTAATTCAACAAATACAGACCAAGGTTACTAACTTACCATTCTATTATCTTAGCGGAATTACTGTGTTGTTTTAGCTCAGAGCAACTTGGCACGCTCTTGTATGGGTGACCTAGTTTTTTAATCCTTTACGCATCATACACGATTTCTACATAAAATATGGGCTAATTTGTTCAGCCATTGAGGCATAATAATAATTCAAATCATTGTTCAGCTTCCATTGGTATTATAAGGCCTTATACACAAGCAAGAATGATAAAAGTAGTCAAGTAACAATTATTCAACCAATACCAGCGAAATCTCTACACAGTGTGGAAACGCATTCAACAACCCCAACGTCTGAGAAGGCTGGTTTTCCCGATCTATTATTGTAAAATGGTTTTATTTTAGTCTGAAATTCAAGTATTTTTCTCTTTTTAAATCAAACCGGGAGATGAGTTTCGAAAAAGAAAAGTCATGTAAAACAAAAAGGCCTTCTTGAAATTAGAGAATTGTATTTCTATTTATATATTTATTTATTTATTTATACATTTATTTATTTATTTATTTATTTGTGTATTTAAGTTTATTACACTTCCAACAAACAGCTCAATTAGCGCCAATAACAGGTTGAATGGAAAACGAAAATAATTGTTCAGTTTTAGAAGTGGGAGAAAAAACCCCAAATGGCGAAAACCCACGCAAAACCCAGTCTGGGCTCCAGTCCAGTGAGATTCCAACCGGGCTCCACAAAGGTGAAAGTTAGGAGAAGAGACCACTATAGCCACAAACCACGAGATCGCCACCAGCCAATTCTTCTTGCAACATTCATCACATAAATATTATTTTCCTGGATCATCGACCGCGAGCGCATAACAAAATAAAGCCTCGATGCAAAACTAACTTCCGCAAACATATAGCTCAAGTGTGTCACGACATCAAATGCTTTAAACCCTGGTAGATAAATTAGCGCAGTGAAATTAAAGTGTGGCAATTCATAATGAAATGACATGGACATTTTATTGGAAAGTAAAATCTAATGGTCATAAATTGAGACTGGATTTACTCCGACCTACATTAATCTGAAATATCTGTTAATGTTTTGTGTTGTGAATTAAAGACGTGACGAGTCTGAGGCTAGACCGAGTCTACGTGCCAAACGATCACCTGAACAGATACCCGTTAATAATTTCGACATCATGACAAGCCAACCGTCCCAGGAGTTTATAGAACCAAAAGTCAATTCTGTCGACGTTCCTGATAACTCTTTTGTAATATCACAATACACTAAATATTGACCCCCTACCACGATGCGCAACGCAATTGCACGTGCCTATCCTTGGCCCAATTTTAAAAACATAAAACCTTTCTATAAGCACAACAAAATCATGCTTACCAGAATAAGGTTACCAGCTAAAACATCATGTTACATGTACCGAATGTAACTGGTTAGTTTTGCTTAGCAGACAAATGTTAAGCCATATTTGATGTTTAAAGGTATCGTACACGTTTGGTAATGACTCAAAACAAATATTAGCATACAAACTTACTTGGTAACAAGCAACGGAGAGCTGTTGATAGTATAAAACATTGTAGGAAACGACTCCCTCTGAAGTAACGTAGTTTTTGAGAAAGAGGTAATTTCTCACTAAAAGAATAAAAACTTCTTGCAAGAAGTTTTTATTCCTATCTGAAAGCACACAAATTTATACAACAAGGGTGTTTTTTCTTTCACCATTTTCTTGCAACTTCGATGACCAATTGAGCCCAATTTTTCACAGGCTTGTAATTTTATGCATATGTTGGGATACACCAAGTGAAAACACTGGTCTTTGAGTCAAAATGTACAGAAATGAAATGACTCAATAAATTGTGGAAATAGTTGACGCGCATTGTGCGATGGTGCGTTCCGCGTCTCCAAGGGGTTTACTATTTATATTTTTACAGCGAAGGAAAATATTTGCTGTTTAAGTTATTTACAGGCATTAGAATGCATAAAGTATTTTGACATATAAGAATAATACGCACGATTTGGGTGCTTGTGCAGGGCAACTTTATCTTGATACACTACGTGCACTAAAGGGACACGTTGCCTTGGATCGGGCGAGGTGGTCTATGAACAGCATTTGTAACCGTTTGTTATAAAATGCATTATGGTTAGAAAGATGTTTTAAAAGTAGAATACAACGATCCACACATTATTTGCCTCGAAGTTGCGTAGGTTTCCTTCTGCATCGTGAACTAACAGGGCACGCTATTTTGTAGAGCCAAATGTTTGACTCCACAAAATTTATATAGCCTTTTATAGCAACTCGCCCGATCCAAGGCAACGTGTTCCTTTAAGACATATGAGTAAGACGCATGATTTGGGTGCTAGTGCAGGACAACTTTATCTTGATACACCACGTGCACTATATTAATATCAACACTTAAATAATATATATCAAGGCTTTCTCCGATTTAAATTATGAAAATGTTCCATGAAACGTCACTTTAACTCTAACATTTCAAATGACGTCAGCTTTAATGTTCTCTTTGTACATTGATGTGCGAGAAAGGAAACCTCAATGTTATGACGTCATCCCAAGGCATCAGGAACATTAATTGTAGTAATTAATTTGATAGCTAGACCAATATTCTCCCGTAACAGCGGTCCGCTTATTTCTCTCCAAGTGGTCCGGCTGGCTAGTTTTATTCAGTGTTGAAAAGCATCCATATTTAATATGAAATATGGACAAGTGCATAAGTTGACGGATAAGTGAAAGGACAAGCTAACTGGTCCTGCTGGCTAAGCTAGTCACTGACAAAGTTAAGGGCAAACTTGGACGTTAGATCTGACGTATCAGCCTGTAGTCGCGTCTGGAAGACGAACCGTTGCGGTTCCTTCTTCCGATGATGCGCCAACTTTACCTCGTGCACTGAAGGGGTTCAGCTTAACCACCCCGGCCCGGAAGTTCTTGTTAAGACAGATGTAGATGATCGGATTGGCGCAAGAGTTTATGAAGGCCAAGACGGTGAAGGAACGGTACGTGAGACTCCGGAAGTAATCCGGCGACAATCCACCAAGGTTGAGAACCAGGAACCCGATTTGATCCGGAGCCCAGCAGACGATGAATGTGATGACGACAATTAGGACCATCCGGATCACCCGGCGACGGGACCGGAGCAACGAGAAGGCTGGAGATGATTGGGATTCGTTCCTAGCAAGGAGCGCATCAGCTTGCTTCTTCAGCTCTCGAATGGCGTGAAAATGAGATACCACCATCACTGATACAGGAATCACGAACTCCATGATGAATAAAGTCACCCCGTAGAAACCCTGGAAAGTAGGGCTAGGCCAAATTAGGACACACATGTTCTCCTCGCTCACATGGGTGACATAAAAACTTCCACAGTTCAGAACGATAGCTGAGATCCAAACGCCTAACACGTAATATCTCAAACGAGCCTTGTTAAATGCCTTTTGATGCTTGAGAGGTCGTACCACTGCAAAATACCTATCGAGGGATAAGAGAGTTAGAGTAAATATGGAGGCGACTATTGATATCCACATGATGACATCAGATTGAATGATCTTACAGTAGGCCCTGCCTGCTGTATTGTTGGATACCACGAGAAGAGACGGCTTAGGAATGGTGGCTACGGACGTCAAGAAATCAGCCACGGCTAAGAATGCAATCAGCTTGTTGGAGTTACTGGTACGGAGTTTCTTGATGTAAACCACAATGACGAGAGCATTGCCGAGGATACCGAAGAGAGCTAGGATAAGCTTGACGATAGAGAACCAGTCCCAGGTCACCCAAACGAAGAGATCGTTGGATTCATCTGTTGAGTTCAACATTGTCTCCATGTTGCTATCAATCTCTACTGCAGATATAGCGAGACTAGAAAGGGTCCACCAAGTAAACCCTCCTTCAGACGATCAAAGGTCAAAATATCAGACACTCAAATCTATCAACTTTTCCTTCTACAGAAATTGAAATCTCTACAGAGCGGTTCAGAGGAAAACACACGAGCATCAACCAGAGTTGGATTTATGACAGACCTACGCAAAAAACTGTCTCACAATAAAATACTATCAAGTCAACTTAGCAAAGCAATGCATCATTATATTATTTTGAACTTTGTGTTTTATCATGCGTAGATCAAGTCACCACTCTAAATATTGATAACATACGACCCAAGGGCTAAGGGAGCAGTGAAGCTTCGTCATGAACTGTACCACGTACATGAACCATTGACACGCATGCGTAGAGTACACCGACTAAGAATGACAACTTTGGTTGGCTCTTGGAGCCGTGCAGTTCTAATCAATTAAGAGTAAACCCCCCCCCCCCGATAAGGCGACTTTCTCCAAATAATTCGTAGCGTTGGTTTGGGGATCAATCTTTTGATATTTTTGTAAACGATTGATTTGACTAATTAAATGCGCATTGGTTTGAAGAAAAACCAACCCAAAACAACAACAAGAATAAGGAAGAAAACATCAGAAAAATTACTTTCACAACAATTGAAATGTGCAACATTAATAAAAGACCAACTGAAACACATCAAACGGGGATATAACTTTAAAATGCAGGGTTTAGCTGACACTTGCCTGAAGTATTGAATTTAATCTAACTGGGTCCGCGGAAACAAACGAAAGAAGATCAGATTACAACCAGGAAAAATAACTGAGAAATTAGAACACGATTTCAAAACATGAAGCTCTAGGCCTACTTTATCATTTTGTTTTTTTACAAAGACTCTATTTTTGGTCGAAAGTAAAGCTTTAAATTATTTGTCTACGACCCAAGGTAAAGCCGACATAGTTATCTATAACTGCAAAAAACAGTGTTGAGTGTTGAAATTTAATGCTGACGAAACTATAGCAAGATAATACAGTAGTTATCTTAATAAAATTCCGAGGGTCGATAGGACGAGGCATTTCTTTAGTTAGGATGAGACAGTATGAGAATGGGGGGAAAATGAAAATATGATAAAATTTCTCTTTGGTGTCTAGTTAATCCCACCAGAAATATTACATCGCATTTTAAATAGATATCTGAAGGTCTGGTTTCATCTCTGTGATGTCAAGTTTGCCTCAGTCTTTTAAAGGCACTGAACACGTTTGGTAATTGTCAAAGACCATTATTCTCACTTGGTGTATCCCAACATATGCATAAAATAACAAGCCTGTGAAAATTTGGGCTCAATTGGTCATCGAAGTTGCAAGAAAATTATGAAAGAAAAAACACCCTTGTTGTATAAATTTGGGTGCTTTCAGATAGGAATAGAAGTTTTTATCATTTTAGTGAGAAATTAACCCTTTCTCAAAAACTACGTTACTTCAAAGGGAGTCGTTTCCTACAATGTTTTATACTATCAACAGCTCTCCATTGCTTGTTACCAAGTAAGTTTTTATGCAAATATTTGTTATACGGGTCTGTATACGTTTGGTAATGACTCTGAAAATTAATGGCAATAAAAACCTACTTGGTAAGAAGTACAGCAGCTTTGGATATAGTATAATGCATTTTGAAAAACGTTTCACTCTAAAGTACTGCGGTTATGGAAAAAGGTAGGCCTATCACTTTTTATCCCCGAAAGTTTGAATCTGAGAAGCGTTACTGTAGTAGCGTTTCTCAGATTGTGTATTCCAATTGCAGATTATTCTTCCTGCATGGATAACTGCTCCAGATTTTCGGCAATATCTCAAAAACGCTTCCACCTTTTGAAATGAAATGTTCACAGGTTAGTTTTATGGTATAATACAACTATAGGATTGAAACAAACAGTGTGTTCCAATATTATTACCAAACGTATACAATCCCTTTAAGGAAATCTGAAGGTGCAAGAATCCCTCTGAATGGAATGACAGTTAATTTGGGCAAGAATTTACGAGGTTGCAGCTATCGCATGGTGTGCCGTTTTTCATAAACATGTTTATCACCGACCACCATATAATCTTTGCTTGCAAAAAGTAACCATGTACATTCCATGGCCTTTCAGGCAGGCAAGATACTTCACTGGTCATTTTGGGATATTTTTACATTTTGAGTTATAATTTCCACATCTTGAAGAGTTATAAAAATAACAGCCGAGCAATTTTGAGATATGCCCCCTTCTTCATATCAAAAGTTGATAAAAATCAGACAGAATATAAGATGACGATAAGAATTGATGTGTTCTTCTATTGAGTGTGTACAAAATGTGCTTGCAGGAAGTCCAGGCTCTATGGCTCTTTTTAGTTTATTGTGATAGGTCGATTTTCGTTTTGTAAGAAAGGACGAACTTTCATAATATTGGATTATTTTTCTTTCTGATTTACAGCCATTTCAGATTTAACTGAAGGTCCTTTTCGTCAAACCACATGAAATTGAAAATAAATACCAAAAGCAATGAGTCAACATTTTTATTATCAATTCTTTTTAGGGACGCATTTTTGAATTGCAAATAATTTGCGCCTTTTTACAATAGTCTTATTCTTTTTGAGAGAATACTTGTCAAATAAAACCATAACCGCGAACCTTTCATAAACGATCAACGAATCTATTAAGCCTTTGACTTATCCTACAATAGCTTTTTCTACGTAGTCTGGAGGCTATAATTATAATCAGGGGCGGATCCAGGATTTTCCAAACGGGGGGGGCGTGAAAATATACCAAGCAGCAAAATCTTCCCTTCCCCATTTCTCCCCCTTCTCTCTCTCTCCTCTTTTTTCTGTTCTCCCTCATTTTTTTTTTATATGAAAAAGGGGGGGGGCGTGGGCCCCCCCCACGCCCCCCCCGGATCCGCGCCTGATAATAAACCTCGAATAATAATTGCTTTGCAGTCGATAATTGCTTGTGTGGGTAGAGGTCATTACGTCTGATTGGTCCCATTGGCGCAATAGTACGTCCCTATACAACGAACTTGTAATTTCCCTCAGCTCAAACTATTGATGAAAACTGGTTCACATTGGCGCAATCCCCTATGGGCTTGCAATTCCTTCGGCGCAAACTATTGGCGCAATGGTAATTCCCCATGGCCTCGCAATTTCCTTCGGCGCAAACTATTGATGGAAACTGGTCCCATTGGCGCAATGGTAATTCCCTATGGACTTGCAATTCCTTCGGCGCAAACTATTGATGAAAACTGGTCCATTGGCGCAATCCCCTATGAACTTGCAATTCCTTCGGCGCAAACTATTGATGAAAACTGGTCCCATTGGCGCAATGGTAATTCCCATGGCCTCGCAATTTCCTTCGGCGCAAACTATTGATGGAAACTGGTCCCATTGGCGCAATGGTATTTCCCTATGACCTCACAATTTCCTTCGGCACAAACTATTGATGATGGAGTCCCAGAGATAAACAGCTGTATGTCAACTTCACATCGTTCATGAGAAACTGTTACGGAAATATCCGCAGCCAACACGACATCAATCGGAATTGTACGGAAACAAGCGAGCCAGCCCGAGCTGAGCGAAGCGCAAGCACTGCTTAAGCCAAGTTATAAAGCAGATGCGTATTACATACTGAACTACAACGGAGTAAACCGATACCAACCCAAAAGAGCAAAGTTTCGTTAACACACGCAAACCAAAAACGAAATGAACGAAACTTCTAAATGATACGGAAACATCCGAAGCCAACCCGAGATTAACCGAACTGATCCTAAATAACCTATGAAGATAATATTAATAACCGAATCCAAAAGTACTCGGCCTACATGTATAGGGAACACAGTAACCCGCTTGTCTAAAATACCTGCATCTGGTAGGGATTCACAATATTTAAAGGCAGGGTATACTTTTGGTAATTGTCAAAGACCAGTGTTCTCACTTGGTGTATCCCAACATAATGCATAAAATAACAAGCCTGTGAAAACTTGGGCTCAATTGGTCATCGAAGTAGACAATAGTGAAAGAAAAAACACCCATGTTGCATAGAATTGTGTGCTTTCAGATGCCTGAGATGAAGCCTTTCTCGGTTTCAAATTTGTGGGTGAAAAATTACCCCTTTCTCTAAACCTACATAACCCAAAGGGGTCGTTTCTAAAATTGTTTTTTAGTATCAACAGCTCTCTAGTGCTATTTACCAAGTAAATTGTTATGGTCATTAATTTTTGGAGTAATTACCAAAAGTAGGCCTATACCCTGACTTTAAGACCCTTTCATCACTGTATATAGTGTTAGTAATCCCTTTACTAAAAGGAAAAAAAAACATGATATACACGGTTATGTCGCCAGTTTGCTCATTATTATCAATTCCATATCTGGATAGATTTTTCAGGCCGATGTGCGTTACCACACCGTATCCAACAGAAGGTCATAAATATTTTGTCCTACACTTTAACAGAATTATGACAAATGAATCAACCCCTCCACTGCAGGCAACGATGGAATCGTTTCAAAGAGTTTTCCTCCTAAACGATGGATATAAAACTCTCCAAAGCGTCTGGTCACCATGGAAACCTTCACCTAAGTGGAAATTCCTCCGAGTGAGAAGCGTCCAAGATAACGTCGTAAATTAACGCGAGCAAACACACACACTTACTGTGTACATCCTCCAAGCATTTTATCCTGAGCGGGGACTTCAAGAGATTTGAGTATACAGGGTTCGAGAAAAAAGGGAGATTTCAGTCTGAAATCTCACTTGTAAAGTTCATATGAACTTTACAATTAAGATTTCAGACTGAAATCTCACTTTTTCTCGAACCCTGTATACTCAAATCCAGTACCAATCCACAAGAGAAATATCGCCTTCTGAAATACTGTCATTAATGAGAATGTAATTTGACAAAAAACCATTTATTTCATCGTTCAAAGGTATTTTGTATGACAACAACGGATAATTTTGAAAATACCTTGAGACTCTATAAAACGTTACTGGAAGCTAAGTCCAAAAACTAATGTTGCTTACAAAAATTCTGAAAGAAGCCCTTGCTCAATTCATCTATCTATGATTAAAGCTTGGGTCAACTTCCTCCCTGTGGCGCTGCGCGATCTGCCCGCGCTTGTTGACCTCATCCCCACTCCGCGGCGTGGGGATGAGGCTGGATTTTTTATCCGCCATCTTGGGTCGCCATCTTTCTTGACTGTTGTCCAGACGGCATTGCCTTCCGGAAACGCGTTCTCGAGCCGTTGCCACTTTTTTTTCACAGGTGCAGTTTCGCTTTTACGCATTTTCACGTTGTATCGATACAATCTGAGAAACGTTCCTGTCAGAAACGCTTCTCTCATATTCAATTTTTTGGTTATGAAAAGTGATATCTTTTTCCATAACCGCAGTACTTCGAAGTGAAAAGTTTCTCAACAAAATGCACTCGAAGGGTATCATTCAAACACAGTGGTGTTTTACACCGTTTAGGTTAGCGGCTTATAATTTATTTCCATTATCATAATTCATAGGGCTCTTAACTATTTGAAAATGAGTGGATCACAAAACTGAATTTGACCTTGGAGCCTCTCATCTCAACAACTGCATTGTATTGTACTGATAGCCGACCACAAACATGAAGAACCACAGAACGCGGACATGATAACTTTCAGCTTCATATTACATTCGTTATGCTGTGGTATTATTTCCGGTATTTCTTAAGAATTCGCGGTAAACTAAAAAAAAAAAAAAAAAAAATAGGTCAGCAGTTTTTCCGGTTTGATGACCGATCCACAGCGGTTTTTTTTGCATAGAATGTAAGCAAGAAGGCAATGATTTAGGGCAAGTTTTTCTGGGGACCAGGCCATAAGTTTCATCTAGGGATGAGGCCATAATTCATTTTGCAAATTGAGAAATCTTAAAGTTTGTTAGATACCGAGAGTCCGAGACCACGGCACTAGGGGCAACAGAGACCATGGGCTAAATGCAATTCCAGGCCTGCGTGAAACTGTCCTCGATGCAGGCCTGGAGCTACTTGAACACGAAACCATTCGGAAACATTTCCGAACCGTTCATGCCTTCCTGGTGTTCAGATTCTGTTTTGTTTTCATTGCCAGTCATTGTCCCTAACCTCAGCAATAAAACTATATTAGATTAGAGAAGATTACGACTAGATTATATATTAAATTAAATTGTAGTGTACGTAATAAGTTCAGGGTTTCTTTTAATGAGATTATTGAATTAAAAAAAGCCTTTTTGTCAAGAGAGTGACCTATGGGGGATGTTCTGAATGTTTGCCAGAATAAAAACCACTTTACTGCCGTGGAAACAGATGCTAAAAGTATTAACCGTCTAGGTATCTTGGCAGTTGTTTATAACCAAAAACAAAACCGTTTTTATTAAAGAGGGTCTCCAAGGTCAAATTAAGTTGGTTGACGCACCCATTTTCCAATAGATAGAATCCTCAAAGTAAGGAAAATTTACAAGTCTCTAACCTTATGTCGACATTAAACAGTAGCTAAGCACAACAAATACATTCTTGCCAGAATAGGGTTACCAGTAAGCCAAACCATGCCACATGCACCATTTCTGACTGTATCCTGCTAATTTTTGCTAAGCACAAAAGTTGTCAGCAAAATTGTCAGCTCTATGAAGTTGGGCCTTTTGTCGTCTAGTGGAGATTTTCTTGACATTCAAGCCTTGTAAAGTGACTACTGTGTGCAGTTTAATGTCAAGAGAGAAGAGTCATCCCCAGCCGTGACACTTGTGTCCTTAAGCAAGACACTTAACCATTGCTTCGTGCTTCGGATGGGACGTAAAGCCGTTGGTCTCATGTGTTGTGTAACGCATGTAAAAGAACCCAGTGCACTTATCGAAAAGAGAAGGGGTTCGCCCCGGTGTTCCTGGTTGTGGCTGCTGAATGCGCCGTAGCACCTTGTAAAAAACATTATAAGGTGCTACATAATTGGGTCTCATAATTCATAACTTCAATAACCCATCTTTCTGTTTAAAGTATATACTAAACGCCTTGAGTACCTTGTTTGGTAGATACGTGCGCTATATAAGACTTCGATATTATTGTTATTATATTATTGTGTCTACGGGAAAGTGAACATTCCGTAGAAGGAATTGCCCAAGTTTTCACTCAATTAAATTATGCAAAAAATAGTAAATGGCCTGACGTTTCGACCCTACAGAGTCTTCCTCGAAGGCTGACACCACAACACATAAACAGGAACACAATAAATTGGTACGAGTTCATCTTAACGAAATTAAATTATGTTTCAAATCAGTCGCAATTGGTACAGCCTAAATCAGGCTGTCGCTAAGGCTACAACGTTGAAGTCTAATCAAAGGGAAATTGCTTATTCGTGACTTAAATGCAACATAAAAGAGATTTCTGATTCCCATTGCGACATTTTTTAGAGAGAGTGGAAGATGGAATACGCGACGAACATCAACAATGGCCACTAGGTAACTTATATCAAATGGTTAGTCAGTCGTATCTTCAATCTTGTGTTCCGAATTCATTTCTATTCCCGGTTAAATAATAAGGATTACTTCATGGATGTACAACTCAGATGATAACAATCTGTCCATGTCCTTGGCCTGTCTGTGAAAAGGATTTGCTTGTATAAAACTTACTCCTGGAAGGACAATCAATTTATTTCATCACAGAGAAATATGAATTTCGACCGATAATTTTAAACACAGTGTTTTAAACATGATGCCTTTGCTTTCACTACTGATGCCCATTCCCGCGGGATGTTTGGGTTTTTTACACGTCCATAATTCCATCACCTCAATTCATGTTCAATTTGGCGCTATACATGAGCTATGAGATAGCTTATCAACAACTGATATTATCCACAGAGACGATATTCTTCCTGTATTCCAAAGGGTCAACAATAAGACCTTACACTGTATCGGCCTTGATTGTTTGATAACGAAGGCTACGTGTTACTGACTAAGAGAGGACAACGAGTGCAGTTTATAATTAGGCTACATCAAAAACACTTGCTTGATACTTCATGTTAAAGGCACTGTACACGTTTGGTAATTGTCAAAGACAAGTGTTCTCACTTGGTGTATCCCAACATATGCATAAAATAACAAGCCTGTGAAAATTTGGGCTCAATTGGTCATCAAAGTTGCAAGAAAATTATGAAAGAAAAAACACCCTTGTTGTATAAATTTGGGTGCTTTCAGATAGGAATAAAAACTTCTTGCAAGAAGTTTTATTATTTTACTGAGAAATTACCTCTTTCTCAAAAACTACGTTACTTCAGAGGGAGTCGTTTCCTACAATGTTTTATACCATCAACAGCTCTCCGTTGCTTGTTACCAAGTCAGTTTTATGCTAATATTTGTTTTGAGTCATTACCACATGCGTACGATACCTTTGAAGGCGCATTATTCGTTACTTTACCAGTCGCCCGGTAAATCAACTGAACCGTGGTGGTAACCCTCCCATAGTGATTAAGAATTAGGCATGATTTATAACTCACAATATTCCATTACTATGCAACACAAAGAAATCGACACTACGGCAAAAATTCACGGTATTTTTTCATCATCTTTAGCAATTTATATTTTGTCTGCGTCGTATGGGGTCGAAGTGACACTGTGTTTTCCCGCTTGTGTTAATTTGTTGTAATTGATCCTCTAACATAATCCCTCATAAGGATTCCGACAAATTTGATCCCTACTAGTCACATGGAACCCTAATCATGATGGGATCAACGTGATCCGGACTATAAAAGACCCAGAACACGTCAAAGGACACGACTGATCCGAATACCATGTCAGTCTGACCCACAGAATGGTCATCATGTCGACTGGTTACGTTTTCCTTGTTTGTGAAACACCTTAACAAGAACAGGCCTAAAGTCTAGATTTTCGTTAGAAAGTACATTGTCAAGTCTCTGTTTCATCGAAGCTATCAATCCAACTTTCGTGGCCAAGAGTATTTAATCCGCTTTTGGAAAGAAGGATCACCGAAAACAGATTATTAAGCCAGTCAGCTTAAAAATAAGAATTAAACTACGTCAAAATAAAGATGAAAATAACGCCGACGGCAAACTGCAACACCGTGCAGTCGACTGATTTCCAAATAAAAAGTTAATCACATACCTTTGATCTTCGAAGCCTCTTATAGTCAGTAAAGTTCTTCACATTTTAGAAGCAGCTGGGGCCTCGCTGATACATAAGCCATTCCCATGACAACATCAGTCTTTCTTACATTTTCCCATTAACTTCTCTTCGTCTTTAAGTCACACAGCCAATTCTCACAGTTCAAAGACATAAAATAGGCTCTTCTTATCACAGCCTGTTGCTCACCATCTCTTGTCCTTCAGGCGTTCAATTCTTACAAGGAACTGCTATCTTCATTTCATCGACCTTAAAGGGGAGGTAACCAGGCAAGACTCGACTATAAACAATTACAAAATACGAGGTGTCAACATCATAGGCGTAGGACCTTGGGAGCCAGGGGGAAACTGCTTCCCGAATTCGGGCAAAACGGTGGGGACAATTCTGGTAAAGCAAGAACCGAAAATGGAGAAAGCAAGAAAGCTTTACTCGGTGTTAGAAATTGGTACTTGTGTTTTTATCTGACTGTGTTAAATGTTGGGCAACCCAACCCCTCTGCTCCCCTTACCAAAGAGTCCCCATACGCCCATGAGTCATTACCCATCCATGAGGAATCCCCCACACTATAGCAACTCACAGCATTCTGCTGAACAGCAAGAAAATTTACAGTAAAAATGTTTCGAAAAATAAAAATATGTTCCCCTTTGTTTAATAAAATTGCAAATTATAGTTAGGGGGGGGTGGCGGTTGTTCAACTCGAAGTTAAAATTAAGAACACGGCGAAGTAACTGTTTCTCATTCTGTCAGTCCTGACACGAAACTCAGGATGTTGGACTTTCTTCTTTATGGAAATGATTTGAAATTTCTGAACATTGACTATTAATTATTTTGTTTCTGTTGCTGCGTTTGTTTAAAAATTCCAACTTGTATTTGCTCCTTTAAATTGTTTTTAACTTATTATTAAATTTATGTTATGTTGTTCATTATTATAAGTGGTTAAACATACGAATAAAAAAAACCTAAATTTGCGGAGTAAAATTGTAGATTGAACCCATCCCTCTCCTATATCGCCTAATCATTGGCAATCCCCGATTCAATTTCATTCAAATTATTTTTCGTTGAGTATTTTTTTGATTTACCTTTAAGTGACACATTCAGCCCAAGACGATGGCACCTGCACACAATTTAGCCTTCGATTGCAGCAAACTTCAACACCTCTCACAAATACAATATATAATTCCTCTTTCATCGAGTCGTGTTTTGGGTCACCTTGAAAATGTACAAAATTCAGCCTTGTCAGGATTACACGGAGAACGACACAACACTCCCAAACATTGGACACTTGTTTTGAGGTTTAATATTGCATTATTGTTGCAACGATTGTTCTGTAGAATGTTCCTTTCTTTAAAAGGTTTTACCAGATTTATTTTTGAATCGTTCTAGCTGGCTGTCCCTTTAAATTACAAGAAGGCGAAGGAAAAGCTACAGAAATACAATCCTACAAACAAAAAACCGCAACAACAAAATTATGAAAACAAATACCAAAAAAAAACCTCGCGAACAATTAACAAAAAATATAGAAATCAAATAAATAAATAAACGAAACAAGAAAAAATTTATTAGTAAACAATACACAGACATGAAACTTGTAAAACCCCTAAAAATAACACAACTATTTGTCAATATTTGTAGATTTTCATTGGCATAACATTCCAAGAAAACAGAAAATCCAGGTGATCCGCTGACTAAACTGTGATCTGAACAAAGCATCATTTAATTCAACTTAAACAAACTGACACAAATACAAATCATATTGATAGACAAAATAAAATATCATGGAACTTATATTTCGTAATCAGTGATATTCGGTAAATGTCTGCAAGCAATGTTATTACAGAAATTATTTGCAAATATTGTTTAATTATGCAGTTTAACTACCAACGGGCCTTTATTTGCAGCAGCCTATATATTGCAGTTAATTAAGTGAAAGTACACAAAGAAATAGGAAATATTTATTTGTGAACATTTTCATTTCCAGACATATAGAGTTTGGATCATGTGGAGAAGAGAGCGAGGTAAATCACGGCGCACAGCGCACAGCTAGGATTGGCCATTGAACAAACTCCTTTTGACCTCTAGAAGAGGGCGCCTTCGCAAATGACGTCATATGCATAAAGGTCTATTATTCAAATCAGGACTGCACATTCAGATGAAATATATTTTTCACAGAACATTGAAAACAATGCTCTTGATTTCTTACTATTTTCCTAGCCTGGATCTTAGGTGTAACTTATAGTACTCATATTAAATAGATACATGACGGATAAACCAGGCTATTCAAATTACAACCAGCCTCAGAATCTGGAACACTTTATTTCATAAAGTGTCATTAAAAATAAAATAAACTGATTCAATTTAATTTCCCCCTGAAGAGAAAAAAGGAGAATCTTGATGAGTATACATAGCTTTTGATGCACTTTTCAGGCTATATAATAAAAATCTAACTAATTTTAATGAGGGTACACAAATCCAAATCTGATTTAAACAGGAGAATTTAGTGTCTGTGATTTAGAAAAAATAATTATTTGTTGCTTCTTTTGTAAAATCTTTCCCAACACCCATGCCGAGAAGTCAACTTAAATAATTGCTGTCAGTTTCATTATTTTTTTCTCCAGAAAATTAACAATGTTTTAAAAACACTCATCTGATCAATGCCTTAGCAACTGAAGTATGTCACGAGGATTGTACTGTACGTCAAGCTGATTATTTTAAGGCAACAACAATTAATCTGCCATTCAAACAAGTACATCAATATTAGGTCCCCTTGGGTCAATTACCCACCCCCCCTCGCTCTTTCTAGTCGACCGAGGTTGGAATCATGTTGAGATTTGCCCATTAATTTCTACCCCTCATTAAGTTAGGAAGATCAGTTGGAAGCACCCCGATGTCATTGGCAACTACATCTGTATAGCTGAGCTTTTTTCTAAATCTCCTATTTCTCCTTCCGTGTTTTGGTGACCAGGTGGTAAGATGGGGTTACTTATAAACAATCACTTTTAATGAAAATTGTTTTCTTGACATTTTTAACTTTGTAGGAAGTACACAACCCCGACATGCTCATGAGCAGAGGTTCACTTTAACCATGAGGACTGTTACAGATAACTATTTGTACACCTAGGTGAAGAGAAGCCCATTATGGTTAAGTGTCTTGCCCATGGAAACCCACAATCTGAAGTGTCAGCCACCAGAAGTTAGTCTTAAATCACATCATGATTGCGTCTTTTGAGATTTCATAATACTTATTGCCCCGCTATCTTCAAGTTGCTGTACCTGGGTAGGGTCATATCCAAGGAGCTCAGCAAGCACCTGTTCTGTGTGCTCAGCTAAACGGGGTGGGGGAAGTCTTGCATCTGTCTGGATGGTGCTGTAACCAACAGGTGGGCCTGGAGGAAAGGACAGATAAGTGATTTTAAACATGCATTTAATTAAAGAGCTTATAACTAATAAGTTCACCTACAAATAGCCTCCAGAAACACCCCAAACCTAAAAACAGCCTCTGAACAAACACCCCAAACCTAAAACTAGCCTCTAAACAAACACCCCAAACCTAAAAATAGCCTTTTAAGAAACCTCTGGTTACGCCACTGCCCCCCCTCCCCTACCCCAGGCAAAATATATTTCCCCTGCCTCATCCAAAGATAATTTCAATCATGATTTTGTAGGATCTTGTTTGAATGGCATTTAAAATTTAATTGGTAAATCGTGCTCTTCCACTTTATGTTCGGGTATGTAGATGTACATTAATAATAATATACAGCCATCATAACAGTATACAACACAAAGCTTGAAGCAATTCAATTGGAAACTCTTTTGAATGTGAAATTCCCGATATCTCATTTTAAAAATTTGATTAATATCTGCTGACAGACTTTTGTAGTCTGTGTAATGTTGACATAGTATTAGAGCTACATCAAATAAATTATATTTTGTAATGTGCTTGACGTCAGTAATAATGTGTGTGTGATTGTAATTTGACCGTTTCTATGTATCAGTGGCTCAATTGAACCTTTGGCCATATTTTTTTAATAAACCAATATAATGATAACAATAATAAAAATAAATTTAAAAGCTCTGATTATTCAGATGTTGTAAAGTAAAAGACCAAACAAGTTTATCAGAGGTATATTTTTAAAGACTCAAACATTTTTAATTTCCTCTCTTCTTATTTGGGCCAACTCTGAGGTTCAGAAACTCTTGTTTGATTCTTTACAGAGAGTCAATAAATAGGAATGTCTATTATTATGCAAACAGCCAGCAACACAGTCTAAAACAAATCCACATTCAGAACAACCTTGCTATCATGAACATTCAGACTTGGCACATTCCCAACAGTGTAATTTCCTGCCGTTAAAATGAGGAACCAGGGGCGGTGTTATTGCAGTCATGTTTACATTTTGTGAGCAAAAAAAAAGAAAAGAAAACACAACTGTCAACATGATCATAGCAGGCCTGTGGCTGTACATGGAGTTATGGACTGTGTAACGCAGTTACTGCATGCATGCACACTGGCCGTCACATCACAATATAATGACTGCACCCTTTGTGATGTGACATCCAGCGTGATCATGCATGAAGTAACTGGGTTTAGAGTTCATGAGGTCTGCTATGATAAAGATGACAGCCCCCTCCCCCTTTAAACTCATTTACTCCTTTGAAAGAGGCCAAAATGAAAGGTTTTCTATGGTGATTTTAATGTTTGAAACAAGGAAATTGACTGAAAAACCTTGGGTAGCTGGTTTCAGGTCGTTAAAGAAAACCAGTTTCAGGTATGTGTTTCAGTCATATAAAAAAACCTGTTTTTCAACCAGGTATGTCATTAATGCTTATCTAAGTTTTACAAAAATTATGTTTTTATAAGCCACTCGAATCTAATACTTCCCCTCTTCTCTAAAATAAATGTATCAGTTTCCGAAAACCTTCCTGAAAAAACTTGACTTTGATTTTTTTTGTCGGTTGATGTTTGATTATGGCCGATTTCTAAACATTTTTGTCTGGGACAGGATTGGGTTTATTTTGTGGTGTTTTGAAAAGGGACGAACAGGACAATATTGTTAAATTTATTTACTTGATAATGTACTTACTTATTTATTTATTATTTATTTATGAATATATTTATTTATTTATGTGTTTACGTATTCAATTTTGTATGTGTTTACATATTTTTGTTTCTATTGATGTTGAGTTATACTACTCCGTTTATTCAACAATAACACACATCAAATAATCCACATTAATAAACCCACAATACATACTGTTATTATTTATTTATTTATGTAATTATCAAGTTTTCATTCATTTATGTATTTATTTGTTTATTTATTTATGTATTTAGTTATGTACTTATTGATTGATTGATTGATTGAGTTGGTTTATTGTTATATACAAGTATACATTAGAAATTGCCTTGGCTCTCGTGCTTAAAAATACATGAAAATACAATAAGCCTATTTATTCATTTATTTATTTATTTATTATTATTATCAGTATTTTTTTTAGGGGGGGTGTTAAATGTGATTAGGGGAAACCTGTGGCTATTGATGACTTATAATCACCATGGTAACAGGGAATACAGAATACAGGAAATGGTTTCAAATCATGATATTTGGTCCTTGGGTACAAAGCCTGACCTACATCTACACATGGTAGGCTTGTATAGACTTTTCTGGCTATTTAACAAAGATTTTGCTGATTTTTCTGAGGGTAATTTTTTTGGGGTAAAAATCAGATTAAAGTAGGAAAATTATCCTGCCTGGTTGAATATTCTTGTTTATAATTGACTACACCTGTCCTAACCAGGTAGAATATTCTTGTTAATAATTGACTACACCTGTCCTAACCAGGTAGAATATTCTTGTTAATAATTGACTACACCTGTCCTTACCAGGTACTCTCATCTGCCCAACAGTAGGATGCTCCAAGCTCTGTATCATCTTATTATGAAGTATCTGAGGATCTTGGAAGACTTGTTCCATAGATTGAATCGGACCGTAGGGGATACTACATCCTTCAAAGACATCTTGCCACTCCGATAACGTCTTCTCTTGAAACCTGGCAAGGTGGACAAATGTAATTACCCAACTTTTGATGAGGAGTTTACTGTGTAGACGATTGTGAAAATTGATAATCTATGGTTGAATTATCATTATGGACTGTAAGGAGGCGCATAGCAAGGTGTTTAAAAGTGGGGCGGTCATGGCCAGCCGGCCACCCACCGTTGCTACGCCCCTGACCATTAGGGAGAAAGGAAGATGAGTCAATAAACCAGGAGTGTCATCAATGGTTCTTCAAGGAAAATGCATTATTGGTTTCTCCTCCAGCTAACTTAGTGATTGTGGGTTATTAACAGTGATCTTATTGGGTCTCAGTACTTTTGGGTAAGCTTTGCAATCTCATATTAAAACAGAGTGTAATCTACCATCATCTACTCTCTACACAACAGGTGTTTTTAATTAGTAGTCATATTAATTGGTAACGTGGTTCTTATTTACCTATTAGACAATCCTGCTATGAGTGATGGTCTGTTGAGAACCCTTAATTCATTGGATCCATATCGCTCATCGTTTACTAGATGTTCCATTTTCAGAAGCTGCAAAAGATGCAAAAATCAAACTTCAGGGCATTGATGTAAAAGGCAATGGCAATCTATTAAAAGATCGCAACACCCGTTTCATACAATTATAGACACATCGTGTTCTCTTCTAAGGTATTTAGGCCTACCAGCTACAGTACTTATGGCATAACATGGATTGCCTTGGTTTCATTTTATAAAAAAATTATCAATGAAGAAATAACACCTAGCTAAACTCAATGTTGTCAACAATCAACTACTAGAAAATAAGGAATATATCTCAGAAATTATAAAGTTATCACAAAGTATTAAATAAAGGCTAAAAACAACACAAGTGATTAAGCATGAGAAGGTGAAAGTACATAGAATCTGAAATAAAATTAATCTTTGTTATTGCAAAACAAGAGGAAACTGCCTAGCAGGCTTTAAAACCATTTTAATATCGATGTACTCTCCTGCCTAACTGGCCCTTGCCACAAAATATCACAGTGAGACTGTGGAGACTAAGTCCACAGTAGACAAGCGACTTCCAAATTCCAACCAACCATGAAGAAAGCATTCAAATCATTCAAAAACACTTCATAGGAAAAGAGTAAAAACAGAATTTGCAAATGACATCTGAGATGAGACCAAATTGACAACTTGAATACCTTGCATAAAATCTTAAAGTGGCCGTTATTGCCAGCTCCAACGATAAGAAATCTGCCATCAGATGTTTTGAATGCCTAAGACGTAAAAGCAAAAACAATATTTCTTTCAATTTCAAAAGACAAATACACGATCAATTTGGGGGTTAACATGTTTTGATGATCAATAACTTCTAATAATGTGAGCTAATTTGTTGGTTCAGATGTAATTTCTCTTTCTATTTCTCTAACTTTCAGGAAATGTTTCTATAACAAAAAGTACCCCTTGAGAACGTTCCTGAATTAGGTGGTTGTGATTATAAAAACAATACTAAAAAGTTATATTTTGGTAGCATATAAATATCACTGCACATTAATAACTTGAAGACAAAAATATTCTCCTGACAATGGACAGAGCACACTGTCCAAAACCCGGGGCAGATTGCTCAAAGAGTTAAGAGCGATATTAATTTTGTATCAATCTTAATTGCTAAGCAATATGTGATGTCACAATACGAATCACTATGGTGATATTAACAACTCATCTTAATTCTTAGTGCTTTGTGAAATCAAGCCCTGTCAAAATAATAATAAAAAACAGAACTTTATATAACGCCGTAACTCTAAAGCATAAACCCCAAAGCGCTCAACTAAGAAACTAACTCTCGGTCCATTTGTTTTTTGTGTTTCTATTTATTTAATTTTTTTGTGTGTTTTGGTAGTTTTTCTGTAAGGACCACGATATGAACAAGTCTCAAGTTCTTGGCTTTTTGGGGCTATCCTACTATAATTTTGTGCAGTTTTTTTCTTCTTAAACTCAAAAAGTGGGCATTTGAGGCTCAAAACATAAAAGAAAAGCGGGCACTGAAAGAGTTAAGGGAGAATGCTGAAGAACAAAATACCTGGTAAGGGACAATACTACCATGTCCAGTTCCCCATCTTTTAGCTTCCATATCTGCCATCAGGTAATTAGTTCCAATGTGTGACATGATTGCAACCTTGACAGAGAAATAAACATTTTATATATTAAGTATGGATAACAGAAATAATACAGGATGAAGTACAAAGCAACTTGAAAACTGGAGATACAGTAGACTTTTTGCTTTATGGCTAGGCCTGGGTTCGGATGGGGGCAGCTTGCAGCTGTCTTGTTTATCCAAGCTGGAGGAGAGGAGCTGTGAGTAAGGTGCATTATACCAGGGCCAAATTTCATTTCTCTGCTCACAGTGGAATTCTGTGCCCATAGATTCCTGTGCTTTACAGGGTGCCCTAAGCACAGAATTATGTGGTAAGCAGAGCCATGAAATTGGGCCCAGTTTAGCCACTGACAAGTCACCAACACATTCAGGAGCATTTACTTTTTACAAAACACTCGGTTTCTACACATAGACTTTATCAATAACCCTCACCATCTAAAATCCCCTTCAAAATTCTTTGCATTTTGTATTGATTCGGTTTGACTGAGGACTGCACTAGTAAACTGATTATGCTTTACATGGGATCAGGCATACCACCATAATCAAAGTCCAACAGTTTGGGTGTTGAGTTACTGTATGGTGTTGGAGTAAAGACTGCACTAGTAAACTGATTATGCTTTACATGGGATCAGACATACCACCATAATCAGAGTCAAACAGTTTAGGTGTTGATTTACTGAATGGTGTTGGACTAAAGACTTTACATTGGATCAGGCATACCACCATTGAGAGAATGTCACATTCAGAAAGATGTATCATTGCAAGGAAGTGATATAAGAAAAGGTTGAGGACACATGGGAACTCACTTGGGTTGAGAGAAGATTGCAGTCAATCTTCTGCCCCTGACCAGTTCTTTCTCGATGGAAAAGAGCGCCGAGTATCGCCGCTTTGGCAAACAGACCTGTTGATAAATCAGTCATGGCCACGCCCACTCTCACTGGATCACCTTGCTGGATATCAAAAGTAATTTTAATGTTAGGGCCACGCCCATGTTAATATAGCCACACCCCCTTCTTTCCTTGCTGGATAATTAGGGTTACATCCATGTTAAGACTACACATTTTTTATATCATAGCTACGCCCATTTTCACATGATTACCTTGCTAATACAAATACAAATCCAAACGTTAAAACCACACCCATTTGGCATTGCCCGGCCCACTCTTTTGATCCTTTTCCTTTTGATACCATTTTGTTAAACCACATCCCTTGTAAGTCAAAGCCACACCTACTTAATATTTTATCTTAGCTTACTAGCTTACTTCTGGTCCCGTGATGTGCAGAAGACCCCCCATAGCGGCTGCCACTACATCATACCCACCACGCCCAGCGTAAGGTCCATCGGGCCCATAACCTTAGTACACAACCAAAAATCATAAATAAACCATACTATAGATATGCTGCCAACATCTTTGTCATGTTCCCTGTCTACATCAGTATTACTGAACACTGATTTTCATTACACCAAAAAAGCACCAGGCTGTTTTTGTCCTCTTCCAGCCTCAGTAGAATACAAAAAACGTAAACAAAAACTGAGAACAGGAATGGATGTGATATACAATCAATAACTATTAGCAATAAACAATTACTGTAAAATCACGGTGAAATACAGGAATAATTTGAACGGAAGACAAACAAAATGGCTGACCCAAAGTAAAGATCACTCTGTATGAATGAATGAACAACAACAGACAACATTTTTAAAAAGGTGAAAAACACAGTATATTGGATATAAATCAATCATAAAGTCAAAACTCTTTGTTTCAATGGGTACTCTGTAGTGAAAATAAAGAAACACAATAAAACAATAATATCTAATAAAACATCAGATGATGATTATTATTATTATTATTAGCAACCACAGGATAGTTCAAAAATAGTTGGATTAAAAACAATAGAAAAAATATCAAAGCGATAACAAAACAAGTATCCATTATTTATCAAAGTAATAGCACAAAGTAACAACACAAACAACATCTATTACAAAATAATCAATTCAGTTCTTCTAATCAGAAACAACACATTTTTACAGGAATGTTTTTCTTCAAAGTTTTAAATTTACCTGTGATAGAACAATAAATGAGAGAGGGTGAAATCTTCCGTAAGTCTTCATAGCCGAGACCAAGCTCTGTCAATTTACCAGGAACGTAGTTTTCAACGAGAATGTCACTTTTTGCCGCTATCTTCTGAATTACCTTCTTACCATCAGGATGTTTGAGATTCACACAAATACTCTGGTTGTAAAGACAAAAGAAGTTTGATTATGGGAACATTTGTTTTCACTCTTTGATCATTAGGGCCACGTCACAGGGGGTAATTTACCGGCAACCAGTTCCAGGCAATCTCCGAGAAGAAAAAACAATCACATGTCACACCATGTAATATCTCTAAATGAGAATAGAACCGTTTCGATCAGTATGCTCTGATCGTCTTCTGGAGAAAGCTGGACTCTGATGCTGCATGCTGCTTAAGTACTAGGTGATGGTGAGCTTGGTGATGCACGAAGGCGGGAAATAGTTTCAAATCCTACTAATCACATGTCAATTTCCACATAATTTTCTTGGGGACAGTAAGATAGTACAGACAAATATCTGTTGTACTACCAAAGCGCTCCGTTTACATGCAGGTTGCCTGTAAAAATTGCCCTGTGTTACAAGGCCTTCAGTACTTTCTTTTAAAGCTGACAGTCTCACCTTTTTGTTTCGGTTGATCGATAAAAAGTAGCAACTTTCGTCACCAACAAACGGTGGACCCCACTGACGAGTATCATCACCAACTCCTGCAATAATCATTTGGAAACTATTGTAACATGAATAACATTTCTTTTAACATAAGACTACATTAACACAAACACGTAAACCTTAACTGACAACAACTCATCAACATCATAACACTTGAACAAATGTTTGTAGAGAGATTTACATCTTTTTCAGTCTGACCACTAAGAATGTATTTTTGAGATCTGCTCAGCGAAGAAATCGGTTTTACATTTTTTTCCACATTAAATTGTCTTCTGACGCCGTAGCGGCCATAGGCCTACCTACCTGGTCTTTCTACTTTGATAACATCTGCTCCTAGATCACCAAGCATCATTGTACAAAAAGGACCTGCAAGTACTCTAAAAACAAAATGTGGATTTGTTTCTTTAAAGACAAAAATCGTTCTCTTTAGTATAGAATTATCCCCACAAGGACAAATTTTAGCTAGTAGCGATAGTCCAAACTTTCTAGTCCTTCTGGTCAGGATCCACAAAGTTACAATCATCGCACCTAGACTTATTAACAAATACATGGTTACGAAACATCATCTTAAAAAGCTCTATGTTTAACAATGACGTCTTGTCAGTATATAATTTACAACAATAGAAAATAGAAGAAAAGAATGCATGAATAAATATATATAGACACTCAAAATTTAAACAATACAGGGAAACAAAAGCATAAATAGACACTTAAAAATTGAAATGGTAGAAAACAGAAAGAAAAAATGCATGAACAAATCATGGAGGTAATAACAGAGACATTTCTACCTCCATGAATATATAAAGACACTCAAACATTAAAACAATAGCAAACAGAAAAGAAATGCATAAATAAATAGACAATTAAAAATTGAAATGGTAGAAAACAGAAAGAAAAAATGCATGAATAAATCATGAAGGTAAAAATTTAGATATTTCTACCTCCATGAATAAATACAGACACTCAAAAATTTAAATGAGATATTAATGTTCAGTACTCAAAAGTTAAAAAACTTGTCTGAGAGAAGCAACAATTCACCCATCAGCAAAGACCAACATAATGACCAAACTAACCTTGTAAGGTCTAGCACCCTGACACCAAGTAATGGAGATTTGTATTCAGTGCTTCCAGTTGGGTTCTTCTTGGCATCTTGTTTCTCTGCGTAAGAAAGATATAGTAATTACATAGCCATTATTAATCACTTATAATTATTTTAAAAAATTGCATTGTTCATTTGTTTTTAATAGTAATACTTTCATCCTTTCAATGCATAGTTTTTACAAGATCATGATATAGGCCCATATTAAAATAAAAAAATATTTTTTTTAATTCAAAAGCCAATTTCATTGATGGTATCATGGTTCTCTCACTAAGACTCCAGAGAAGACCTGATGAGTTGCATGAAACTCACTGGTGTGGCGCAAAAGAAGAGTACAGTGCCATAGTTACGGGGTCTGGTGTTATCTATATTTTATTATTATTATTTGTTATGAATAAATTAAAAACTGTATCACTATCACACAGAGGAACTGTACAATTTATCATGTCTGCTGAGTGCTGGAGTACTAAATTATATTTCAATTTTGTACCAGAACTGACCTGGGAATGAATATGTAGTTTCCAGATCAAGGTCAGGGAATTAAAAAAACAAACCCTTGGCAGTAGTTACTACGGGTTACTTTCATAACTGTTGCTCCCGTTGCTAGTGTGGCCAAGGTTTAATGTGAGGCTATACTATCTATGCGCGCGCTAAGCCAACACGACAAAACACTATTTTTATAAGCAAGCGCAACTTGGTCGTCAACAAAACGCCTGCCAAATGAACTTTTTACAAATTAATTTACAAAAAAAATCTTACCAAAGGTCGTAGACAAAGCCCTTGAGTTAATATGCAAACACTTAGTGGGAAAAATAACATTGCTACACAGCAGTTTTCTAAATAAAATCTTCACATCGACCAGACGAACCTTTCGCATGGAGGCCGCCATTTTGGTTTGACCTTTGACCGAGGGCGGCACCACATTTGCATAAAACTTTCAGAAACCAAATTTCAGTTGCTTCGGCATAACAAGACTCTTTCTATATTTTTAAAGTAAACGATATTTGGTGGGGTTTTTCCGTGAATCCATTTTTGAATTAAATGAGTTTATCCTATTGAGGTCTAAAGACAATCTGAGAAGTTTAAAGAACAGAAATTCAAACAATTTTACATAAATTAATTGTTTGAGCTGATTAAAAATTTTGAAATCATTTTTGTTTTTCTTTCTCAAATCATCCAGGACAGAACCGAACACTAATAAAATGACTCAGTAAATAATTAGTTACTTTAAGCATGAGATCATCTAAACAAACAAACAAACAAAGTGAGAGTCCTTGCTGACAAAAAGGTCTGAAACTAGGAACAAAATTTTAGGAGCCATGTTAACGTAATGGCCTTTCCACAGTTTGATAACCTCTGGAGTTTCAATGAGCTTTTGGGAACAGTACTCTCAGCACTAGAGAAGTAGAAAAAAAGAGCAGGATTTCTTTATATCTTTAGCAGGCAGAGACAAAAAGGTCTGCATGATTTCAGATAATATTCTGAAAGTTCCCCTCCCTGTTTAAATGGGTATCTAGCACAAGACAGCGAACATACAGACAAAAAAGGCAGTTCTCTTTTCTATGAACAAAAGTAAAATTATCAGAAACAAACAATAAAATAAATCAAATAGGAACTACAGAATTTTTATTGTAAATGTCTTTTTTATTATACAAGCAAAATCAAAATGAATGCAAAATGTTATAAAGTATGCCCACTAAGCTTCACAAAATATTAATTATAACAGTACTTAGGTCAGTCATTTCACATTCGTATAACGTCAATGACTAAATTCAGTCAGTTTTTGTAAGTTTTTTGGGTGCTTGCTATGAACCAGAAACACCAGGGTTAACCCCTACTCTTCCATGATAAGTGTTCTTGGTTATTTTAAGTGCACTACCAATCCTAGTACACAGGATCTATGGCTTAATGTCCCAACTGAAGGACAAAGCAATTTTGGTAAAGTATCTTGCTCAAAGATACAAGTGTGATGACCGGGACTCGAACCCACACTCTGCTGATCAGAAACACCAGGGCCCAATGTCATAGAGCTGCTTAAGCACACAATTTTGCTTACAAATTTTGTGCTTAGCAAAAATTAGCAGGATACCAGTCAGAAATGGTGCATGTGACAATGTGTGTTGGCTGTGCTTAAAGCAGGTCTATGAAATTGGGCCCAGAGCTCAAGTCCAGTGCTCTTAACCACTCGGCCACGACACACCACCTTGATGCAAGATGTGCAATTTGAAAGAAAGATCACATCAGCATCTCTCAAAGACTTTATATAAGTCTGGCAGGTTGGCAATCTGAAGAACACTAGCGTCTTCCGCTGAACTCTTTGGTGGTAAGAGAATTGATTTGAAGGCTGGATAGATGACATGTTCAATTGTCCATCTCCAATCATAAGACGGCATCGCTGATTCAGTTGAAGATGGAGCACCCGACTCCTAAAAGAATACGAAAACAATCATTATTAATTATTAAAGTGCAATAAAGTCAAGCTTGCAAAAAATGTTAATAGTCAGCGTTTCGACCCTAGCAGTGTCTTGAAGGGTAATTGACAGCACAACACAAACATATAATAATAATTGGTAGCACACATATCCTAGTAGCTAGATCAATACGCTTTACAACATTGTTATCCTGTTCATCAGGTATACTTAGACCATTCCTCACACTTTCTCAACTACCTTGGGAGCATACAACACCAAGCTGCTTAAGTTAGCACTAAGGGGTTAATCCAACACAATAGACCTTATGCACATGATGTCATAACAGTAGGGCGCCCTCGCCTAGAGGTCAAAAGGAGGTTGTTGATTGGCCAATCCTGTGCGCCGCGCGTACAAATCTGTGCATTTCGATTGTTTCGTCATCGTTTTACCTCTAAGATGGCGGCTGGATGACGTCAATGCATAAGGTCTATACTGTTCATCGAGCATAGTTTTAGGACTCCCCCTATTGGAAAATCTCTACCTCTCTAGTCGACCGAGGTCAGAATCGTCTCAAGATTTGCCCATTCATTTCTATCCCTCATTAAAAGTTAGGAAGATCAGTTGGAAGCACCCCGATGTCCCTGGCAACTACATCTGTACAGCTGAGCTTTTGTCTTCCCCCACTTCTCCTTGGAAAATGAGTTTATCACAAAACTGAATTAGACCTTCTAGCCCCTCTTTATTTATCATACACACCTGTTCTTGTTTGTCATCTTTCTCCTTCAGATGGATGTTTTTATGAATTGCATAGAAGCGACCCGTCTCTACAGCAAAGCTCTTAAAACAATCTTCTTCTTGATCCCAGTCAACCTGGTATGTCAGCAATAAAAAAAGCAAGAGATGTTTAGAGTTTTAAAAAGTGGGAACAAAAGTGACTTATAAATGGACTTATCAGCTGCTTATTTCATTTTCTGCTGGTATTACACAAATTGGCTTAGCAAAGAAATATTACTGAGCACCTTGGGGTTGTCAGAAACACTAGCTGCAATGGGTTCCAAAGAAAATTATTCATAGGAATAAATCTGCTTAGCAAGAGATGTTTAGAGTTTTAAAAAGTGGGAACAAAAGTGACTAACACGGGGATTTATCGGCTGCTTATTTCATTTTCTGCTGGTATTGCACAAATTGGCTTAGTAAGGAAATTTTTTACTAAGCACCTAGGGGTTGCCTGAAACATTAGCTGTAGTGAGTTCCAAAGAAAGTTACTCTTAGGAATAAATCTGCTTTGCGCTATTCCATGGAATTAGGCTCCGATTTCATTTTAGCAAAAGGTTCTGATATTTACCTCTGTGGCTAATCGGAGAACATACATCGGTAGTCTCTCCAGGGCTGGTATGTAATTATCCAGTAAAAGTGGCAAAGTGCAAAGGTTACCGTCCTACAAACAAAACAAATAAGACAAATTATACACATGTAGTTATTTGTAAACAACAGATTTTCCCGTACTTTGCCAAACCACTTCAACGACCAAATTTCTAAAAGCTGCCAGACAGAAAATGTTGCTTAAGAAATTTATCTGCTGAGCAAATAAAACAGGAACTGGTCAACAACAATGTACATTAAATGATAATTTGACAGGTCACCTGTTTCTACTCAGCAAGGTTTCTCTGTGAAATTAGTTCCTTACTCGTTATAAGGGCCCTATTTCATAAAACTATTAGGCAAACATTAAACGGTTCGGCTAAACATAAAAAAGGCAGGATACCAGTAACAGAAACTACCTTTAATATGGTATTTTGGCTGGTAACCTTTTTCTGATAAGCATAATTTTATTGTGCTCAGCTTCTTTAAATTAGGCCCAGGCCTTAGACGAGGAAACCCGATGAACAATCACCTTATCAATCTGCATTGAGAAGTAGTCGTCAAGTAAATCTCCTTTGGAGACTAGAAGATCTTGAACGTATTGAGCCAGTTGTTCCTTAGGTCCATCCTCAGGGGTCCATCCACTCTCCTCAGAGGTCAGAGCTAGCATCGCTAGATCGTAGATGGAAGCTGGTGTCTGCACCATTCATGAAAAATTAAAAATTAAAAAATTTGTATTTATTATGAACACTTTGATTGCAATAGAATGTTTGTTAACTGGTGTTGGTTTATAGGATTTAAGGCATTGCATGGTGGGGTATCAATGTATATTTGGCTGCAGTAACACCATGTGTATATCTACTTTGCTGTGTAGATTTTTGTTCTTTGAGAACTGTCTTGTTTATTCTACTGCCGCGGAGTAGATTTGGTGTTGGTTTGCCGTTTTATGTGATGCAGCTTAACCATTAAGAAAACTCATGGGGTACAAATTGTAGTTTTTAGACAGCAAACAACAAGACAGAAGAAAAGCTTGGGATTCAGAGGACTTTTGGACAAAAATTTAGTATTTATTTCCATAATATTTTTTTTGCTGGGAAGACCCAACTCAATAACTCTTAATGGAATCAAACATATAATAATAATAATACTAATAAAGACATTTGTAAAGTGCCAAATGCCAAAGCCTCTAAGCGCATAAAGAGAACAAGAAAAATAGTTATACAATAAGTGAAAGATAATTAAAGTAAGCAGATTACAAATAAGCAGCTTCAAAACCTTGGATAAGGTCATAGTTCAGAGCTGAGTCTACTTACAGAGAGCCTCATGATGCCTGAGTTGCTGAAATCAAAGATCATGAGTTGATAGAAGAGTTCTCTGGTCAGCTTGGCGGTGTTGACGAGGTACAGCTTAGTTTGATGCTGTAGCAGCGCAAACTCCGCGTTGACGCAACCAACAAAAGTGTGATGTCTCAACATATCTCTCAATCCTGTGATGAGAAAACCAATCCACCGTGAGTCAATAAAAGGCGGATGATTTCATTTCATTTATTTTGTTCTGGTTGTGAAGCCAAGGACTCTCACAAAAACGAACTTAATCACTGTACTAGCCAAGAACCCAATTGAGAGAAGACAAGGAAGGAAGTTTCAGTTTTATATGTGGGAGGAAAACCCCAGATAATTATTCCAGGGAAAACCCACGCCGTCAGGTAGGGACTGAAAACCCAATCCATGTAGTGCCCCCCGGCGGGATTCGAACCGGGGTCCTAGAGGTGGAAGGCAAGGAAAGATACCCCTACACCAACCCGACCATCTTGATAATTATTGATTTGGAATTTTCTTTGAAAGAGTTCCTTGATTTACCTTTATGCATTTCATCCTCAATCTTCTGCTGTAATGATAAAACGCTCGTTAATTGAATCTCTTGATGATGGTGACCTTCACCCCCACGGCGACCTTTACTTGCACTTTGACCTGACATCTGGACTTCTTCATCTTCTTGCAAAACATCATCAATGGGGCGTTTCCTTTAAGAGAAAAGACAAATAGTGAGCGTCATTTTATGCAACACCACTCTGACACCAATACTTAAGGACTAGGAGTGATCTTTACCTGGCAGTAGATGTTGAAGATGTAGCTACATCCTCTTTGTAAATTTCCTCCTCATCTTGATCCTCAATTAACTTGACGCTGCCTCCTTTACTCCTTTCAGAAAGCTCATCATCTCTTGTAGTGTCTGGAGTTACCAAAAAACGATCAAGTATTACTTTGTTATACCTCAAAGGAAAAGGATACAACTACTGTTTTTGGCATAATTTCTGAACAAGTAAATAAAAAGTTCGTCCCTTAAAGGTGATCCCTCTGCTGCTACTTCCCAGGTTGTATCGTAAACTTGGATGAGATTCCTGGCTATATCGCAGTTACAGGTTAAATGGCTTCTGACTGGCATCCCCGAACAAAGATATTGAAAAAAAAAGGGAGACCGCCAACATTAGGGCTAGATAGCTCAGTTGGTAAAGCGCAGGCACGTTAACCCGGAGGTCGCAGGTTCAAATCCCACTCTAGTAAATTTGTCTTTGTTCCACCAAAGATTTCTGAACACTTCAAACAAAATAACAACAACAAAAGGTTAATCTATAATTATTTAGTCAATATAAAAACTAACCAACTGATGACGACATCATTTTCATTCTGGGGAGAAAAGCTTCAAGTTTTTGAGCCTTGTCATCGGTTCTGACCATCTGATGAGCGTAGACTGCCGTCTTAACAGCTGAAGAGCTTGAGTTGTCCAATGCCCCAGATGACTTCTGAGTAATTTCTGACACAGATACTGGAGCCCCGGGCAGCAATGCCTGTCAATTCAAAAATGCAACAAAGTTAGAGGATGTGTTCAATTGCAAATTGAATGCAGATACGTAAACAAAATTATAATGATAATGTTTTCTTTCTTTCTTTTTAGAGAATAATCCACCTCTAAGTTACAAGAAAAGACTTTTGTTTTAGTTTAAGAAACTTGAACTATACATGACTTGAAAAAACTATGAAATAAGAATTAGCTGTTGCCTGGGGTGAGAAACATAACTGACAAAAAAGCCTGAAACTGGGATGCAGATTTTATGAGGTACAATGAAGAGATGACATTTCCACCTTTTGGTAACCCCTGGAGTTATAGATTCCAAGGAGCTTCTGGGAACAGTATCCTCAGTGCTAGAGAAGTCGATCAGAGTGCTTGACTGATTTAATTTCGCGAAAAATACAGCATTTTTGGTTTACTAGGCAGACTTAAAAAAGTCTAAATTCAGAAAGAAATCTGAAATTTCTTATCACTGTGTTGCAAACTGCTTATCAACCACAATGACCCGTGGTAAAAATGCAAAATGTGCTCATGACCTCAGTTTGACCTCACATTTGACCTTACGTAGTCTTTCTCAAAGGTCATGCGAACTTCTTTCAAGAAAGACTCCATTTTGGTCAAATTAAAAACAAACCACCTGTTCACCTGAGTAAAATAAGTCCTTGAGGCATTTGAGCCAAGAAGTTTCTGCTCCACACATTTCTGGATATCTTCAATTATTGCTTCCTCATGTAAGAAATGTACTTCTTGTTTGGTCGGATGAACGTTAACATCAACGTTGCTTGGTGTGATCTCAAGACTGTTTACAAAACAAACAAATTTGCTTTGTATCAAACAACAACTAAATAAACCCATACATTCAGACTGTACTCTAGCTACAGCAACTATTTATATCACTATCCTACAATCCTTGGAAAAATAATTTTTCTGAGGAATTCAGAAATATATAAATCAAAACTTCCAATAATTTCTGGACTATGTTTTTGCGAGTAAAATCAAAACTAAAGTAACAAAAAATAAGGGAAACTGACTGGGTAATTTTTTAATAATTTGACAAAATAGGGAGACCGCCAACATAGGGCTAGACAGCTCAGTTTGTAGAGTGCCGGCGTGTAATCTGGAGGTCGCAGGTTCAAGTCTCGCTATAGTCAATTTTTTCTTTGTTCAAGCCAAAATTAAAATTAAAATTTACACACCTTAGGTAAAGAAATGGATGTGAATTCTTAGGGAGGTATGCAGCATAGACCATCTCAATAGCTTTTCTTAAACTTGATGAATCAACAAGACGATCTAAAAAAAAAAGAAAAAAAAAAAAGGAAATCACAAATGTTGAAAAGAAGTTAATGTTGAACTTTTGTTAAACATTTGTCAAAAGCTACAACAGAAAATAAAAATAGAAATGGCAGAAAATAAAAATGGAAATGGCAGACAAGTACTTACGATTGATGAAAAGTAGAAAAATACATTTCTTGACGGAGTAATTTGCATTAGAGATGAAACCACGGAGCTTAAAAGCAAGTTTACTGTTCTCACTCTCAACTTCCATAACTTCCCTAAAACAGAAATGAATCAACAAAGAAAATAACAAATATTGTTGAACTTGTCTGATTCAAACGACTACAGCTACAGCTATTGCTGTTGGCTGCTGCGGCAACTACTTCCCAAGGTAGCAGTTAATAAGCTGGACAGTTCTTTTCAGTCTCCCCAATTCCGAAATCTACCCTGCGGCAGCAGAATAAATAGTAAGACAAGTTCTCAAAGAACAGCAAAGTAAATATATACACATGGTGTTTCTGCAAACCGAATATACATTCTTAATTTCAGTTAGTGGTCCAAATAAGACAACTTCTGAACCTCCATAGCTTTGATATCAAAGGGATTGTATACGTTTGGTAATTGGAACCCACTGTTTGTTTCATTCCTATATACATGTAGATATATTCCATAAAACTAACCTGTGAAAATTTCATTTCAAAAGGTGGTAACGTTTTCGAGATATTGCCGAAAATCTGGAGCGGTTATGTCCACGCAGGAAGAATAATCTGCAAATGGAATACACAATCTGAGAAACATTACTGTCAGTAACGCTTCTCAGATTCAAATTTTTGGGGATAAAAAGTGATATCTTTTTCCATAACTGCAGTACTTCTAAGTGAAAAGTTTCTCATAATGCATTTTACTATCCAAAGCTGCTGTACTTCTTAGCAAGTAAGTTTTTATTACCATTAATTTTCAGAGTAATTACCAAACGTATACAGATCCCTAAAACAGGGATAGTTTAATCTTACCTAGCAACAGACGGGCCATAGATGGTTCTTATCGTATCAAGAGTTGAGGAATTCTGAGTTGTTCTGACGTCAGATGAACTCTCACCTTGCTGAGAAATAAGAAGCAGCGATCACACATTGTAAAATAATCTTACAATTACAAATATCAAATAATAAACCACAAATTTTAAATGATTTGGGGTTGAACAAAGAAAAATTGACTAGAGCAGGATTTGAACCGAGGTTGTTGGTTCAAATCCCACTCTAGTCAATTTTTCTTTGTTCAACCCCAAATCAGAGTTATAAATAACTACATGCAGTTCTTCTTTCTTTGTTTCTATCCTGTTTCACTCCACTGTAGGAGGAAAGCCTCTTCACCAATTCTCAATTTCTCTCTATCCTGAGATGTATGTTGCCAAGCAATGTAGTTGAGAGGTTAAAAATGAGCTTAGAAAAATAAAAACATACTTAAACCAGGCTTGATATTTGGTCCTTGGAAAAAGTAGGAAAATTCTGACAAGTACAAGGGTTGACCTACACATACAATACATGTATAAGATTTTCTAGACTTTTCTTTGTTTTACTTTGTAACAGTTTTGCTGATTTTTCTGAGGGCAAAAAAAATCAGAAATCAGACAGGAAGAATATCATACCCGTCAAACAGTTCACTTAAATCTTTGTTCTGATATTTTAGGATATTTTGCATGTATTTTTCTAGAGTAGATCCAACAAACTGTACTCACCTTCTTCAGTGTGAAAGCTACACCAGCATTGTGTATAGCATAGCGACTCACAACTTCAACTATTTTATTATGTTCTTCGCTAGCACTTTTAAGAGCTTTCCGTCTGGTTGTCACATTATAAAACAAATCTTCAACCTAAAAAAAAAATATATATATAATCATACATAAGTCATAATTTTCAAAAATTCACATATAGCACTCTTAATAATAATCACCCCCCCCCAAAAAAAAAGCATATACTCAATTAGTCTTTTTGAGATATGGTGGACACTACGAGAGTGCACTGTTTGGTTTGGGAGTATACAGACAATTTTACCCAAACCTACATGCCATAGCAGTGTGTCCACCATATCTCAAAATGGCTTAATATTAACATCAATCTGAATAAATCTACATTCGATTGCGTATTCTCGTGTTGTTTACTAGTTTTCACTTGGTAAGGAAACCAAATTGAGTTTGAATTTAATTAAATTTCTATTTAAATTGTCCCCTTCCTACAACCAACACAAATATGTCTTCCAAGCTGGAAGAGAGTCTGCAAGCTCAAAAGAGTTACTCTGGACTTTTGGACTCCAGTGAAAATCAGGCTAAGTTATTGGCTTTTTGGGGCCATCCTTAGAAATTTTTTGTGCAGTTTCTCTTTCTTTCTTGTTTTCTACTTTTGTTTATTTATTTCCATTGTTATCCTCCTGTTACAGTGTATGTATTTTTGTCCTGTTCTTGCTGTGTTTTATCCGAATAAATTCAATCAAATCATGATTCATAAGTTTTTAACTTCTTGCGAGTTATAAGAAAATGTCCGATGGAGGAGACAAGAACCTACGGTTATTTGAGTTCCTTTGTTTCCTGCACATGGCTTGACTGGACCTTTAAGTTTACCGTCTGCATAGCTTCCCCTATCAAAGGAATAGTAAGTATGATAAATTATTTCTATTTTCATTTCATTTATTTATTCTGGTTGTGAAGCCAAGGACTCTCAGAAAAGCAAACTTAATCACTGTACTAGCCAAGAACCCCATGGAGAGAAGACAAGGAAGTATAAGTTTCAGTTTAAGATGTGGGAGGGAAACCCCAGAGACTTATTCCAGGGAAAAACCACGTAGTCAGGTAGGGACTGAAAACCCAATCCCAAAGTGCCCCCGGCGTGATTCGAACCAGGGTCCTAGAGGTGAAAGGCGAGGAAAGATACCACCACACACACCCGACCACACGATACCCTCTCCTGAAGGCGAGCAGAGTAGGCTATACTGTTTGAACTGTCGAAACATCACCATCGGCTCTTGTCAGAGCTAACACTCCCTTCAAAAGGGATTTACAAATGGCTGTACCTGCAAGTTTACTAGTAATAGTGACTTCTTATTATCCACACCATGCAAAGCTTCAAACATCACTTCTTATAAATGAATCAAACCAATTTTGACAATGAACTTGGAGGTAATAAAACTTGTACTCTGTGAGAATACTTACTTATAAGCGCACTTAGATTCTTCTGTCCTGGTTGTTATTGTAACATGAGCAACGTGACTGATACTAGCTAGAGCCTGGAGGACAATAAAAATAACAACAGGTTAATAATAATAATAATATTTAAATAATAATAATAATAATAATAGTGGCTTCTTTAACAGCGTTCAAATCCGAAACTCAGTGACACTCATGGTGCTCCAATATTAATACCCCTGGTCACTAGGACATTTATTTCATTCTTTAAACCATCTCAGCTCCCTGGGGAGTATACAGCCTGTGCTGCCAACTATGTAGTGCACTATGCTTAATCATTCACAAGAACCATCTCTGCACTCACAGGTACCCATTTACCCCTGTGGCTGTACATGGAATTATGAAATCTCACCGAGCTACTGCCGGCGCGCGCTCCCTCCATATCATATGTATGGAGAGTGTTTGGTAATTGGAACCCACTGTTTGTTTCAATCCTATATAGTTGTAGATTTATACCATAAAACTAACCTGTACAATTTTCATTTCAAAAGGTGGTAGCGTTTTTTGAGCGGTTATGTCCACGCAGGAAGAATAATCTGCAATTGGAATACACAATCTGAGAAACTTAACTGCAGTAACGCTTCTCAGTTTCAACATTTTTTGGGATAAAAAGTAATTCCTTTTTCCATAACCGCAGTACTTCTAAGTGAAAAAAATTCTCAAAATGCATTATACTATCGAAAGCTGCTGTACTTCTTACCAAGTAAGTTTTTATTGCCATTAATTTTATGAGTAATTACCAAACGTATACAGACCCTTTAAAACAAGTTTGAATTTGCTTACTTCACCACGAAAACCATAGGTAACAATATTACCGAGGTCTTCAAACTGACGTAACTTGCTTGTTGTAAAACGTTCACACACAATGTCCATGTCTTCTTTCTATATTAGAACAGAAAAATGTAGTTTAGAGTAGATCTATGTAGAATTAGTGACTAGTTTATTGATTTATCGGGAGGTGAGATTGCTGTTAGTGGTCTGTGGGACGGATTTACTTTGGGGGCGAGTAGGGGGCAAGCAAAGACTCAAAGACCCCAGACTCAATGACTCAGACTCTATGACTCAGGCTATCCGACTCAAAGACTCAAATCAAAGACTCAAAGACACAATGACTCAATGACTTAATGACTCAAGACTTGATGACTCAATGACTCAATGACTCAATGACTAACATAGTGTTAGCCAGAGGGGTGTCTGGGTGTCTTTTGGAAACCCTGTTTTAAATTTGGACACCCTGTTTTATCTGTCATTTACATGTAATTGTATTGTAGGTGAACAATTTGGACACGCAGTTTTTAAATTTCCAGCAAATTTTGACACCCTTTTACCAAATCCTGGCTAAAACCTTGATGACTAATGACTAAATGACTCCAGACTCAATACTCAATGACTCCAGACTCAATGACTCAATACTCAATGACTCAGACTCAATGACACAATAACTCTCTGACTAAAAGACTCAAGACTCAAAGACACAATGACTCAATGACTAATGACTTAATGACTCCAGACTCAATGACTCAATACTCAATGACTCAGACTCAATGAAACAATAACTCAATGACTCAAAGACTCAAAGACTCACTCGTATTCCTGTTCCATTGTCCTGTATCTGCATTAGTTTCATTCCTCCTGATTTCACAGTCACTTGAAGATTAGTGGCTTGAGCATCCAGGCTAAGAAAAGAAAAACAACCTCATTTTTGAAACACCTAATTATCTTGTCATCTAAAAATACTTGATAAAACAGGCTGTCAACAGCTACAGGTATGATATTTGGCTCTTGAGAAAAAAAGTAGAAAAAGTGTATTGAGTACGAGGGCTGACCCACATATGTGGTAGCGGTTTTGATAGTCTTTTCTGACTACTTAATACAAATTTTGCAAATTTTTCTGAGGGCAAACCAAAAATCAGAAATCAGATTAAAAGTAGGAAGAATATCATGCTCATATATATCTACCTGTGATAATCGTAGCTCTTGGTAACGTCCCTTAGACCCAAGAGCTACAACGGGCCAAGTGTTACAATTTTACAAATTTGTTTAACATTTTTTTTCAACAATTTAAATGTACCTCTAAGTTTAAAATTGGATAACTGTTGAATAATAGATTGCGCAGAAGCTCAATCTGCCCGTTGCATGATTGAGTCAACATTTCAGAAAGGAGTACAGTGCCCCAGTTAATGGCTAATAGTGTGCTACTACTACTACTAGTACTAGTAGGCCTACTAGTAGTAGTACTACGGTAGTACTAGTGGTAGTACTACAGAACAGTTGATTGGAACTTATATAAGGGTTATTACATTAGTTATTTTTGTATTAGTCAGTACACCTTTTTCTTAAGTTACAACTTGTAAGTTGTAACTTATAACTTTAAAAAGAAAAAAGGTGTAAGTTTTTTTGTTTTTCTTACCAATTTTCAATCAATTCTTTGAGGGCATTTGCTGGTCGCTGAATGACCTCACCCGCTGCTATTCTGTTGACAACGGTCTCATCAAGCCTCCTTATAGAACTTGCTGCCATAGTAACAAATGTTTACCTTTTTCTAGGGGCGGGGCTTTGCATAGCCAAAGCAATAGGCATTTCATCTGTAAAATGTTTTACCAATACCATTATCATTATGGGATAAAGAAAATACGATGACATCATCAGTATCAAATAATATTGAGGCAACAGTCAAGCATGATAAAATAGTGCAATTTACAAAATAATCAACATGACGTCAGGAAAACGATGATAATGTCAAAAAACTGCAATGTGAGTTCCGACCTGCGATCACCGACCTCTGCATTTACGCCACAAGTACATACACACGGATGTATGTACATGTACATGTACGTACCATCAATGCTATGTCAACACAACGCGAGTTTCGACCAGCAACTTCCAAACAACGGACGATGCTTTAGAATATTGAAGACTAGACCCCGATTTGAACGGGTGACCAGGTAGAGGTTTTACAATTAAATCTACATGTAGTGGATTCCATATAATTAAACACAATCTTTTGAACGATTAAGTTCCAGCTTTTACCCACCAAATAACGACAACGTATGGTGTGTACGATCTGCTGAATTCCCTAAGCATCGTAGTAAAACAGAAAATAATGATCGTTCCGGCTTTTACCCACCAAATACCGCACAACGTATGGTGTGTGCGATCTGCTGAATTCCCTAAGCATCGTAGTAAAACAAGAAATGATCGTTCCGGCTTTTACCCACCAAATACCGCACAACGTATGGTGTGTACGATCTACTGAATAACATAAGCGTCGTATACAGAAAGATGAAACAGTGATCGTTCCAGCTTTCAATTTTAGATTTCTGTGTACAAAATATGTATTTTTATTCTTTTAAATGAGCAAGGTCTGGGAGGGCACATCTTTTTTGATGACAGTTTTTTGACTTTTGCCTTTCCCTGGACGGCCTCTGCTTGTATATTGTATTGTCCAAAGAATTAAAATAAAAATACAAATAAATAAAACCGCTAAGTTTAACGCACACAGTAGTACGTGACAAGCCAAGAAAATAATGCATTCGAAAACAGGAAACATGGATATTTCAATGGCCACCAAAAATATACAACTTTTTATTTACATGATGTACGCAAAGATTATTCCATGGTGTAAAGTTTTGACTTCCCTAGTTCAAAAAAAATCGTTCAAAACATACGCGAGTTCCGACCTGCAACCTCCAACCACCGTGCGTCGCTTCAGAAATAGGCCCCTTCAGCTTACACTGCAATGTGAGTTCCGACCTGCAATGTGCGACCGCATAGGATACACATTGATCATACCGTGTATGCAATAAACGTTAGAGCCCAGTCAGTATACACTGCAACCAATGTGAGTTCCGACCTGCAATCAGCGACCGTTGCATTTATATCACACGTTCGATAAACTTTATGGACACACAACGCAAGCGAGTTCCGACCTGCAATAAGCGACCCTTCCATGCACCCTGCATGCATCGCCCGATTACGAATACAGTGACACTTTGCGTGCGTCTGTTGCATAGTCTGGTACCTGCTGACTGTTTTGTCCATCAGGCGATCAACAAAGTCAGTCAAATTTTAACGTTTTAGAGTTCTTGGGATATTCTATTGCATAGGTAAGTGGGTAATTATGACAAAAACTGATGTATTTTACCATTCCAATTGAGTTCAGACTTCATCTGCAACAAAATTTTCAAAAAATAACAATTTTTTGACAGTTCCGGCAGATCAGGCAGATCAGGCAAATCCGGCTTTTACCAATTGCCCAAAAATGGGCAATATTGAATATTCACAGAATGTTTTTATACGTCGCGTACAAACAACGTGCTGTTAACAGTTTTACCCCATATCTATCAATTTCTCAAAAAAGAAATGTGTCTTCACTCACCAAGTCTATTTGCACTTATTAATGCTCATTCCAGTTTTTCTCTTTATTAAAGAAGAAGAAGAAGAAGTTATGGCATGCAGCATACCCATGCAGACTGTCCGGCCGCGCGCGCTCTATTGAATGAAATATTGGAATAGAAACAGCGCCCTCCAGTGTCCACACAGCATTTATACAGACGGGAATTCCCCGCTGATCCCCAGCTATGTGAGCAATAACTGTTTTTTTTGCAGCAGTGACCTGCTGCAGAACTGTGGGACAAAAATAGCCAAGTGGGTTTTTACAAAAGCTAGATTTCTCACCACCATTCTTAAATGTGCAATTGGTGTTACTGACGGAGGGTTTAATGACCAAAATTGTGTGTTTCTATGGCACATGAGTTAGAAACTTTTGGCGTTTTCTTCGTTTGATTTGAACTTGAATTGAAGGGCGTATCCTCGGCTAGCTCACGTGATCGCGTACGCGTTTGTTGACCTGGAGAACGTCGAAGAGAAAAACGTAATCGTCAGACAGCCAGGTTGGGTTGTGTTCTTTGTGAAATGCAAGTATTACGAAGACATGTTCTGTATTTAATACTTGTTTTTATTTACAGTAAAGTTTGTGCATTACTGTTGTCGGGGGTGGGGTCAAACAAATGAACAGGCTTGATGAACTGAACATGCAGTTAAGATTATACAGCAGCGTCCCATGGCTGTATGTAGACCCAGTAACAGGGGCGCTGTACTCCTTTTTTCTAAATGTTGACATCTTCGAAGATGTCAACATTTCTAAAAAAGGAGTTCCAGCGCCCAAGTCACTGGGTCTATAGGCTGTAGGCCTATATCATTTTGATCTTTAAAAATATTTAAAGGAACATTACAGAATTGGTTTTTGCTAACAAAACAGTGTAAGCACTCTATATATAATCCACCATACATAAGCTGACAAACCTGTAGAAGTTTGAGATCGATCGGCCATCTGGGTCACGAAAAAATAGTGAAAAACCGATTACACATTTGCATGTGTTATACAACGCTTAAATAAAAGGCTCATTGAGCGATAAACTCCAATCGGAAATTAGTTTTATTTATTTCTCATCAAATTCGGCATTTCAGACTGAAATATTTCTAGGGATGTTTTCTACTATCATCATCATTAGACCGTGTAAGTTTTATGTAAATCTGTGATGTTAAAGAAAATTTTAATTACCAGTTCTGTAACGTTTCTTTAACAGAAGCACTGTAGTGTAAATCACAAGGATTCGGTGAAAAGGCATGGACTTTTTGCCAATTGGGATTGGGAAGTGATCAATCATAGCATGATCATATAGTTAGTAATGATTCATGCAACACATGTTTCATGTTTGTATAAGTACAGTGGCTGGATTTTTGTCATAGTCACCAGCTCTATAATGACAAAAAACGTTAAAGCTCATATTTTAACAAGGTTGACCTATAATAAAAAAAACCATAGTTTTAGAGGTGCGTTTATGACAGACATCATCAAATCTTGAAAGTTCTGATAGATTGACCTAATGCCATAACCAAAACCTCCTGGTGCTTGAAGTAGCAGAAAGACATGTAGATTGAAAACCAGCTGATTGGAAGATCAGAAACTGTTTGAGGGCATCTATAATCTCGCATCATCCTGTGTTTGTGTACCAAACAACTTTTAACACCATATCCCCATCTCATGAAACTAAAATCAAACTCATAAATTTGCAACAAATCTTGTGTAGCAGAATTATTTCTCATGAGCCAAATTGCCATGCAATTTGCAATTGACAGATTCCTCTTCACTAATTTTTGCTGGGTGATAAATTGTTTAGCAATGTTTTTCTAATTGCAGATTCCAGCTGTGACACTGCACAGTAGTGATGGCTTCAAATGAATTGCTGCCAATCGATTTAGTGTCTGATTGTGATGAAATCACAGAAGATTATATGAGGATGGGGTTCAGTGACTCTGGATCCTCTGAGGAAATAAGTAGTCAAGAGGAGACAGATGATGATGATGATGATGAGAAGGAGGTTGATAAAGGTGGTCTGGTTAAAGATTTAACCAAAGAAGAGAAAGGGGGAGGCATGGGAAAGACTAATGTTTCTACTGTGAAGGAAGCGATGCAAGATTCATCATCAAAAGATGGTCCCTCATCCTCAGCAAAACAAGAGAAAAAACAAAGAAGCAGACGGCCACAAAGGAGGAACAAAAGGACACAGGGGAGGACATTTGCTGCAGGAGAAACAGCATCACCAAGATTGAAATTACAGGTGAAAAATATATGCACTGACGAAGACTCGTTCAACAAATTTCTGGGCTGCTTAAAAGTCACGGGTTATCACCATATGTACTGGAAGGAGGATTTGCAAAACAGCCAAGCTATCATTTTGTTTAAAAATCAAGAAGATGCTGATGCAGCACAGAGGATCCTTAACAATTGCTCAATAGGAACAACTGACAAGAAACTATCAGCTTCTTTACAAGAGTCTCAAACAAGTAACAATAGACAAAGGACAAGGCAAAGAGGGCGTCATCCCGAACAAACTAAAGATGTTGACCAGAGACACAATCCACACCACCACCGGGTTCATCCTGATGGTCAGTTTCCTTCATACGATCATCACCAGAGACATCAGCAAGGTCAACGCTATCATGAACCAGCTGACCAGAAATATCCACAGCCACAAACCGACCTACATCGATCTTCCGGCCGAGGAAACTATCGAGGACACCATAGAGGTGGTTACACACAAGGTGACTTTTTCCAGCCCTCAGACGATAATCCATATGGCAATCACTCTTCACAGACTGACCACCATCATTCTTCCGGCCGAGGAAACTATCGAGGACACCATAGAGGTGGTTACACACAAGGTGACTTTTCCCAGCCCTCGAACCAGAATCCATATGGCAATCACTCTTCACAGACTGACCGCCATCATTCTTCCGGCCGAGGAAACTATCGAGGACACCATAGAGGTGGTTACACACAAGGTGACTTTTCCCAGCCCTCGAACCAGAATTATCCATATAATGACTGCCATCGATCTTCACAGACTGACCGCCCTCATTCCTCTGACCAAGGAAACTATCGAGGACACCATAGAGGTGGCTACACACCAGGTGACCGTCGGCACAGCCAGACAATTTCTGAGAAAGATGTTCAACTTAGGGTTGACCAAAGCCAGCATTCAGTCAGGGCACACAGACAGCCCCAAACCTCTGAAAATAACATCCCCTCATTGATGTCGATAACTCCTCCTCCTCGGAGTAAACCTTATGATGGAGATGATGACCAGAGCAGCATTGCTTCAGGAATGAGTGAGAGGAGTGGTACATCATCAAGGCCAATATCTTTACATGTGAAAAACATTGACGACACAGTGAGCAATGATGGATTTCGTCATTACTTGTCTGACAAAAAGATATCATTCCAAGAAGTAGATTTTTTTACTTCCAAAACGGGGAATCGATTTGCTGTTATCCATTTTGCATCTGGACGGGAAACAAAAAAGGCTAGAGGTATTCTGGATAATCGCTGGATTTTACATGGTGGCCCTAAAATGTGCGTAAGCTACAGTCATAGAAAGGCTATGACATGTCCCAGTGAAGACCTTCATCCCCCTTCCATTGAAACAACTGGAGACCCACAAAATTTCCCTCCAGGAAGTTATGGAGGTAGGGGTCAAGGCGACAGAGGTCGAGGAGGAAGAAGCCGTGGAAGGAGGTCAAGAAATTGGCGAAGGAGAACGGGAGAGGATTCTGATAATCAATCAGAGTGTAGTGAAGTGAGGAGCATTTGCTCTGTAGTGAGTCATGTCAGTTCTTCTCAAGTCCAACAGTCTTCATCTCTCCACATAACAAATATTGGGGAGTACTTTGATCTTGCGGAATTCTGTGACTTTCTGGAGTCGCTCAATTTAAATTGTCAGTGCTCAGAGTTGAAACATTCAAAAAAACACAACAACCAATTTGCTGTTCTTCAGTTTCCAGACGTAAAGATGGCAACAGCAGCTAAGGGTGTGTTTAACAATGATCAGTGGCGCCTTGGGAGTGAGTCTCCTATTAAAGCCAGTTTCCCATCATCAACAGAGTCTGGCAAAAACAGGAAGTCCAGCCGGTCTCTTCAAGTTGACAAACTTACTTGTGGTCCTGTTGATAGTCACGTGAATGTTGAGAGATGGCTTGAAAACGCCCCTCAAACTAAAGATTTGGAAGAGGAGAGTCACAGGGGATATCGCCACACAAAAAGGTTTAATGAGCAAGAACAGAAAGGTAGGCGTGGTCAAGGTAGACACGGGCGTGGTCAAGGTAGACATGGGCGTGGTCAAAGAGAGAACTTCAACAGCCAAGAGAAAAGTAGCTCTGTAGGAGATGATGTAAGGTCTCAGTTGAGGAGTGGTGAAACAACTAAGTCACCTGATCAATCACATGATGGTGATAAGGCAACAAAGGATGGGCTTGTAAGGTCAAAATATAAACAACGCAATGTCAACGATAATACACAAGAAAGAAATCCAACTGAAGTTGTCTTAACAGATCTGCCCAGAGGTGTTTCAGAGAGTGATGTTGTAGATCTTGTGAAAAAGGAATGCCATGGGCTTAAAGATGCACTTCTAGTCTCCGGAAGATGCTCTCTGAAATTTAAGAGAAGGGAAGATGCAATGGATGCAGTTTGTAAACTGTATGGGAGACCCATCTCTGGCCATTGTGTAAAAGCTTCCCTCTCCTGGAACAATGAAGAAATAGAACCACTCATCGCTCGAAAAGTACTGAAGGACTTCAAAGAAAAAACAATGCCAGAGAAAGTGGATGAAATTGACAATAAAGTTGAAGAAAAATGTAAAGTCATCTACTCGGATTTGTCAGATTGCAGAGATGCCTTCAAAGAAAACCTGTCCTTTGCTGAAATTCAACGATATGAAATTTCCATTGAGACACATGAGCACCATTTATGTGAGCAACAAAGATTCCTGGATGAGTTCAACAATGCATGCAGTAATATTGAAACCGCCTTGGAAGATTTAGAAACAGACACTCTAACCTTGTCAGAGGTACACAAGATTCGTCATCAATTTGAGAGAGAATGTCGCCGTTTGGAATCTCCTCTACCGGTCTATGGCTACAGGTCTAAGATTGAGGATGCTATGAGACTGAACAGAGCTGTTGTCTTGCAAGGTGAGACTGGATCGGGAAAGAGCACTCAGATTCCACAGTATCTTGTAGACATGGCCCTGCAGGCTCAGGAAGATGAAAGCTCCAGCCAGAAACCTCAACAGTGGCGGGTCGTTTGCACACAACCTAGAAGAGTTGCGGCACTCACTCTTGCTAAACGTGTCGCTGAGGAATACGGATGCCAGGTTGGTGAAGAAGTTGGATATTTTGTCGGCAACAAGAAATCTGTCAGTGCCAACACAGTCGTCACCTTCATGACAGACCGGAAACTCCTCAACTTGATCATCTCAGACCCAAATCTGTCTGACTACACTTGTGTCATTATCGACGAGGCCCATGAAAGGTCTGTAGACACTGATATTTTGTTGGCAACTTTGAAGAAACTCCTTCAAAGCAGAAAAGATCTCCGCCTTCTCATAATGTCTGCCACAATCGACACCACATTATTTTCTGAGTACCTTGGTGAATGTAAAGAGATAGCTGTTCCAGGTCGGACATTTCCGGTCGAGAAACGATGGTCTAGTGACGATGTCAGCATCGGAGAGGGTGACTATGTTGGGAAAGCTGTCAAACTGACTGCAAAGGTGAGAACCGTATCGTATTTGGTTTCCCAGCTTACTGTTAACTTAGTATCTAGACCTTTATCATGGTGCAGCCATCTTGATTTTCTCACATTCAAATCAAGGTAACCGAACCGAGGCTGGAAGGAGAAATAGTCTGGTTCCTATTTGTACAATAAATATTAGCATCTATTACTGCTGTTAGGTACAGGGAACATGATCAAGATGGTGGCAGTATGATAACGGTCTATTGGATAAACTAATCTCACTCCTAGCCTCACTTTGGTTCTGTACATTTGATCTAAAATGTACCCGATTGTTTTCAATGGTCAGGTGATAATTGGATTCTACAAATAGATTTTGTTCCTGCTTACATAATAATAATAATAATAATTTATTACATTTCTTGTGCGCCCTCTCCATCCGAGGATGTTAGAAGGTGCAAATAACATGATGAACTGTATCAAACAATTAGCCTTTTCCATATGCTAATTACATTCACTCATGCGTACGGATACTGTTGGTTGGCAAAGGCAATAGAGTTGTGCACTAGGCCACTATCAGCCCCATACAAAAAGGCGCGATGTGTCCTCATTTTGCCAACCAGTAGTGTTGGTGCGCATGCACGATGGCAAATTACATATTTCATCAGAAGGGTCTTTTATTTCACTGGCTTCCACATTTACTGGAAAGTATTTTTATAACGATGAATTCAAACCCAATCTGCAGTAATTTTGAACTAAGAAGGCCAAATTTTAATGCTAAATACCTTTACAAAAAACCTGTTGCTTTTTTTAACAGGACTCGGGGGGGGGGGGAGTACTGAGTATACAGTGCTCTACACACATCGGTGTATTGGTAAAACCAAATCATATTCTTGATCACAAATGCAAATTTAACATCTATTAACAAAAATAGTAATAATAATTTTTTTTATATATATATTTTTTTAAATAAATATTCTACAGGTGCATCAGGAGGAGAAGGAAGGTGACATTCTGGTCTTCCTCACATCAGCCAATGAGATTGAACAAGCATGTCGAGACTTATCAACTTCCCTTGGTCAAAGACCTGATGACCAAGATAAAGAGGCACTGATACTACCCCTTCATGGGCGACTACAGCCAGAAGACCAGATGAAAGTATTTGCAGACGCAAGACCTGGACAGAGGAAGATTATCTTTGCAACTAATGTCGCTGAGACTTCAGTGACCATTAAAGGCATCCGTTATGTCATCGACACTGGCGTTGTCAAAGAGTGTCAATATGATCCAAAGCGAAGCATGAGTCTTTTGAAGGTGACCACGATAACTCAAGCGTCAGCTCAGCAAAGGGCGGGACGAGCAGGTAGGACGGGCCCAGGCGTCTGCTATCGATTGTACACCAAAGAGGAATATAACGACCTGAATGAGATGATGAAACCAGAGATTCTACGTGTACACCTTGGGATGGCAGCCCTGCAGCTTTTAGAACTTGGTGTTGAAGACGTGGAGAACTTTGATTTCATCCAAGCGCCTGATCGAGAAGCTACACAGCAGGCTATGACAACCCTGAGGTTGCTGGGTGCCGTGGATGCAAATAACAAGTTGACCGCTTTGGGTCGTAAAATGGCTACATTTCCTCTGGAACCACGTCTCTCAAAGCTTATTCTTGAAGGAGTAGAGAAACAACTTACTTCTGAAGCCGTCATCATTGCCGCTTTGATCTCTGCTCCTGGAAATGTGTTCTATAGAGGAGGCTCTGATAAAGACAAAGAGAAAGCAGATCGTCTCAAACTCAAATATTGTCATGACAGCGGAGATGTTATAACAATGCTTAACGCTTATGGATCTTGGAATAACCAAGATTCAGCGGCTAAGCAGAAGGCATGGTGTATGGAGAACAGCATGAATTCCAAGACACTGAGAGCTGTTCGAGAGACGGCTAACGAGGCAGCCCAGGTGTTAAAGCGTGAACATAACATCGAGTGTAATGCAAGGGACTACAAGATGGGAGTCATTGACGACGTGGCAAAGACCGAGTCACTTCAAAAAATCATCATGTCGGCTTACTTTCAAACGTTGAGTTTATACAATGGTCATCCCAGAGCAGGTTACACTGTTCTTCCTCATCAGAAATCTGGGTTCATCCATCCATCTTCATCTCTTATTGCACTAGGTTGCAATCCTAAATGGGTTGTGTATGAAGAGTTCAAACAAACTTCCCGTAGCTTCCTCTTTAATGTGACTCAAGTTAACATCGATTGGCTTAAGGAGGTTGCTCCGATGTTTTACAAAGAGATTGATGTGGACGCACTTCAAGAAATGGCTTTGCAAGAGGCCCCTTCTATCCCCCTTGGAACTGCTGTGATGAGACGTCTCACCATGAAGAGAAATGAAAAGGTCCGGGCCTTGGAAGAGTATATTACAGAAGAGAAAAGTTCTCCCTGCATCATCGAGGTCAACAGAGCCACAAAAGAGTTGCAGATGTTCATGAAGATGAACATTTGCGAGTTTGCGACATCGTATGTTGAGAGATTCCTAAAGGAAGAGCTGGAGTCTGTCCAGAGAGAACAGATTGAAGTTCCAGTCGGGGAATCAGGGGTTGTCCGTCAAGTCGTCGTAGCAGGAGGTCAGACAAAATACATCTTGATGCCAAAAGATTACAGAAGTCTCGAGGTCAGTAATGTTTCAGGAAACATGTCTGAGGACGACTTGAAGAGAATGATTTGTCGCTCATCTCGTTGCACTCAGAACGAGATCCTTGATGTGTACAAATTTCAAAAACAAACTACGGTCAAGTGGGGTCGCGTAACATTCAGTTCCCCCGAGACTGCTGAGGAGACAAAGATGTGGCTAGAATCAGTGTTTGCAGAGGACACCATTCAGTTCAAACCAATTCTTGGACGTAGTTTTCAAACCAGAGATATCGCAAGAGTTGGCTCTAGAATCGTCATCATATGGTACATTTGGCCATCTAAAGGTCATGCATTTATCAACTTTGAAACAACGGACGAAGCCTTAGAAATGAGAGATAGCTTGGTGTCGATGAACTTCAAAGGGAATCATTTATCTTGCCAACTTAAGCGGAATAACACAAGAGCTCTGTTCCTTCAAAAGGTTCACAAAGATGCAACCAGTGAAGAGCTTGAAGAAGCAATAGAAAATCATACAGATTGCAAAGAAGTCAAATGCAGTATTGCTCGTCAACCCCCATCAATTACAATCACAGACCAAGAGGTTACTCGAGATATCTACAAAATGTTCCAAGGAACACTAAATGAAGGTCAACTAAACATCAACATACTTTCGGCACGATCAGAAAGAACACAAAACAGGAAGGCTATCGTCAACTTTGAGTGTGACAATGAAGATGAAGTAGATGCTCACATACTGAATCTTCAAGACAAGCCTCCACGCAACTCAGCAGGCCAGATTTATATCGTGAAGCTTACTGCATCTTGCATGCTCTTCTGTAACCCTGATGTCTACAATTGCATTGAGCAAAGAATTGTAAAGCTCATTAAGGAGGTGAAAGAAGGAGTGAGAAATTTGAAAGTCACAGTGAATAAGAGCAAGAAGACAAGCGACTGGGTGATAAGCGTTGCTGGTGAAAATATTCAAGAAGTTCATAGAATACGCCGAGTACTTCTGTCTTACATCCAGGGTGAGACGGTAGCACTGAATGATCTGTGTGAGGAGGAGGTTTCATTTCAGAAGAAATATTATGTTCTGAAGTTGCTCCTCAAGAATGGAATGAGGTAAGTTTCTTAGATCAGTGAGTGATTGTGTTCATGTTTTGTCTGATTAGCTCCACAATAATAATGTGTATTTATGAGGCCTAAGCATTCCTGAAACCGTCTTAATCTCAATAGGAATATTCACGCAACTGTGTAAAGGTCAAAGCCAAAAATATTACTCTTAACTATCATTTCCCAGACATCTTACTTACGGGTTGGAGGCTCACGCAACGGTGGACACTCGTCGCCATCTCATTGTGATCTATGGAAAGGATGAGATCAGAGAAGTCTTGAAGGAGCAGTTGAGGAACTACATCAACATCATCTGTAAGAACAAGCTGAAAGAGATCTCATTGACTGCAGGTCTGTCTGAAGGTTGTACTAAAGGGAGAGCTATAAGGGCACTAGTGAAAGCTTATGGACCTTGGCTTAAGGTGAGTAGTTGGTCATTACTTTCTACTATGGACTTACTGATCTGTTTACAAAGGCTGTGTCCAAAAGCCCATTCTTATTGCTGATGGAACTGTGGCTTTGTTGGTTCACAAGCATTAATTGCAAAATATTTATTTTGTTAATCCCCTCTTTGAAATCTTACCATGGACTGAGTGAAAAGTTAAAGCAGCTCTGTCAGAATAACGCGTTCATGTTGTGGTCAGGTTTTCACAGTTATAATCAAATGAAAAGTCAATGACAGTGTAAAAATTGTTGTACTGTGTAAGAGCAGATTTTTGTGTGTCCAAAAAGTGAAAATAATTATAATAATACAAGACATTTATATAAAGTCAACAACAGTGTAATAATTGTTGTACTGTGTAAGAGCAACTTTGTGTGTGTCCGAAAAGTGAAAATAATCCAATACTACAAGACATTCACATAGCGCATAATGCAGAAGCCTCTATGCGCAACACAAAACATAAAACAATAAAATTAAATATATAAAACAATTTGTTATAAAAATATAGATTCAAACAAATGACTCTTCAAAAGTCCCTTGAAAATCAGAAGAGAGTCAGCTTGGCAAATATGAAGAGGTAACTCGTTCCATAACGAGGGTGCAATGAAGTTGAAGGCTCTTTGACATAGAATTTAGTGAAAAAAGTAGTTTGCGTCAGTAGGGATTGGCCAACAGAACAAAGAGGACGAACAGGAATAATCCGGTTTTTGATTTGCACAAATTGTGTATAATCTCATTGAAACTATCCCACAAGGATGGTTTAAAAAAAAAAATCATAATGCCGAGATGCAGCGCTTGTGCCCTGATGTGAGGATCTTTTGCTTTCCTTTTTTACAGAAACTTGCTGAAGAAACTGGAGCAGAAGCGATAACATTGAACATGCGCCAAGGAAACCTTCTTATAGAGGGTGATCAGAAGGTCTTTGATAATGTCCATAAGATGGTGAGAAACTGCCTCCAGGAGGCTGGACAACAAGGAGCCATCAGGTGAGGAAAGACCAACATAATAATAGTAATAATAATTGGTTCTCATACAGCACGCATATCTCAGTACATTAAAGACTTTACAATATAATTATCCTGTTCATAAGGCATACTTTTAGACCATTCCTCTAACTTTCTCAACTCACTGGGGAGCATACAACCCCAAGCTGCTTAAATTAGCAACAAGGGGTTAATCCAACACAATACTGTCTCATCACCCCCCTCAGGTTCCCATTTATACACCTGGGTTAAGAGAAGCAATTATGGTTAAGTGCCTTGCTTAATGACACCAATGTCATGACCGGGATTCGAACCCATACTCCGATGATTCACCCATCAGAGCTTGAGTCCGATGCAGTAGACTGCTCGGCCAGACACACCATGATTAAGAAGTCAAAAGTTAAGAATTGGTTCTCAAAGAAAAAAGAAAAGCAAATGTTGATAATAGGTTCAATCCAAAATCTCACTGGTTATGAAGTTCATACCAGAACCAATCTTCCATAAATACAATTCAAGTTGAGGAAATAGTGTTTGAACTCCTTCTTTTAATTCCTAATGGTAAAAAAACAACCTGATATTAGCTTGTCTTGGTTCCAAGACCTTCGCACCGAAAATGGATCAATTCCAACAACAGAGGGCATCACTATCATTGGTTCGATTTTTAGCTTCGTCGTCAGCCGCGTTGAATTCAGAACGAAAAGCGCACCCTCTGTCGGGTTATCGCGTTACGAGTATGAGATAGTAACGTCTTGAACTGAGACTATATATTTAGCGTGCATAAAATCCTTGACAAAACATCCCTTTTATTTCAGAGTTGGAGGAGAGGATGCACCTGTAGGTGAAGTGGAATGTGGCATTTGTTTCACAGAAGTAGAAGCCACAGAGGAAATATATCGTCTTAGTGCTTGCTCCCATGGTTTTCATCTAGAATGCCTCCAGGAGATGTTTGCTGTTCGGTTACAGGACGCTAGCAAGGATTACCCGATTGGTAAAATTAAAAATGTTCATAACAGTTGTGTAACCAGCGGGAGCCCAACGCTCAGAACCCTTTCTCCCCTCTTCCCCCGTTCCCCCTTAGATAGAAAAATACACAAATAAATTGATACATAAAAAGCCCCACCCCCCCTCAAAAAAAAAATGTCTTTGCCCCACTGGGGTTTAGATTTCACAGAGTTTTTTTCAAATAGAACATTGTCCTCGGCGCTAAATCACAGAGCAGGATTTCTTTAAATGTGGAAAAAATAGCGGATGATTTTCTTCATCAGGCTGACTTAAAAAGTCTGAATTCAAATAAAAGTCTGATTTAAGCAGACAAATCAACTATTATTTGAGAACGAGAACTGGGAAATGATAAGCTGCACTAGCGAAATGGGGCCAAAGGACCAGCTCAATCTTACCATAGAACACCGCTTCCTGTCCACTATTTGCCAACGCAAGCCCATGCAGCTCTTGCAGAGATCTTGCAGAAGTCAATGACAACGCAAAGCACTGTGTGGGCAAATAGAAAGCTATTATCTGACTATTGCTTGGAAGACAGGAAAGATTAACTATATTTACTCTCTGATCATGTTTTTAACTTTATCTCTCAGAGTGTCCATGTGATGGATGTGACCTTCCAATGTTGCTCTGCGACTTCCGTATTCTCTGCAGCGATGAAACAAAGAGACGGCGCCTGTTTGACCTGGCACTGGAGTCACATGTAGCCCAGAAAAGCAAGGGAGAACTGAAGTTTTGCCCAACAGCTGACTGTCACATGGTCTATAAGACAACGAAGGACGCTGGGGTCTTCTCATGTCCGGAATGTCGGAACCGTATGTGTTCATCATGTGGTTCAGAACCTCATTCCGGATTCACATGCAAAGAATTTAAGGTAACGGCAGAGTTTGATCACTTCATAAAACCAATAAAAACATTTGGAAATATTAAACAGGAAAAGAATCAAAGGCAGGAAAACAAAACTGACATGCAAGTGTCTTTGTTCCAAAGTCAGAACAGTGCTAAAACAAATATTGAAGTGTGTTGTTTTAGTTGAATAAATAATAAAAATAACAGCTGTGGGGACTTTACATAATGGAACAATGGTCCAGACAAGGTTTTTCTTTGATTTGGGGTTGAACAAAGAAAAATTAACTAGAGCGGGATTTGAACCAACGACCTCCGGATTAACGTACCGGTGCTCTACCAACTGAGCAAACTAGCCCTATGTTGGCGGTCTCCCTATTTGGTCAATATCTTGTTCGGGTTTTGGGGGGTTTTCAACTGGTGGGTGAGTGTGTATGTTTGGGGGTGTGTGTTAATTTGTTCATGCCCATGGCACTTGTTACCTCCCTTTACAGGCTTCTGGCAAAAACTTTGACGACTTGGCATTTGAGAAATGGATTCAAGGAAAAGATGTCAAGAAGTGTCCAGTACCTAGCTGTGGAATCCCCATCGAGAAAATAGGAGGATGCTTTCACATGAACTGTAAGAGATGTAACAAGCACATCTGTTGGCATTGCCTGGATTTCTTTGACACAAGTACTCTGTGCTACGATCACCTAACACAGAATCATAGAGGTTGTTTTTGAAATATTTCACTGAAGTAAACGCCAAGCTCCATACCGAGCATAGTTGAATAAGCTATTCTGTTTCCAAAATCATCAAAATCAGGCAAATAGCCAAGGATGAATTGATGTAAATGTAGAGTAACTGAAATTATACAGAAATAGTATATAATTGCATGCACAAAAGCAAACAGATAAATGGTATGTTTTAAGCTCAATTGTATGAAGACTCTTAGCTCAGTTATAACTGGTATTAACTCTTTCAGTGCCCAGCTTTTTGAGGTTTTTCGAAATTCTGTAAAAAGAAAAAGATAAAAAAAGTCTTGCTCACCAAACAAAATGTATTTTGCTGATTTGTGTTGCCTTGGTATTTGTATCCCCAAGTCAATAGTATTTTTTGAGTGATAATGCCCTCTCGTGATAACATGTATACTATGGGTCGTACCTGTACGATTGATGACACTTTTTGAGTGCACAAAAAAGATCAGACATGTACGATTATGGCGCTTTCGGAATACACAAAATAGATTGTACATGTACGACCTTGGCACTGAAAGAGTTAATTAGCCAATTGAAAATGTTTGCATAACTAAATTATCATCAATTAGAGAATTAGAACATCAGGACTTAAATTGGAACTAATTGTTATTATTTTTCTCAAAGTTGTATTAACTCATCTTGAAGAAATGTATACTTAAATAATTTTAAGAAGACTAACTGAAATGAAAGATAGTTGATAATGAAGAAATATGTATTAAATCTAGATTTGTGTCAACACATGTCTGGCTGCACCCTACGCCACACAATAGACAGGATGTAGCAATCCGATATGTAACGGCCGACCATCGACCAAAGCCCGGTCGAACAGTCGGCTTCCCAGTGAGACATGAAAGGCCTCATGACAATGCAGTCTAATCTGTCTTTACAAAATCTTGGCTGGTATGTGAAAGAAACAGGTCTTTGATAGAGGCATTACGCACAAATCCGTCCAAAGAGTTAATCCGCTCATTGACTGCAGTGACTTTTGACCGAGGCCACATAACCATGATAACATAGACTCCATGAAACAGTGCCTCATCACACGTGTTGTGTGGACATGACTACCCCCAAACACATACAGAAACTGGAATGCCAGTTTATAAGACCGATGCTGGCTATTGCGTAAGAGTTTTGCATGTTATTGTGTCCTCCGAAGAACCATACTCTGACCTTTCAACCTCTCTGGAAAAAAAATACATGGCTGAGCGGTGAGAGCACTGGACTCAAGCTCTGGTGTTTCTGATCAACAGAGTGTGGGTTCGAGGCCCGGTCGTGACACTTGTGTCCTTAAGCAAGCCACTTAACCATTATTGCTGCATCCTTTGGATGGGACGTAAAGCTGTAGGTCCCGTGTGTTGTGTAATGCACGTAAATGAACCCAGTGCACTTATCGTAAAGAGAACAGGTTTGCCCTAGTGTTCCTGGTTTGATTGGCTGCATATTGCACCACAGCACCTTGTAAACCAGTACATGGTGCTTTGTAAAGGAATAGGTCTCATACGTACTCCGCATACCTTGCAGGAAAACAAATACTGAGCGCTTTGATACGCCCTTCAGGCGTGATCAAGCGCTATATTAGAACTCGGTATTATTATTATTATTATTACTTGCCTTTGCTTATAAACTTGTTACCTAACTCATCAGTTTTGGCTGCAACATTTTGGGTAAAAAGTAAAAATTGATTATACAATTTATTTTGACAAACTGCGATAAATGGAAAGGGTTTCATCAATGTTGTGACATAAAATACTTAATAGAAGATATCAATTAACGGTTTGATTTATAAAATACTAGAGTATTAGTTTTAAGCAAGGTTTGTAGGTTTAGAAACCAAATGCATTTAGTTGAGTTTATCATAGCTTTAAAAATCTGGACCCAATTTCATAAAGCTGTTTAAAATTTGTTAAATGTGACTGCTAAGCAGAAATTTGCCACCTGCTAAATAAAATACCATGAGTCATAGCTATTGCTTGTGACACATTCCCTGCTAAATTTTGCTAGAAAATTGAGGTTTTAAAGCACATGTGTCACATTGGTAATTGTCAAAGACCAGTATCCACACTTGATGTGACCCAACATATACATGAAATAACAAACCTGTGAAAGTTTAAGCTCAATCGGTCATTGGAGTCACAAGAAAAAAAGTGGGAAAAAAGCTTTTTCACTGTTTTCAAACATTGAGTTTTTGACTTGCAAGATCAAAAACAATTGCGTTACTCATTTCTCAAAAACTATTACATTTCAAGCAAAACTATTTCAAGAGAAGTTTCCCACCATGACCATCTTTATACAATGTACGGTGTGTCCAAATCTGTGAACATTTAAATGTTTACTCTTACCAATGTTTAATGCACACCCTTTAAGCAAAATTTTCTACTGAACAGCAATGTAAAATCGGGCAGTAACATGATCATGATGTTGTTTTTTCCTTCATTTTAATTTTTTTCCTTTTTGTTCAAGCACTGTGAGAACGTTTTGATAGATAAGAGTGATTTATGAGACTCCGGTATTATTATTACTATTATTACTAATACATGGCTCCACAAATAAATGACTCCTGAACAATGTATTTTGAGTTATTTTTAGCAAGTTGCCAGTTTATTAATAAGAATCGGCATTAAACATTATTTGCATGAATAATTCTTCCATTTTGATAGATTGCTAATGAATTACTCCATGTAAACTTAAGTTGATGCTAAGATTAAAGATTACTGCGTAACCAGGAAAGATTTCTCCTTTGTTTACCTAGTTACTTAGTAACCACAATTGAGGTTGGCTCAGTGGTTTCTTCCCTGCCTTACACCTTTGTGGAGTCATGGACCCCGGTTGGAATCCCAGATTGGAAACTTGCTCGTGGATTGAGTTTTCAGTACCTACCTGATTGCTTGGGTTTTTCTTCATATCTACAACTGACTAGACTTGTGGACAAGTCGCTAATGTTTTTCACGGCCGGTGATAGTCGAGTCGCGGTTAAAGACTGCTCTCGCAAGATCACTACTCTTACGCGAGGCTGCTGGCTCCTGACTACTCCCGTTAAATGAGACCGTAGTCGTGAGAGCAGTAGTCTCGCGAGAACATTGCCCGTATCTCAAGAATCACGGAGAGAGTCGGAGCGCTATCATCGCGACAAATCTTCAGGTCCATGGGTCTCAGCGCTAGTCCCTTTTGATGGTCCCTTGGTTTCATTTACAGAAAGATATAATTCAAAAAGATTTTCCAAAACCCCTTACCTCTAGATACAATTCACACCTTTATACACTGAAGACTTCCACCCCATACCCCCCGAGTATATTTTTTCATGCTTCTTGAAATGTTCAAAGTGGTACTTTACTACATGGACCCACCCACCTGAGAAGGCAGTTAAAGACCTTCTTGATGAAGTCTTAGATACATGTACTGCGCTTCCTTAATCTCTACCTTAGTTGCTAAGACCAATTCCAAGACACTGAATTTGAAAGAGACTACACTTATCAAGATAAATGCCTCTTAACTCAACCATTGGAAATATTTTCAGGAACTGTAGCCACTTGATTTTGAAGTAGTTACCGAAGTACATATCAATATTTCCAATCCACCAAAATGACAAAACATGGACTGCTTCACTTTATTTTCAAACAAGAGCTCCACTGGTCCAGCTTCCAATTGTGACAAAACTTTTCAAATGATGAATTGGATGAAAACATTCCTCTATTAACCCTTACCCCCCCCCCCCCCCCCCGAGAGATTCACTAGGATCCATCCTCACTCTAACAAAACAAACACCAATGGTTACTCCAACAACCAAACTGTTGAACTCTGATTATGGTGGTATGCCTGATCCCATGTAAAGCATAATCAGTTTACTGGTGCAATCCTCCACCCAACAGAATCAAATAAAATGTGTCATTGGAGTTTGATGGGTTAGGAGTGATTACAGTGAAACATGAAATAAATCTGCTTAAACCTTCCCCACCAAACCAAATACCTCCTCACTCACTTCTCCTTTTCCCCCCAGTGGTTATTTTAGTCAGTGTTAGTTAACAAAGATGGTTTCCTCCTGCCTTTTTTTCCTATTCATGACGGTACCGGGTTTATTCTGAGCGTCTGGGTGGTTAGCGAGCTCCGGTGGACATGTTGAGATCGGACTGCCTTGAAGAATCTGCTTGAGATCATAGAACACCTCGCTGTCGTCTTGGGTCAAGAAAGTAACAGCTGTACCCGTCTTGCCTGCACGGCCAGTACGCCCGATGCGATGAGTATAATCTGAGGGAATGGGAGAAGGGATAAGTTTATTTCAGCAACGTGTTCAGCGGACACTCTTCTTGTCTTCCCCTAAAATTGCTCCAATCCAAAACAGTAATTCGGATATCTCAAATACAGTATTTTTACAACAAGGAAGGTAGTGGTAGCACTTTAAGACTAACTAATTACATAAAAAAACTACATGAACTTTATATAGGATTTGAGGCATTGCATGGTGGGTATCAATGTATATTTGGCTGCGGTAACACCATGTGTATATCTACTTTGCTGTGTAGAATTTTGTTCTTTGAGAACTTGTCTTGCTAAATTCTACTTCCGCGAAGTAGATTTTCGGAATTCGGGAGACTATTCTACTGCCGCAGAGTAGATTTTCGGAATTCAGGAGACTACCAAGTTCTGAAAAGAACTGTCCTGCTTCTTAACTACTACCTGGGCGGAAGGTAGGAAATCGGACTACTTTCACTTAGTGGATCGGGGGGGACTTCTCGTTATTAACTTCATAGCAACAACTACTTCTCATATATTTTTTTTATGTGATTAGTTAGTCTTAAAGTGCTACCACTACCTTCCTTGTTTCATATATCAGTATTTTTACAATAATTCAAAATGTTTGGGTGATACAATATTCCTTGGGAATGATTTAATTGTAATTTTCCCGTTGAGATAAGAAGAAATCCTACAGCAATTTTAGTTGTTTACCTTCAATACTTTTGGCCATGTCAAAGTTGATAACAACCGACACATCTCGGATGTCAATACCACGCCCGGCAACGTTGGTGGACACAAGGATGTCTTTGACACCCGTCTTCAGACTTGCGAGGGCGTACTCTCTCTGCTCCTGACTCTTCCCTCCATGGAGGGTGATGGCATTATACTGCAGGTAACCATAGTAACAACGAATCAATATAAAGTACAAAAAAAGGAAGGTACAAAAATAGTTTCTGTCTAACTGTGGAGTGTCGTTGTCTAATGGATCAAGTTCTGGGCCCAATTTCATAGAGCTGCTTAGCACAAAAAGTAGCTAAGCACAACAAAATTATGCTTACCAGAGTAAGGTTACCAGCCAAAATATCATGTCACATGTACCATCTTTGACTGTATCCTGCTAATTTGTGCAACATTGTCTGCTTAAGCAGCTCTATGAAATTGGGCCCTGGCGAGTTCATTCTATTGTAATCAGATCAAAATTGCTTACTCCCATTTTTTCCAGTGATTTAGCGAGGACGTCACATCCCTTCTTCTGGTTGACAAAGATCATGATCGGAGGCTCGTACCCCTTCTCCAGAATCTGCACCAAGCGATGCCTACAGAGAAAACAAAAGACAATCAATTATCAAAGTACTGAATTGAAAGCTGCTTTGGCCAAAACTATAGAGGGGGTAAATCAAGCTTTGGAAGTGTCTAACCAACGCTAAAGGATCAAGTAGGTGGCCAGTGAAGAAAGTAAAGTCCGTCCAGTATTTGTTGAACTTCAAGTGCTCGATCAACAAAAGGTACACATTTTGAAAACATTTGATGATCATGTGTTGGAACAATCAACAACCTGATCCCAATATTGTAGACTATAAAACAGGGATGAGACTTAATGAATGTGAACATGCCTGAAAATGGCTTCCGTGTCTTGGCCCCCCTTATTCTAGACCCAGAACCTCTCAGATGTTACAATTCAGGAGCTTTATAGACTCTGTGCATCACCACAAACACAAAACTACAGGTTTGGACACAATGTGGACTATTTCTTTCACCCTTTGGTGACAGCTTTACTTCTTCCAAGAAAATTGAAGGCTTAAGGAGGTTTTAAGAAAATCCTGATAAATCACTTACTAGCCGGCACGAACAGTGGACGAAAAAGGTTACTGGCCCTCTAGAAAATTTGGTGGCCCAATAGCATTTTGTAATTTCAAACTGATCAGCATTTATCATTATGGTATATTATATCTGTTGTCTGATCGTCATCTGGCTTCCATCATTTCTAAACTGACCACGCTCCTACAGAAGGTTTCAATGCATCGACACAGTACACAGTCAACCCTCCTACTGTCTGACCATTCAATATCATCTACTGTGGCTTTGAATAATAGATAAACTATGCCAGCCTGCAATGTGATATCATGTGATGAATGCATCCACACAGTACACAGTCAACCCTCTTACTGTCCGACCATTTAATATCATCCAACGTGGTTTTGAATGATAGATAAACTATGCCATCCTGCAATATGTTATCATGTTGTAAATGCATCTACACAGTACACAGTCAACCCTCCTACTGTCTGACCATTCAATACCATCCACCGTGGTTTTGAATGAAAGATAAACTACGCCAGCCTGCTGTATGATATCACGTAGTGATTGCATCCACACAGTTTAAACATGCACACAGTTCAGTGCACAGTTGTGCCACCATACACAACCTTTGTAGTTGAATGATTTCAAAATGGTTGGTCAACTCGCTGGAAAATGTTACAAGAACAGAAGGGATAATTGCAAACGTTTCTTCAGATTTAGTTTCAGGAATCCAACTTACCTCTTCTCTTGATTAGTAACCATGTAAGCGATTTGTTGCACTTTGTCCACTGGTTTACCAATAGAGCCGATGTAAACTATAGCTGGACGTCGAAGGTAAGACCTAGCTACACGCTCTACAGCTGTCGGCATGGTAGCCGTAAACATCACAGTCTAAAATGAAGAATGGGACATGCTGAATCTTAGTTTGGATTGAAAACTGTACAAAAAATAATCATCTTGATTTTTAATATATAATATGTGGTAATGAAACCAAGGATGCCTCATAAGTGAACTTAATCACTGTAGCTCGCTCGCAAGCTTGAGGCAACCTGTACACAAGGGCGCTTGCTGTGTGAACCAGAACCACCGGGGTTAACCCCCACAAGTGGTCTGGGGTTTTTTTCCATGCACTAATAATCCTAGTACACGGGAGCTACGGCTTAATGTCCCATCCAAAGGACAAAGCAATATGGCAAAGTATCTTGCACAAGGGCACAAGTGCCATGAGCGGGACTCAAACCCACACTCTGCTGATCAGAAACACCAGAGCTTGAGTCCGGTGCTCGTAACTGCTCGGCCACGACAAGTTACAGTATGAAACACAAGAAACAACCGAGGAATTGTATTATCAAGTTTTACCTGTCGGTATTTCTTCTTAGTTGCAAAATTAGCCAATAGCATCTCTGAATCTTCTGCCTCGTCAGTATCTGGCTTCTGATTGGTCACTGGGAGATATTCAAGAATCTTCTGTACATCAGGTTCAAAACCCATGTCAATCATACGATCGGCCTGTCATGTGATCAAACAGAAGGAAAAGATCGTTCAAACCAGTTTTAGTATGATCCAAGAATATACATTGTGTTCTGTAAAGATGAAGTTTATTTATTTCAATATGAATTCCTATACAGTAATGAAAAGACTAATGTTACCTTATCACAAAAAGAGAAAAAAAGGTGAAGAAATGTCTGAAGACAGTTCATTTATTTTCAAAAGCTGTTCTTTCAAAACATGCTCAATTAACAATCACTCTTTGTCCACTTAAATAAGGCATAAAAAGTCGCATCCCCTTAAGGTAAACCCACTGCTGCCACTTCCCAGGTTGTATCATAAACTTGGGTGTGATCCCTGGCTATACGGCAGTTACAGGTAGAATGGCTTCTGATTGGCACCCCAAACAAAGATATTGACAAAATAGGGAGACTGCCGACATTAGGGCTAGATAGCTCAGTTGGTAGAGCCGGCACATTAAAGGGATTGTACATAACCACAGTACTTTGAAGTGAAAAGTTTCTCAAAATGCATTACACTATCCAAAGCTGCTGCACTTCTAACCAAGTAAGTTTTTATTGCCATTAATCCAGAGGTCGTAGGTTCAAATCCAACTCTATTCATTTTTTCTTTCTTCAACTCAAAATATTAGAAGACAGAACTCTCACCTCGTCCAAGACTACGTATGTGCACTGGTTCAAAACCAAATAACGATTCTCTAAGACATCAATGAGACGGCCAGGCGTTGCTATGACAACCTCAACTCCCAACCTCAACTTGAAACCCTGGTCCTCCCTGGAAATACCACCAATGATAGAGACCGAACGGATACCGAGAGGTTGACCAAAGCGTAGGGTTTCCTCCTCAATCTGTTGAGCGAGCTCACGGGTCGGTGCTAAAATGATGGCATAAGGGCCTTGATCAACATCTTCCTCCCTATGACATCAGGATAAGTCAGATTTCAAGCTTTGCATTGGGTAAGTGCAATAAGGAAAAATTAGCTTGCGGGTGACAAGCATGCTATTGATCTCTCTTGTGAGAAGTGTTGGTTCTGGGAAGAAGTGTTGGTTCCGAGAAGAAGCATCTCCTGTCTTCCAGCATTCTCCTGAAGACGAGCAGACTACACTGTTCGAAACGTCAAGATAAATTTCTTCATTCAGGTTCTTCTCAGAACCAACACTTCTCACAAGAGAGATCACTTTGCATGGTTGTCACCAGGGCCCAACTTCATAAAGCTGTTTAGCAGAAAATTCTGCTCAGCAAATTCTTTTCTAAGCAAGAAATTAGTGGGGTACCAGTCACAACAATGGTAACTGTATGGTATTTTGGGTGGTAACCTATTTTTCTTAAGCAAGAGTTTTCTGTGCTTAGCAAGTTTTGTGCTTACATGCTTTATGAAATTGGGCCCGGCAAGCTAACTGTTCCTTAGAGCAGGGTAAATTAAGAAGCATAAAACATTGCAGGGTGTATGAGCAATCACCTTCCCTCTTAATGTTACTTGTACTCAGTGAAAAACATTCATAGATGCAAGGGCCACGTTACCATGTCACAGGGCAATTTACAGGCAACCACTTTCAGGCAGTCTCCAAGAAACATTCATATGTTAATTTCCACATAGTTGTCTTAGGAACAGCAAGGTACTAATAGACAAATGTATGGTGTACTCCAAAAGTGTTCCTTTTACATACAGTGTAATTGGTTGCCTCCAAGTTGCCTGTAAAACTTGCCCTTTGTGTGCCAAGGCCTTTAAGTTGATGCAATCACAAAACCCTGAGGGCGCACTTCCTCTAAATCTTTCATTTAATTGAAAATAGATTTGAAAATGCCGAAATGAAGCAATGCTGCAGAGACATTTGTGTTAATAAACGCAAAAAATAGTTAATGACCTGACGTTTCTCGAAGGCTGAATGACAACACAATAAACATGAACAGAGAGAGAGAGAGGCAGAGAGCACATCTGGATACAAAGGGAACTCCTTTGTGATTTCTTTGATTGATTGTGAGAGGTTGAGAGTGTTACCTTTCTATCTTAGGGAGGGTGGTGATCCACACCAGGAGAGGAATCAAGAAAGCTGCCGTCTTGCCACTGCCGGTCTCTGCTACGCCGATGATGTCACGATTCATTAAACCAATGGGAATAGCCTGTCTCTGGATTGGTGTTGGATCCTAGCGGTACACACAACAACAAAACAGAGAAGGAAACTTTGAACAGAATTTTTAAAATGTGGGGAGTGGAAACTAATTCATAAAGAAGCTTGAAAGTTAAGATTCCGTCTCTTTCATAGAAGGCATCAGTTCTTCACATCTCCACTCTACAGGCTTTCTCAAGAATGTAAGCAATCGGAACCTATAATGAGCAAAAAATAATAATATGGAGTTCTAATATGGCACTTTATCTACGCCCGACGGGCATCTCAAATAACTCAATATTTACACGACAGAGCTACATTTAACTTGTAAGACCCATTACTATAGCACCTTGTAACGGTTTACAAGGTGCTGTGGCGCAACCTGCAACCAGCCATGCAAGAAACACCAGGACCAACCCCTTTTCTTAATGGTAAGTGTACCGGGTTCTAACATGTGGATTACACAACACATGGGACAAGTGTCTTCCTCAATAACACGCGTACCACAATCAAAACGTGAGCCCGCAATCAGACAACACCAGAACTTGAGTTGAGTGCACTCGACTGCTTGGCCATGACATTTCAAAAGCAAGTTCGAGTGCACACCATGGTTAACTAAAGGTAAACTATTTTGACTCAAACCCAGGCTGGTCGACCATTGGTTGACTACTTTGGTCCACCATTTAGAACCAGCCTCAGGACCACGGTTTCTTCCCTGGCCTCGGTAGCCTTGTTTTATGCTAACCATGTAAAGTGCAGAAGGGAACCAGTGACACTTTAGCAAAAAGGGTTGAATATTGTACCGATGGTTGACTAGAATTCCAATTGAGTCGTTCGGGTGAATATGTCAATGGGCATGTTTGTTGCTAGTCAGTGGTCAACCACAGTCCGGTCGACTAAATGTGGGCACCCGAACTTGCTTCAAATTATGTAATATGTTAGCAATAATAACTTACAATGTACTCCAGTTTCTTGATGACTTCATTGATATTTTCCGGGATACTTGGACATTCTGCCCATGAGCGAAGTGGGTTGGGAATGCGTCCTCCTTTTGTACTTATATTATAATCTTCTCTGAAGATACGCCAATCTCGTTCTGTCATCTCGGCAAGTTTCTTATCTTTCCAATGACGGTCGTCCCATTTCTGTTTCTGTTCCCTCCTGTCCTCCTTAGTAAGGCGTGTTCTTCAATGAAAAAAAATTATAAACATGAGCCTTAAAACACAGTGAAAATCTGATATTTTTAACGACCCAAGATTTTCTTAGATCTAAAATTATTCCATTTTGTATTAAATTGAAGAACTCACTTTTCTTGCTCTTTTTGTTTTCCAGTCCGTCTTTTCTCCAGGAGATCAGAGTAAAATTTGCTGTCCTTCTTCTGCGCCTTGATGTCGATCCCTCCGATATGACCCCGCCCAAATAACTGAGCTTCATGTTTCTCCTTGTATCTTCACAATCAAAATAGAATCAAGACAAAGTTGATTAGATTATGATTCTTGTAAGAAATCCGAGGATTCATTTTTCTTAAATGAGATGAGTGACTTACATCGGATTGAAGTCATTGGAGGTGTCTTCTCCTGCATCCCAATCAAAGACAAACTTCCTGTCGTTTAATCTACGGATCCTCCTCTTCTTCTTGACCACACCCAAGTAGCGATCCTTGAAGAAACAAAAAACAAAACTGATGATTATCGACTTTATCGGTTATTCCTTCAGAGAACATACAACCCACAGATGGTCAAAACTCAATATTGGAAAAAAATGGCCGAATCCCAAATGGTTAAATACGACCGATCTATGGTGACCTAGGAATTCCAAGTTCTAACCGAGATCTGTCATACCTTAATGGCTTGCTTCTCTTTTTCCTCTTCTCTATCTTTCCCTTTAGAGGAATCGTCATCCCGGTCACGCCTTTCACGTCTTTCTCGCCTCTCCATTCTCTCCCGTTCACGAGGATCACCTAGAGCAACGATAACAAAAATTAGTAAAGAAATCCTGTTTTATATTTCTACAAAAGACAATGATATTTGGCTCTTGGAAAAGAGTAACAACATTGAGTACAAGGGCTGATGTACATGTACATAATTATAATATAGGCTTTTATAGACTTTTCAGGCTATTTATTAACAATTTTGCTGTTTTTTCAGAGGGCCAAGAAATCGGAAATCAGACTTAAGTAGGAAGAATATCATGTCTGAAAAGATAAGAAACTCAGAGAAGAAAAATAAGATATTAAGTAATAAACCACAAGGGAAACTGACTGGGCAAAATAAAAAAATAGAAAAAGAAGAAAAAAAATGTACACACTGGCTAGTTGAGACATCTTGATGAATTCAATTTGCTTCTTGCGAGCTTCATCTTGGGTTTGACGTTGAGCTTTAACTGCTTCTTCTCTCTTCTGAAGCGCTAACTTGGCTCGTTCTTCCTTGGTCAAAAATTTAGGCTGGAAAAGAAATCAATTTGAAATCATTTGAAGTTTTTATTGAATAACAAAATCTCACCTCTCACAAGACATCATTTATACACCTAGAGGAAAGGATGCAAATTATGGTTACATGCAGGCAAAATAAACAAACCATCTTAGATTCAGTTGCATCATTCTGATGATGCTAAATATTTAGCAATAAAAAGTTAGTCCAACTTGACAAGATTGTTGATGTACCTTTGAAAGCGCCTCTTGCTCCTTAGTTTTCTTTGCGATCATCTCCTCCAGAGATATCGGTTGCTTCTTCTCCACTTTTGTTTCGTCATCCTCGTCCTCCCCAGTTGGTTTCTCACCTTTGTACCTGTTTTTAAGATAATTCAGTTCCATTCAAGGACAAGCTATGATGATATGGCTAGGGCTGCTACAGCTACGGCTACGGCTTAGGGTGTTACTTAGGACCTCCTATACTTCAACGCATGATGACGCGGAAATACAGCCATAGCCGTAGCTTTAGTCACCAATTCGGACACGACCTAATAGTATAAAATTCTTGCAATCTCTTTGAGTAAAGATAAATTACTGTCTTTGGTTTGAGCAAAATCTAGATGAAAATATCAACTTAGGCCATGATTTGTTTCAAGAAAATAATTTTACTCAAGAATTGAGCATGTAGCTTTTTTGTGAATTATTCCTTAAAAAAAGGCTTGTGAGCAAATTATTCACCGTTTTCTCCTATCGTTTGGCGACCTTGATCTGTCTCGACGTGACCGAAACCGATCACGGTCTCGATCTCGATCGCGATCTCGATCGCGATCACGGTCTCGATCTTTCCTCTCATCTCTTTCTTTTCTGTCATCTCGATCTCTTCGATCTTTACGATCTCGGTCTCTTGATCTGGAGCGAGACCTACAAGAGGAAAATAAAATTTACAAAAATACAAGTATTCAATGGTTTTTTTTATAATAATATTAATAATACTTAACTAACTTGTCGAACTAGACAGAATAATATTAATAACATTGGACTGGTTCAAGACAATTAAAAAAGTTCTTAAATTTTTAGCAGATTCCCCCCCAAAAAGTTGAAGTTTGATTCTTGTGTATTAACAATCCACAATATTATATTAATATTTTGCAAGTCTTACGAATATTCAAACATTTTTGGGACCACTGGGTCCCATGTTCTCCTAGTCCTACTCCTAGAACTGAGGTTTGTTCCGCTATAATAATGGAGATGAGCGGAACGAACCTCATAGTTCTAGATGTACAGTGCTTAAACGTGTGAAGGAAACAATCTCATGCCACACACTTTAAGGTAGGGTCCCAATGTGCGAGACTTACACAGTCTTTATCAATTATTAGGTTAGCCCCACTTGTGTGGCCCAGGATTCAGCTTGTCCACACAAGTGGGGGTACCAGCTGAACATCAACAATAACTTATTGAATTTGGCTGGTTTCCTACCTCCTCAGCTCGGGGTCCTACTAGTATCCTCGTATCCCCATTATTCGCGCACGTAAGAATTGAAATTGAATTTTGACTTGATTAACAGAATCACGAACAACTTTTAGCTTTAATTTTAATTGTCTGATGTCAAAGCCCACCTGAGAGGAGAATTTGAAGCCCGCAGAACATCGTCAAGCACAACGAAACTCGTCGTCTGCAATCTACCCCGATTTGTCAAGTTTCGTTTTCCGTCACATGAATTCGCGCACTTGGGCTGGAACGCCACCACGGAGTCCCTATTGTCCCGCCTTTCTTCTCAATGCTTTAGTCCGTGCGGCAGGGAAGCTGCCGGTTGAAATCGGCAGTGATAATTATTTACGGGAAGGGGTGATGGGGTTGGCGAGGTGGGAAATGGACTCTGCGCTGTTATCACAAAGTTGGTAAGCCCCGCGTCCAGTTAAATGCAAACAATTGGTAATTTCTGAAAAAAGGATTATAAGGCGCACGTCCACTTCAACCTTCCGTAGTATTTTGTACGCCCTCTGTTGTTAAATGAAAATCACGTGGTCTTGTAATTTAAGTATTGAACCCCTATGGCAGACGATACGCACAGAACTTTCAGTGTTTTTTGTTTTTTTTAATCGACCATCTTATCTAGCTATGTTTTGTATTTAGTCTAAAAAGGTAAGATTGTATACTACAATTGTAGTTTATCTAAAATCTTACCGGAAAGGCTTTGATTTTCCACATCTTCGCAGGAAATTGTTTATCAGGCTTTATACTTTCATGAAATAAAAAAAATTGAGTCACTGCGTATTGTAAACAAAATAATATGCGTCGGAAAGGTACCTGCGCGAATATTTGTGATGCGCGAAATTGGGGTACGGGAGGATACTACCATGGTGGAATAATAAATTACCAATTAATAATACTAGTAAGCTAACACGTATTTTCAACTAGCCGAAATTTTCTGAGAAAAGGGGTAGTAAACAGGTAAAGCAAGGAAGCTAAATTAGGTTGATTTCGGTCGATCAATCAATCACTAGTAAAAATCAGGGAATGTTTTCGGTTTTTGCTCACCTGTTTCTTCGGACGTCTCTGTCCCGATCTCGGTCCCGATCGCGATCTTTCCTGTCCTTAGATGACATCATGTTGAAGTCTAAAACTTACAGCCGATCGGAAGGATCGGTTACACTTGCCAAAAATTGCTCCAAATCGTATTAAAATGGGCCAAAATGCTCTACAAAACGAACCCAACGTGTTACAAACGATACAATAATTACAAGTCGAGTTGGTTTTGGTGCGAGTTATAAAACACCACTAGAGGGCGCTGTGTGGGACGGACAATAGAGTTTTTAGGGGGGGGCTCACAAAAGCTTGTGAAGCTTTTATTGTTATTTTGTAAAATATTGATTTGTGAAAAGTGTTCATTCCTGTGGCTGTGTCTAAAATACGCCATCTGGAGAAGAATATTATAATAGTCTCACCGGGCATTTTACTATTCATTAAAATAAATAATGGTATTGATTTAATTGATTATAATGTAGGTATCAATCGTGGGTATAAGCGCATTACCGAACTGAAATTTACACGGTAGAGCCTACTGGATGAATGAAATTATTTAATTGTGACCAGCGATAAGATTGGACAATTTTTTTTTTGAGATGCAAAGACAACCTAAAACTCGGATGTAGGCAGCGTCAGAAGAACCGACCAGGCGTTTATTCCGCGTCTCCACAACCATTAATTAACATGTATTATGAAACATGATAAAGCCTTCAATGCCAAGTTCGGTATCACAGTTTTGTGCTTTTACTGATGCATTCCAGCCGTAGCAACGCACCACTGCATGTGTCACTGGCGTGCTGAAGTTTCCTTGAACAGTTCCATCAGAGGACTTCAAACCAAAGGAGGCAATAACCAAGGAAGCCCAACCAAGATTCCGGGGTGGTTTTTCATCCGATGGCCAACCTGCGGAGCCTCTTTCTCTTGTTACTCTCCTTTACCAGTGGCAGCTTCCTGACGTGGATGGTGACCATGAGCACCTTGGAGGAATACAAGACGCTACTGCAAGAAAGGGCGAAGGCGGAAATGGTTGATGACATCTTCACTAATAGACCTCGTATCTTACAAGACGTGACTCATCCTAATGCTATTCGCACGCAGGGTAAGAAGGAATCGTCCATTCCAACAGTATTGTCACCATGGTCACAAGCGCTAGATTATTACCCCTTGCTCCCCCCCCATCACTCGTCCACGGCTCAATTTCACAAAGCACTAAGATTCATCTGAAGATGGGTTGTCAGTATCACCATAGTGATTTGTATTGTGAAATCACACTTCGCTATAGCATTAAAAGATTGATACAGATTGATTAAGATCAATTTTAACTCTTTTGTGACACAGTTTCTTCTACTTGAGTCTGACACATCTTCGATGATTTTTTTAAAATTTTGTCTTGACCAAGACAGTTTTAAATATAAACATGTATTTTATTGTCAGAAGATTTAAAAATAAATATATAAATACAGTGTCTGACTTGTTCTCATAAATAAATAAATATTAATTAACAAATAAATAGCCATAGAACTTTACCATAGACCTTTTCGCAAATACACGGTGTGCACAAGTTTCCCGTAGAGCCGCAGTGCATGCAGGTCTAGCTAGCAATTAAAAGCAATCAATTTGATCGCTAACTAGACCAGCATGCAATGCGGCTCTATGCGAAACTTGTGCACACTGTGTATTTGCGAAAAGGTCTCTGCCTCCAACTTTATCAAGTTCCAAGAATCCAATAATTCTCATGAACGCAGTCCGAGTGTCATTTTTCATTAAACCAACAAAGTGCCTGACTATTTGGTTCCACTGGTGGTTTGGATGTGAGAATAAGTCTGCAATGATTAAGGTCGGTTATAAGGAGATTATTCGTCTGTTTTATTTTTTGATCTTTGGTTCTCAGGTAAATCGAGGACATTGCGTAATCCGAATTTAAAAACCAACAAAACTAGAGTGCTATGCTGGATTCTGACGTCACCGGACACTCTTCAGACTAGAGCCCTTGGCATTAAGGAAACTTGGGGTCCCCGTTGTGACGTCACATTGTATATGAGCTCAAAAACCGATCCTGATTTTCCAGCAGTTGGGCTCGAGGTGAAAGAAGGAAGGGCAGCTCTATGGAACAAAACCAAGGCTGCCATTATGTACATCTATAAACATCATTTCAACGACGCTGATTGGTTCATGAAGGCTGATGACGACACTTACGTCATAGTGGAGAATTTGAGAGATTTTCTGCGGGATAAAAACAGCAATAAACCGGTTTACTACGGGCATCATTTTAAGGAGTACATCCATCAAGGATACATGAGTGGTGGTGCAGGGTATGTGATGAGCAGAGAAGCTCTCAGGTCATTGGTTGTCAAACAGCTCCAGATACCATTGAAGACACCGAGCTGTGAATATTATGACATGATTATAAGCGAAGATGTAAGGACGGGGCTCTGTTTGCAGATGGCGGGAGTTAATGTTGGTGATTCAAGGGATGCTCAGAATAAAAGTCGGTTCTTACCTTTGACCGTAGAGAGTTTCTTCAATGGGAAAGTACCTGAGTGGTTCCACCGCTTTTCAAAGCATAAATCGAAAATGGTACGATTTATATTTTCAGTATGGTTTGAAATAAAAAAATATTTATTTTTGATTCAATTCAATAAACGAACAACATTATTCCATGTTGGCGATAAAAACATTTTGTACGGGCAAGTGTTTAACAAACAAGTACAGATGGATAAGAAAAATGAAAAAATGAATGTCATATTTAGTATGGAAGCCACAGCTACAACACATAAATACATCATTATAATCATAGCAACAGTTAAACTGGAGCCTAGGACGGGGTTTAAAGACACTGAACACGTTTGGTAATTGTCAAAGACCAGTCTTCTCACTTGGTGTATCTCAACACACGCACAAAATAACAAACCTGTGAAAATTTGAACTCAATTGGTCTTCGAAGTTGCGAGATAATAATGGAAGAAAAAACACCCTTGTCACACGAAGTTGTGTGCTTTCAGGTGTGATTTCGAGACCTCACGCGTGAGGTCTCGAAATGAATTCAAATATTTTACTGAGAAATTACTTTTTTTTTCAAAAACAACGTTACTTAAGAGGGAGCCGTTTCTCACAATGTTTTGTACTATCAACAGCTCTCCATTGATCGTTACCAAGTAAGTTTTTATGCTAACAATTATTTTGAGTAATTACCAATAGTGTCCATGCCTTTAAGCAAATAATTTTCTCTCTTAATGATTTTCAGGGTTCGGAATGCTGCTCAGAAAGCCTGATATCTATCCATTACGTCACTAGTCGTGAGTCGATGGCATTGCTGGATTATTACATACACCGTATACGGAGAAGCATAACGTGAGGTCACGTCAGGTGAACTTCAAGGTGATCGTCAGCGTGCAGAGGTAGGGGGGCCTACCTACCATCGTCCATGGCCGATATGTGGCAGAGGGTGTGTTCCCCCCCCCAAATGTTCCCTTTTTTAAACACACTCTTTTCCTCTTGTACAGAAGTAAACGCCCCCTTAAATCCTCTTAGAATTCCTGAGAATCCGAACACAGTAAAGACACAATAGGAGGGAGGTACACATATCGAGCACCAACACAACCTAAAACTCTGCCATACATGATGATCACAAATGAAATCATATTAATTTATAATTGATAAACTTCAAACAATCCTTTACAAATAAAACCATTCCAATAAAGCCAAGAATGCCACTCCACAGTAAGTGTTTTGTAGGGCACATAGGTGCAACAGGGTACGTTGAATTCCCATGACTATAATATTTGCGAAACCAGACCATTTTTCGGAAAGCAAACAATGTTCATTTTCTTTTTGGGTTATCGTTCATTAATTTTGTTTTGATTCTAATAAATTTGTGATTTTGAAAGTTCTCATAAACTGAAATTGTTTGTAATTAAACCAAAAGTACCGCATTTTTTAAATTATGGTTTCTTGTTTGGGATATATTTATTGTATTACGGTACTCGTTGTTTATTTTTATTTGTTTTATTTTTTATTTTGTTTGGCCAAAATATCAAATTCACTGTACAGAGCGCCCTCTGTCAATATCGATTACGATTGATTTGAATCGCGACTTCTGTCTGGGATTTTCTCATCACTTCAAGACAAAGAGATTTTTCACAGCAAAAACAATGAAGGCGCCTGCTGTTCAAATTCAATTCAGCATGTCGTGTGTTATGCAAATTTCATGTTGGGACACATCGATCGTCTTCTAATACTGTTGAACATGAAGTGTTACTTATAATTTTATGGCTTTATCCATTTTTACGCAACGGCTGATGGCGAATACAGTCTTTTTAGACTTACGAAACACGAATAGTTCTACGTCAATCACCAGATGATACTAAAAATAACTTCAGAGTCCATTAATACAGAACTTCTCCTTTGTCACGGACGGTGCGTGGAAGATTTCTACGTAATTTGTACAACTGTGAAGATGTTCCTGCAGCCCTAAACATTTGATGCCATTTTGGAGTAGACTACAGTTGGCAAAATGGCAAATAACATGGAGAATATATTCATGCTACTGCTCGCCTTTTTCGGAGGTAGTTTCTTGACGTGGATAATGGCGATGCACACAGTGCATAAATATGAGTCCGTTTTACGGGAGAGAGAAGCTAAAAACTTGAACCGGGGCTCACTTCAATCTGTCCCCATGAACTTCATAAAATATAGCGAGAGAAAACTTCACAATCGTTCCCGAGAAGATAATGTCATGACCAACGCATCTCAGCGTCTCCCGCCGGTACACCCGACGCAAAGGCCCGCTGTGAAGCAACGCTCACCGAACGGTAAGGTCGACCTTTTTTCAGTCAGGGATGAGAGTAGATGTCTGTGAACAATGGCTTGCGGCCCTGGGTCCCTTTCTTCATTTTAGACCATGAACCTCCCCGGATGTTTGGTTTACAGACTCTGTGCATCACCAGAAATACAACACATTGTTTGGACACAATGTGGACTATTTCTGTCTCTCTCTCATTGGTGATTGCGTCGAGTTCTTTCAAGAAATGTTGATGCTCAAAACATTTTGAGAAAATCCTGAAATCAGAAAACAAAATCCTTTGTGACATCGTGGAAACTCCTCTTTAGTGACCCGGTCATTGTTTGCTCAGTTAATAAAAACATGCATGGCAAAAATGATGACAATTGTGAATAGGTACATTGTTAGTTTCGTAATGTGTACGTGTGTATGTGGTCCAGCAACACATTGCGGTTTCATATATGACTGCAATTTAAGGCAGAACCAAACTTTTTCTTTTCTTTTATGAGGTAATTTTTGGGGGTCTGTTAGCACAGGGTTTTTGTTGAAACGAATTAAAAGCCTGGTAAACATTTTTTAAGACACGAAGTCTACACAGAAAAACTTTGAAAGACATCGCCTTTTCACATGCAAGAATATAGACAAATATACACACTGTTGAAATATTGCGACTTGATTAACGCCATTGGTGTACAATCCCTCAATATTATTTGAAAATAAGTTCGTGTTTTCGTTTTTCAACAGATCATCGCAGCACGTCTGAGATCAACAATGCAAGCAAGCCCAGGTTGCTTTGTTGGGTCATGACGACACCAGATACTCTGCACAGTAGAGCAATCGGAATCAAGAAAACTTGGGGTCCCCGCTGTGACATCACACTGTATATGAGCTCAAAAACCGATACTGATTTTCCAGCAGTTGGACTTCCAGTGAGCGAAGGAAGAGCAAATTTGTGGAACAAGACAAAAGAAGCATTTCTTTACATCTATAAGCACCATTTCAATGACGCTGATTGGTTCATGAAGGCTGATGACGACACTTACGTCATAGTTGATAATTTAAGAGATTTTCTGCGAAATAAAAACAGCAGCAAACCGGTTTACTACGGGCATCATTTTCAAAAGTACGTGTATCAGGGGTACATGAGTGGTGGTGCAGGGTATGTGATGAGTAAAGAAGCCCTCAAGAGGCTGGTTGTTGACGAACTAAGGATTCATGTGAATTGTCACACCAAAGGCAAGATTACAAAAGTAGAGGATATGATGATTGGTTGGTGTCTAGCCAGAGTCAAAGTACTTCCCGGTGACTCGAGGGATGAATATCAACGAAGTCGATTCCTGCCTTTACATACGGAGCATTACTTCAATCATTTAGTGCCGGACTGGATGCACAATTACTCAAAATACAGCGTGAAATCGGTAACAAATGAAAACACGTCTTAACAGTTCCAAATCTATTGCTAATAAGTCCCTACAGGTAGTTGGTTCAAATGAGTAACCATTCGGATTGAGAGGCCTGACTAAAATCAAGTGGTACAATAGATAAATTGTCTGAGAGTTTTCGATGGGGTGTTGGGGTGTTTGTTTGTTTGTTTGTTTGTTTGTTCTTTGAGGTGTTTGTTTGCTTGTTTGTTGGGGTGTTGGGGTGTGTGTTTTGTTTTGTTTTGTTTGGGGTTTGGGGGTTTTGGGGTGGTGTTTTTTTTTGGGGGGGGGGTCGGGTTCGGGCGTTTGTTTTTTTGCTGTTGTTGTTGTTGCCGTTGCCGTTGTTGTGCCGTTGTTGTTTGTTGTTGTTATTTGTTGATGTTGTTTTTTGTCGTTGCTGCTGCTGTTGCTACTGTGGTTGGTTGTGGTTGTGGTTGTGGTTGTGGCTGCTGCTGCTGCTGCTTCAGCTGCTTCTGCTTCTGCTGCCGCTGCTGCTGCTGGTGTTGTTGTTGTTATTGTTGTTTTGGTTGCTGTTGTTGTGGTTGTTGTCGTTTTTGTTGTTTGTTGTTGTTGTTGTTGTTGTTGTTGTTGTTGTTGTTGTTGTCGTGGGGTTTTTTTTGCCACTGTTTCAGTAGCATTTAAGCAGTGGTTTGCCAACTAGACTTATTTTGAAAGATCTTATCTGTGTAAACGGCAAAACTGATAGACCATGTCTTTTAATTTTTTTAATCAAAACTCTTTGTTTATTTTGATCCACATTGTCTCCAAATCCTCTTTGATTTTTAAAATAATTTTTCTCACAATTCTTTTTGTTTATTTTGTTTATTTACAGGGCCCCGATTGCTGCTCAGATAGTCTCATATCTATCCACTACGTCCCCAATGAAGCATCGATGCGAACGCTTGATTACTACATTCATGGAATAAAACTGAAGAAAAAATCAAGCCGATAATTTCTAGTAGTCAATTGTTTTTCTCGTTGGACCAACTTTGTCATCCTGGCCTCGTGGTCGTCTCATAGCGTGTGTGTTGCCTTTTATGTATGTTACGCTCCTTTGTACGTTTTGTTTGCGCTGATGACGCCACTGGGGAACCATTTTACCACTCCACCAAAAGTATATGAAGTAATCACGCAGTAAAACTCATTATTATGGTTGGGACCAACTTGGTACCGGAAGTTCGAATACCATCGAGACCTGCACAGCCTTCAAACTGTATCTTGAAACTAGTTTGCTTACACAATGAGTTATTTTGTGTATTTTATTTGTACGAAGTGCATGCATCAATGGATACATTTAGGTATACATCCCTCATAGCAAGGAACATGTTTGGTTACCCGTGGTACGTTGTCAGCACATACTGGCAAGCTTTTTATTTACATTAAAGGTATCGTACACGTTTGGTAATGACTCAAAACAAATATTAGCATAAAAACTTACTTGGTAACAAGCAACGGAGAGCTGTTGATAGTATAAAACATTGTGAGAAATGACTCCCTCTGAAGTAACGTAGTTTTTGAGAAAGAGGTAATTTCTCACTAAAATAATAAAATCTTCTTGCAAGAAGTTTTTTATTCCTATCTGAAAGCACACAAATTTGTACAACAAGGGTGTTTTTTCTTTCATTATTTTCAGCTGGGATACACCAAGTGAGAACACTGGTCTTTGACAATTTCCAAACGTGTTCAGTGCCTTAAAGAGGGTTTGTTTAGCATTTTTCAACGATTTTGTTTATCTAAGTGTGTTGTTTACATTGCCTGGGTTAATTTAAGCTTATTTGTTTATTAATTAATTAAGTTTTATAATTTGGTTCCATTAACTATTGACATACTGAACCTGGCTCTCTTTGTTTTTGAAACCATAGAGCGGTGAAACATAAACAAAATAGCTCATTACCTGTTAGATTATTTTCACAATAATTCCAAAAATGCATCAGTAGTCAGCTTTGAACAATTGTTATTTGATTATGATTTGTTTTGAATTGTTGCCTTTTATGTTTGTTACGCTCTTAACCCTGCGTGACACCTCAACAAAAGTTCACACTCGGACACCATCATAGATCTATTATGTAACAGTTAGATTTTAATACGTTCACTGACGCTACGTGGGAACCAGTGTAGTTACATTAGCGCCACTGCGCAAAGGAACCAAGTTCGTTGTGACCAACGTATACTGGACGAAGCTTCAGGTGCCACTGTGATCCAATTTGCCACCGTTCTCGTTCTAGTCTTACAACTATTCTCCCTCTAATTGAAAAGTACTCTATTGGTCAAAAATTGTTGTCGACGATTTTGTCCACCAAAAATGAGTCAATAAATTAAGTTATATTAATTTTGAATCAATTATTAAACACAATAACTGTTTATCACTGCTTTTAATTAATTTAATGGGATGGTATCACCTTTGGTAATTACTCCAAAAAAGACCATAAACACTCACTTGGTAAGAAGCACTGCAGCTGTTGATAATGTATAACATTTTGAGAAACAATTCCCTTCAAAGGAATTATGTGGTTTGAAAGAGAAAGATTCAAATACATTTCAATTACCGATCCAGATTTTCGGCAATATCTCAAAAACGCTACAAAAATTAGGCTATGGGTAGATTCTGTTGCATAAAAAGTGCTTTAAAAATATTCGTTTACCTTACCGCTTTAATCAATTGAATTAAGTCACAAATTTTGTGAAAATTTAGGGAAGAGACAATTCTAATCATAACATGAAACCCCCTCCATTATCGTCGGAAACTTGTGACTTCCGAAATCGGTCTTTGACCCCTTTGATGTGCATTGAACCATGACCCATAGAGTCCATTGTATGGTAAATATATGTCCTTGCCACGTATTTACTTAGATAATTCATGATGCCGTGGTGGATGATTGTCATCATTACTTTTGCCGCTGTCTTCTTCACCAAGATATGCCTAACCGTTAATGGGATACTCAAGAGACGACGGGCGATCTGTAGGCTACCCAGTCCACCAGGGGCACACTGGCTAGCCGGTCATCAGAAGCAAAAACCACTGGGTCCGGGCTTCAAATGGCTCCGTGATACAGTCGAATGCTTCCCCCGTGCCTACACCACCTGGCTTGGGCCGATAGGAATGCCTACTTTGGTCCATCCAGACACCATCAAACCCTTGTTGTCCAGTACCACAGGGTCAGTCAAGTCTGAGATCTATGACCTTTTTGCTGACTGGCTGGGTGAGGGATTAGCCATCTCTAGCGGGGCCAAATGGAAGAGGAATCGCCGATTGTTGACCGGGTCTTTTCACTTAGATGTATTGAAAACGTATTTCCCAATCTACAATGATTGCATCGAGGTGCTGCTTGGGAAGATCGGCGGTCTGGCAGCGAAGGGTCATCCCATAAACATTGACCAAGCGATCGGTCAGTGCACATTTGATATTATTCTTCGGACGTCATGCTCTCACCAGTCAAACTGTCAGGTAATGGTTAAGTTTATGGACACTGTTATTGGCTGAAGTTTATAAAGTTTATAGCGGTGGTCATCCTTGCATGTTGAACCATGGAGGAAGTTGAACAGCCTTAACAGTATTTTGATCTTACTCATTATCCGATTGTTATAAATTGTTTCAAGAAAACAACTCATTAGGCCTACTATAAATTGTAACAATTTCAATCATTTGGTCTTTTGGTATTTCATTCAGCCTCAAAATACCCTCACAGTATTCTGGGATGGGGGATAAGAGAGCAAGAAGCAACTTTGTCTGTCTTTCCTTTTCAGTTGAAAGAACCTCCGACCAACGGGGAGTTAGACCATCTCTCCGCGACTAACGTATTGACCAGGATAGTGCAGGCTCGGACAGCGGGGAATCCTATCTATTTGCACCCATTGGTGTTCCGGTACTTCAGTCCCATGTACCCGGAATGGAAGAAGGCGTGTCATTATTTGACTGATGTCGCTAACCAACTGATTATTGCAAGAAAAGAAGAACTGAACCAGAAGGTGAGAACATTCATGATGAAGGATTCCTACTCGGCTAATTAAACATTAAAAACTAACAACTTGTTCTCAAAATTACGTGATAGCTTTACGGCAATTTTGTTGAGTCTCACATCTTCATAAAAAGACGATGAATTTATGAAATTGGAATAGATAAAACTTGAACAAAATTAATGTTGACTACTTAAATTTGAGTAACTATGGTAAGAATGTCTGCTCTAAGTGCCGCAACACACTCTACAAACTTCCCGGTCAGAATTGATCCGGGTCCCGTGGGGCCTGACCCATTTTTGTGTCAGTTTGACCCGGAATCTTTGTCAAAATAACGCAGAATCCGAGCTAAAATCCCATTTTGACAGCTTTTCGGGTCAGCTTGACCCAGAGTTGGGTCAGGCCCCGTGGGACCCGGAATCTGGGTCAATTCTGACCAGGGAGTGCAGTTTGTCTTTGTTTGCATATTGAGGCTCACTTTACTCCTATAAATATTACTGTCAACTCTTTGCTCTCTTTCCTTCCGTCGTATTATAGATGAAGAGTGGAGACCCCTTGACCAAACCTCGTGACTTCTTGGACACCGTCTTGATGGCTCGAGATGCTGATGGCACCGGGCTGACCGTCCAGGAAATCTCAGACGAGGTCAACACTTTCCTCTTCGGCGGCCATGACACTACGGCAAGCACACTGACGTGGGTACTGTACGAGTTGGCTAGACACCCAAAGCACCAGACTAAGGTCCAGAAGGAGGTGGACGAGATCCTGGACGGGCGAGATTCTGATAGGATCACGAGGTGGGGATTACGGTATCTTTGAGAGGGATTGTTGAACAGAGAATTTATTGAAGAAACATTGTTGGTGTTGATCTTACGGCTTCATGTTTAAAAGTTTAACATGATGCTTCAAAACTTGAATTGTAAAAGTATTTATTGTGTTTTGTTTCTCCCTGAATTGTACAAATACAGCAAAGATCTGATCCATATGGAGCATATGTCCCTCTTCATCAAAGAGACAATCCGTTTGTACACACCAGTCGTCCTGCCAACCCGCACTTTGACCGAACCCTATGACGTAGACGGAGTGACGTTACCGACGGGTACCAGCTTGGCAGTCAACCTATACCAGCTCCATCATAACCCGACCATCTGGGGCGAGGATCATATGGAGTTTAAACCATCTCGGTTCCTTCCGGAGAACTTCAACAAGATGGATCCCTTTGCGTACATTCCATTCGCTGCCGGTCCCAGAAACTGCATCGGGCAGCAGTTCGCCTTGAACAATATTAAAGTCTTTGTTGCGAGGATTCTTAGGAGGTTCAACTTGGGCCTGGTGGAGGGTGAACCGGAACCGGTTCCAAATCTAACCGTAGTTGTGAAACCCCTTCAGGAGTTACACCTTAGTGTTGCATCCAGATAATTATAGCAATGACAAGTAAATTGCAATCGGGAGTAACATAAAGTTCGAGAACGGTGCAAGCGATGTTCTTTTGCTGTGGTGGTTCATGTTTATTTAGTTAGCGATTGCCCGTAGAGGTTAACCATGACCGATATATATGGGGGCAGAGGATACCCCACCCCAAATGTTCCCAAACTTTAACACACTATTTTTCTCTTGTACAGAAGTAAACTCTCCCCCCCTAAAATCCTCCAAAGAATTGCTGAGATTCCAAGCACAAAACGAAGAAACATTAGGGGTGGGGTATGCCCCATATCGAGCATCAAATGATGTGATGTTTTGTAAATGTATCCAACACTAACATTGGTTGTGTGATTTTCTATCTGTTATGTAACGAAATACGTAAACATTAAAATGAGTGGAGTTAACAAAAATGTAAGTTAAGTAGCACATTATTTTTGAAAAAAACCCTGAAAGTGTTCAAATAAAAGTAACATTTTAATCACAGAAGTGTCCGAGATAATTGCATTCAGCGCCAATTCAGTTAAAGGTATTGTACACTTTTGGTAACGGCTCAAAATCAGTGTCCACATTTTGTGTGATTCAACATACATGAACAAACACACCTGTGAAAGTTTGAGCTCAATTGGTCATCGAGGTCACGAGAAAATAGTGAAAAGAGACCTTACACGTGATTTCTGTTTTTTCAAACATCGAGGTTTTATCACGCGTGATAAAAACTATTGTTTTACTCATTTCTCAGAAACGATAGCATTTTGGGCAGAAATAGTTTAAGGAACCCTTTCTACCAATACTTTATTTTAAATCATGTAAGTTATGTGTGAATCTGTGAACATTTGTGTTTTTCGATCTTACCAAAAGTGTACAGCCTTTAATAAGAAGGTCAGGAATTACCATTTCAGTGAGCTACTCGGAAGCCAACATGTTGATAGACTGGTCCCCTGTCTACGGGCCCAATGATTTCCTTGGATACAATGATTTCATTGGATAAACGTTCAGTGACGTAAGCTTTCCATATCTGTGTTATGATTGGTCAGAGGTGATGTAGTTTGTCAGTGCACTTTCGATCGTCAGCATGCATGTTCATAATGTTTGTACATGCATGTAATGTGTACATGTACGTGTACGTGTGGCTGCGAGGTCAAGTGTACATCTGGCAGGATCCGGTCAGGCAGGTATCATTGGGAATTGGCACGTCCTTTGCTGACGTCTCGATAAGACAAATTTACATAATTACTGTGTGAAAGAATATTGTTAATAAGAGCGCGGCAAATAAAGTTAAGTAAACTGTAAATCTAGCGAGGTTTGAGAGATAAAATGTACATAAAACTCTCTTTTTTATGAGATGTGGTGGTTCTAAACAAGAACCGATGGTTTACTTTGTTGACAATCATTGAGCACCGCCATGACTTTGTGTATTGGCGCATCCTTTACTGGCTCACCTCTCGAAAATATCATATTATAAAAAAAAGTATTATAAATGCCAGTCTGAAAGAGCTAAGTTCGTGCATAGAGAGTTCGTGGTAGCATCTGACATGATATTCCCTGTCAATAAGCTGTTGCTTTGAAACTAGTTTGTTTACTTGCTTATATACCTCTCAAACACGTCATTTTTTTAAAATTGGCATAATGCCAGTCTGAAAGGGTAGTTCATGCGAGCCTCTGACCTTAATTCTACGTCAATGAACCGTTGCCTTGAAACTAGCTTGTTTACACACCGAGTTTTTTGTGTGTAATTCGAACACGAAGGGCATGCATATATCAATGCTTGGGTGGACGTGTACTGTACATTTTCGAACAACCATTTTAGCAATTGGTGTGATTTTCGCATTCGAGTGAACGTGTATTGTGCTCTCTAGGCCAGGTTCACCCTAAGCAATGGGTGTAATTTTTACATTGAGTGAACGTGTATACTGCGCACTCAATACCATTTGAGTCCCTCTTCCAAGCCTGCACATTCACGTTGCCTAACAATGTTGTGGGTAACTCTATCCATCGTAATAGCGACCATCATTTTCATGTGGTTGCTCCTGTCAGTTCGGGATATCATCAGAGAGCGAATTGCCGTCAAGAAGTTACCATGTCCCCCGGGAGTTCATTGGTTGATGGGGCACACAAAACTGGACCCGTTCGGAGCTGGCTTACAATGGCTACGGGATACAGTTAACGTGTGTCCCAGAGCGTATGTCATGTGGAACGGCCCACTCGCTTTACCCGTCCTGGTCCACCCAGAAACCATCAAGCCTCTAGTGTCAACCTCTACGCATTCCAAGAAGTCTATTTTGTATAAAGTATTTGAGGATTGGGTTGGGCTTGGGCTAGTTACCTCGAGCGGTCCACACTGGAAAAGAAACCGACGCCTGCTGACGGCTAGCTTCCACATGGGTGTTCTCCGGACGTACAACCCCGTCTTCCACAAGTGTGTGGACTTGCTCATTGAGAAGTTGGACCGGTTAGCAACTCAGAAGACCCCCATGAGTGTCTATCAAGAGTTGTCCCTCTGTACTTTTGACATTATTTTGCGAGCTGCTTTCTCGTACGACTCCAATGTACAGGTAAGTGCACCTGAGGATTGATGCTTGTACCATAGAGCACATGCACTGATGAGCATTTTAGTTCAATCTAACAGTTTTCAGGAAACGAAGAGCTCACCAGTGGCGGCTATAAAACACGAGGAAAGGAAGAAATCCTCCAAACTCCATTTTCTTTTTTTGAAAGTGAGTTATTATTTTGTTTTCTAACACACTCTCCACACTAGTATTGATGTTTACGTTGCAGTGAACGTTGTTCATACATTGGAAACCTCGCTTCTGGGGCCGGCCCAAGACTTTGATAAAGGTTATGGTAAATTTACATTAATAGATAACTCGGAGAGTTTGTACACTCTGAATGGTCATATCGGGTGTATTAACAGGTGATATAAAGACCGGCTCTGTGAACTAGCGAATAAATTGCCACGAAAAGGCACATTGTTGTGTAAAAGTTTTGTACGCATGTGCTTGTTGTGCATTTCGCTCGGCCCCACGGGTTTCATCTAAGGCCGCTGGGATGGGCTGATGAGCTTGTACAATAATGTTCAAGATGTAGTGAAGCATGATGGGAACGATTGTACTGCTGATCGGCGCAATGCACTCTATCACAACACGTACATGTACACACACGGGTTGATATAATGCATGAACGCTCCATGACCAATGTACACGATTAGTTAGCACTCTTCTTTTTAAACCAAAGTTGCAAGAAGATTATTGCGACAGAGCCATATTTTTAGTACTAACATGGCAAAAAATGAAAATAATTAATTGCAATGGATTTACACAATTATAGTGCTACATTAGTCGAATCTTTCGTAAACAGGCAAAGGTGACCGGGGGTTAGGTCAGTGGATCTGGTATAATATTGTGCATATTATGTCAGCCCATCCCAGCACATTTGGATGAGGCGCTGGGACCGAGCAAAGCTTGTGCAGAAATAACAACTTCTGAAGATTTTTACAGTTTTTTGGTGTGTTTTTTTTCTTCGTTTCAGGTATTTATTAATGGCAATAACAGTGTGAGGACCCGGTCTCCACTGCGTGGTAATGACCTTGGTTGGTGGATAGCCGCTGTTCGGCTTTGTCTATTAACAGTAGCCTTCGACTCGGTCCATTAGCAGAGGTAAGCCATCAACCCAGTCATTACCACGCAGTGAAGACCGCATCTTCACACTGTTATTGCCTATATGCACCTGTTCATTATACGGTTATCAATTCAGAATCGAGGTCCTCTTCAAGATGGCGGGTATGACATGCTACACGCGACTGAGGTACTCGCCAAGGTCTCCCAAGCTCGGGTGGTTTCTAGCAATCTGCTGGTAGTCCACCCATGGACGTTCAAATTGTGTTCAATGTACAGTGACTGGGCAGAGGCTACTCAGTACGTTCGCCAGTTTGCCAACGGATTAATCATCAAGAGGCAAGATGAATTGGACCAAAAGGTAAACATAACGGGTGAAGAAAGATGACTGAAAGAGGGGGAGGTGAAAGTGCAATAATGATTCGATGATGAGAGACAGGGGGATGGGTGACGACAGACATATTACACGACAATGACAAAGACACTTTGTCACGTTAGAATACGAAAATGAGTAAGACTTCAAACAATGGGTAGAATTTGAGACCAAATTTGCTTGGAGTCTGACCAAAAGCATTATGACAATGACCACTTCTTGTCTCCCATCTATAGATGAAGAGTGGAGACCCTTTGACCAAACCTCGTGACTTCTTGGACACCGTCTTGATGGCTCGAGATACCGATGGCACCGGGCTGACCGTCACGGAAATAGCAGATGAGGCGTGCACGTTCCTCTTCGGCGGCTTTGAGACCACATCTACCACCCTGACATGGGTACTGTACGCACTGGCCAAGTACCCGGAACACCAGGATAAAGTCCGGGATGAAGTTGATGAGATCCTATCGGGCAGGGATTCGGATGATATCATGAGGTGAGTTTAAACTTTATCCTCATCGTTATCTAATTGATCTTCACAGATAGTTAATAGACCCGTCATTTGAGTAGGGCGCCCTCACCTAGAGGTCAAAAGGAGGTTGTTCATTGGCCAATCCTGTGCGCCGCGCGTACAAATCTGCGCGTTTCCATTCTTTCATCATCGGTTTACCTCCAAGATGGCGGCCTGATGACGTCAATGCATAGAGATGTGGTTGGTACCCGCTATACGTGGATGAATTTGACGTTCTTTATGAAAATATTCCGTGACAGTTTTTTGTTGTTTTCTCAACAAGTAGACACTGTATTCAACTGAAACTTTCACATTAACTTTTATTGAATCTTTCTCAATATGTTTGCTAATAACCATTACGTTGACAACAACCAAACGAAGACCCTACCTTTAAAGCAGTGTACGTGGAAACAAATGGTTCCCCAAAATGTTTAAACACGGGCGAGATTTGCATGGTCTACACCACAGACATGTAGACAACTTCAAAAAAACAACAAAACCCTCCAGGATTTTGAATGATATAGTCTTTTCCTTTAATACACAGCAAGGATTTCATCCGCATGGAATACATTACCCTTGTCATTAAGGAAACGATCAGGTTGTACAACGTTGTTGCACTCTTATCACGTACTCTGACAGACCCATTGGATGTTGATGGTGTGACCCTCCTCACTGGAACAACAGTGGCTGTAAACCTGTACCAGCTCCATCATAACCCCACCGTCTGGGGCGAGGATCACATGGAGTTTAAACCATCTCGGTTCCTCCCGGAGAACTTCAACAAGATGGATCCCTTTGCGTTCATGCCGTTCTCTGCCGGTCCCAGGAACTGCATCGGGCAGCAGTTCGCCATGAATGAAATGAAGTTGATGGTAGCGAGGTTCGTCAGTCAGTTCCGAGTCGGTCTGGTGGAGGGACAGCCGGAACCTGTACCGTGTCTGAACATCACCATTAAACCGCAGAAGGAATTGGTGCTCTCAATTGAAAAAAGAGAGGGCATCTAAAAACAATCCCTCAAGGCCAAAACATCGGACTATACAATGGCCAAAATCGCACAAGGACCAATGGTTAACTAGAGGTTGTTTTTTAGTGACATGCGTAGTACATGCGCACATAAGTTATAGTGCAAATGACTCTAGTCATGTCATGTCAACGCAACCGGCGACCACGTACATGTACGTTATTATGTTCTTATAACTGGTGCACTTTGCACTGTGCTATGAAAACGGCTATCAATTACCAGCAATGCAACCATGTCCAGTAGGCTGGTTGCAAATAGTCGTTGTATGGTCCAGTATCGTCGACTAGACAGAGTTCGGGCTAACTTAGGCAAACTATGGTCAACGATAGTCCTTGCGCGAACTTGGCCAATAATTTGCTTTATACAATAAATTGCTCTATACAATAATTTGCTTTATATAATAATTTGCTCTATACAATAATTTGATTAATGGAATGCGTTTCTTATTGAGACAGTTATCAATTTGTTTTTATATAACTATGCAGTGGGCCGTTTAATTGACATAATATGGTGTAGGGGAATTCAATAGCCATTTAATGTTTTTAGTTTTAAGGTTAACAATGCAGGTTTGCTTTAGATAGCGTATTTCAAGCACGTGCCAACAATGGAAGTTTAAATCTAATTTCGCTCAACTGTCCTCCAAGCACGCAGTATAAACACGGCGACACTTTGTACGGCAGCTAGATTGCAGAGTCGGGAATAAGACCAGTTAGTTGTAAAAAGTAGTCTTGTGTTTGTAAAGATTTACAATTGGATAACGATGAAGGGAAAGTTGTGGCCTAATTATTTTGATAGAAAATACAGACACTTGGTTTAAAATCAGTTGGTGGGGGATTAATGTAATGTAAAATAATAACTTTGTAAGTTTATTACTTTAGCAGGGTACGTATTTTCGGTTTATTGTATGTATATGAACATGGATAATAGTTATTGCTACAATAGCCTCTTAATACTTGTATGGGTTTTTGTTTCTACATCATTTGTACGTAAAAAAAATAATCTAGCCTTTATTTTCATTTATTATTTTGTTACTGGAAGTTGCCAATCACAAGGCCGTTAATCATGCCACTAAAGGTGATGGCTACAAACAGAAGAGGAAATCAACAAGTAGAAAGATGAATGTTGATGTTTCGTTTGAATTGGGACAGGTTATAAGAGGCAGGGAGGCAGTACACAGGGAGTAAATTCCTAAGTAAGGCAGTACGCGGGAAGAAGCTGGATGAGTACCAATGAGTTTATTAGCTTCTTTTAATTGTTTTACGCTAACCTCTAATTGTCAGCCCCTATCCATGGCCTCAGTTGACATAAATATCCTTGAACCTTTCTTCGTGTCACTCAACTAAACAACCTCAACTGACCTCAATTTCATTTAGCTTCTTCATTAATAACTTGCTGAGCAACTTTTGGCATCCAGAAACAGGTTACCAGTTGAAAAGGAATTGAATATATATGTATGTATAATTTGTAACTGGCTTCCTGCTTGTTTACGCGTAGCGAGTTTATTGTTCCGATTAGCAGAAATGTAAAGCCAATGATTACATTTTGAAGGAATATCCATACTGCCCTCTACCTTTGTAAAACATTAAAACTGATTTTGATCCCGATTTTATATATTATATTCTTCTGTAAATGTATTTGAATATTTTCTAGATTAAAAAATTGCCCAGAAAATATATCCAGGTATGTATTTCGTTTGGAGGGAAACTGAAGGAACTGGCCTATGTACAAAAATAAATACCTTTTAAGGGTTTAATAAAGGATTAAAATATATTTTACCCCTTAGATCTGTTTCAGAGAATACTCATTCATAAAAACTTCATCAAAGAACCAACCCTTTCTAAACAAGTTCAGGGCTTGAATTTTACACTGGACCACTTTCCCGAGGCAAAACTGGACAAGTCCGACGGTCTTGCATTTTTCAATTGAAGAATAAAACATCACTGTGTGTAATATCTTGAACAAAAACAAATTATGTTCAAATGTTGACTTCAACTCTGGTTAAATACCTTTCAATTCTTACCCATAAAGACAAATGAGAAATAAAATGCATGTTATGTATTGCGTCAAGAAGTTTCTTCTCATTTTGATTCTGGTCTTGTAAAAACAATTCTGGTCCAGTAAACATTTTGAGCAACAAGCCCTGTGGTCTTGTGGATTTTCCCCCAAATTCGAGCCCTGTAAAAACCCTCAATAATTATTTCTCCAAAAGAACAAGTGTGACCTTTGACCTACTGAATGACACCATTTGAAGTCTCTTCTTCCCTACCCAGCAGGCTTAGCCATTTTAATTTCAGTACACAAAAGCTATAATTTATATAAATACTTGTCTTTCCTGCTCCGTAGTTCCTTTAGAATACTCGCTCTGTTCTCCTCTATAACTGCATCTGATCCCATATCTTTTCTCAGAGCTTTGACAAGAGACGATGATGCAGTTCTTAAGAAAGGATTGTAAGATCTCTCTTCTCTCACAGAGGAAGGCGCCTGTGGATTTAAGCAAAAATTATTTCAAGTTGTCATCAGTGGTTAGCTTTGTGATTTTATCTTAATTTGTTTTAAATTCACTCAAAGACAGTTCATCAATTCATCCAGATCCACATTTGCATCAAAGGAAGAGTAGTCTAAGATGTTCTTCAAGAAACTGAAATCTCCATTTAAAGTCTTACCGTTATCAATCTCTCCCGTCTTCTTTCCTGTACCCATGAAAACTTGGCCTGCAACAATCAAACAAAATATTAGGTTTTTTTTCAAAAAACGTAAAACCAAACAATGTCAAGTTAGCACAAGAGGAAGGTCGCCTCACCATAACATCTTGATTTTCCGATTCCAAGAATTGAGCAAAGTCCAGGTTATCCTTGGCATACTCATGCCCTGAAAAAAAAAAAAAAAAAAAAAAAAAAATTATCCAAAGTGAATATTTATTTTAATCAATAATTGATATAAATTGACACCTGACGATAATTTTTTTTAAAGACATACCTGGCCAAACAATGGTGTCTTGAGACAGCTCACATATCTTGTCTAGGCTCGTAAGCATCAATGAGGCTGGACCTTCAAACATCCGACCTTTAAGAAAGATGAAGGATGTTGAAAGAAAAGATGAATAAGTATAAAAACAAGTTTCTGACATCTTATATAATAAAATCTATGCGTCAATCCCAAAACAGTGCATCTTGCAAAAAAATGCTCCGTGCAAAAACGTTGTATATCGGCGCATACTTGTTTTCTGTGTACATCCGGGCTATTTTAAGCGAGATACAACGTACAAGATACAAGATTTGACAACTTCAAACTCGCGCGTAACATAAGTACTATTTTAGGCAACAAAATTGTTAATCTTAAAACCTCCTAGTACATGTTTACTCCAGTGAGGAGTAAAGAAGCAATTAATGGCTAATCTTACCACAACCACCAAGGAATAAGAGATCTCCTGTGAAGACACAATCTGGGGAATCCCCTCCTGGACTGTGAAGGAGGTAAGCCATGTGACCTATAGTGTGACCTGGTGTGAAGAGGGCTGTGAACCTCAGACCACCCACTTGAATGCTTTCCTGATCAACAACGTGGCTGTGCAGAAAAAAAAACAAGTTCTGAAATTTGAATTTTGAAATCTAAATGGTTTTGGAAATAGAACTGTTGGTTTAAGGAAAAAGGTGAAGAAAGGTGACAAAGGATTGTCCTATTTGTGAAAACAAAAAACCTAGACGGGAAAAATTTACAGTAAAGATTGAAATAAGACTTACAGGACACTTCTGTGCAGAACTAAGACGTCTTAATTTTGAGATCTACTCTGCAGTACTAGAATAACAGCAAGACAAGTTCTTACAAATAGAATCGACACAGCAAAGTCGACAAAATCACATGATGTTACCGCAAACTAAATATGAACTTTGTGTTTTACACTTTGGTATCAATGGGGATTTTAACAACAGACGAAAAGGGTTTTATAATACAACGTTTGGTTTGAATTAGTATTGAAAATTGCATTCAATTGAAGAATTTAACAATTTATATGGATTACTGCTCTTAGAATAAAGTAAATTGCAGACTTACTGGGTAAGACCAGGTACTGAATCTGTTGAACTCCCATACACAGCGATCTTCTTATAAACTTTCCTGAGCGCTGTGTTTCCACCAGAATGATCCCTGACAAAAATATTAAAAGAAGAACATGGTTTGGATCAAGGAATCCCAGCGTTTTACCAACTTAATATAATCACATCAGTGTCTTACACTCATGACAAATTATATCCTCAATTCCTTGTCTTAGTCAGTCGCCTTCTATGGCCAAATCCAAACAAGGGTGTCATATATCAACACTAGAGGGCGCTATTCTCCCAACCCGGTTGCCAAGCCATGCTTTATAGTTGAATAAAAGTGTACTGGAAGTGTTATTCTTTGAGAAGATATCCATTCATTTTATGGTGGCAGCGGTGGGATACCAGAGCTGCCAACATTTGCATCTTGCAATCAGGGAGATTAGGTCAAACAATCAGGGAGATGTTTAGAATTACATTCACGAAATAGTGATACAGTTTCCATAATCAGGGAGTTGTTCATTATCAGAACATGGAAAGATTGGTTTATTTTCAGGGAACTTTCTGCAGAATCAGGGAGAGTTGGCAGCTCTCCATTACCCTTCTCTCCCTGGTAGTTATAGGACGAATGGCATGACGCTAATTAGTTTCAGAATAACTCACCAATGTTTGTGTGTGGTTAAGATGGCCGTTATAGAAACACCTTCTTGTTCTATCCAATACTGCAAGAATAAACAAACAACTAATTGTAAACAAAAACAAATCATTTCATTAAACAAACATTGAAACAAGTCCTTTTTGTCCTCAATTGTTTACACTCAATATTCAGGGATGTGATAGGCTGTTAAAAAACCCTGAACTCTGAGCGCAAGGCGCGAAAGCTTGCGAGCTGGAAAACTTGCGAGCATGAAGCCCACTAATAACATTTATCTTTGGTTTTAAAAGCCCTACTCTGCAATCTGGGGTGTTATATATGATTTTATCTTCATTTTTTTTATGAATTTGATCTTGGGGGGGGGAACATAATATTTCTTTTTTGGGGGGGGGGGGCAAAACAAAACGGATTTCCGGTTAAAAACTAAGAAATCACATCCCTGATATTGTATCTTCTTTCTCAAGCATGATGAGGGTTATTGTCTTATATCTGAGAAAACTATTCTTAATGTACCTGAACGACCTCCGGATCACCTGGATCGATAACGATGGCCATGTTGGTCGCTTTGTCAATCACAAGATACGCGTAGTTATCCTCTAGGAATGGTATCGGTCTTATTTTGATACCTGATAAGAAAGAAGTCAAGAAACAAACAAATTACACACAAATGATGATCATGAACTCATGATAATCACTACTGATACTGGACAGGTAAAATGTGAACACATTATTTGAACTTTTTTGGCTTGGTCCTTATAACGAAACAAGACAATTTGATGTTTCCTGTGATCATTGCATCTAGCCTTACTTTAGGTACTAGTCAAGAATACTATAGTACTACCCTTTGTTATATTCCAATAGAACTTTAGAAGTAATAATAATTTAATCACAGAAATGTCCGGGAAAATTGCAGTAGTGCCCCTTAATAAGTTAACTAAGTTTATTTAACATCTGACTTACTTAGTGTTAGTTTATGTCCGACCTACCGTTCATTTCAGTGACTTCAACCACTGAATGCCCATCAGGAAATTGCTCTCTTGCCTTCCTCAGGTTCTTGACATGGTAGTGGTGGCCTAACCTCGTCTTGGAATAGAACTGGTATCTGAAGAAACACAATAAGTACTCTGGGATGACAAATAAGTCACGCTTTGTTCTTATAATATGGTTATCTTGGTTAAGGGCATGGTAGGTGATTGCTCCAGTCATGCCAGTTAGTCTATAACAGTAACACCCTAGCCCCACTCACAGGATTCAGATCTTTGGCCACAGAAGTGGGGCTATTTCGACACCCCTGTCGAGATATGATGTACTCCTAGTAGAACTATGAGGTTTGTGCCGCTGTCGTAGCGGAACGAACCTCATCATAGTTCTAGGTAGGAGTGTCTGAATCTGATTGATATGAATGATTAAATAGAATTAGCTGTTGCAAACTGCTTACCAACCAAAATGACCTATATATGATTATGAATGATGTATGTTAATGAATGTTCCGACAACCATGTTCCGATAATCCCTCCTCAATCTCATGCTCTACATGGCCGGGATGGGGGATGGGGAATGTGTTAGGGTTAGGGTTAGGGTTAGAATTAGTAAAATACGTTAGGGTTGTCTTATTCTTAACATGGGGGTCATGTCTAGCGCTATAGCAGTCATGTCATGACATGTGTGTGTAACCAAACTGTAATATCATAACTGGTCAATACAGTTTTAGTAAATGTCTTAGCCCAGTGGTGTTTGCAGTCGTAGCTGAGTGTAGCCCCATTAATAGTGCCAATTCTCTGGACTTCCTCGTCCAGAGAATTGGCACTATTAATGGGGCTAAGCTGAGTGTTGTTTTTATATCGCATTATGAATGAGCTTACCCAAGAGCAAAAAGAGGGCTACCGGGTTTGAACATCTTTCTGAGTAGCTTCGGTTTCCTCCTGGCTATGAACCAACAAAGTCCTAAAACCACGGAGGAAAACACAACCAGTTGAAATATCATAACACCCACTTCTTTTTCAGCTTGTCACTTCGGATCGTATATTTGCATTTCTTACAAATGTGAATGAAAGGGCGACCTCTGTTGTTTACTTCTCAAATATTTATTTAATTTTCATGAGGGGCCGGGTGCGGTCGGGGTGCTAAGTGCGTAATCTATTTCGAACAGTAATAAAGAAAAGGAGAATCCTTTGATATTCCATAAATAATATGGAAAAAAATGAACATTTTCATAAAAATGTTGTTCAAGAAAGAGCAGTTAAGAGCATCGGAGGGGAGCTCTGGTTCTTATCAGTAGAGTGTGGGTTCGACTCCCGGTCGTGGCACTTGTGTCCTTGAGCAAGATGCTTTACCATAATTGCTTTGTCCTTCTGTTGAGACATTAAGCTGTAGGTCCCGTGTACTAGGATTGGTAGTGCACGTAAAATAACCTAGGAGTTGACCCTGGTGTTTCTGGTTCACATAGCAAGCACCCTTGTTTACAGGTTTTCTCATGCTTGCAAGCTATATATAAAATGACATTCCATCTTCTGTAGCTTGTTCCTGTTTATTTTGACAACTCAATTTTCCGAAAAGATGTTGCGGGGTGGGGGGGGGGGGGCCAATGACAACCAAAATAATTTCACAAACATTATTTTAAATAAGAATTCCATTTATATAACCTTCCAATAAAATATGGCCCAATCTTTACAGAATGGTCAAAAACGAAACATTTATACTTTGTTTGCAATAAATATTCTACCTAGACATTTTTACTACACATTAAAGTTTTATTAAGAGCGGGACAAATTCTTAGCAATTTCTTACAACATCCTTCTTGTGAACTTAAAAGTTTGGGTTGAGGTCTGAGAACAACATTAAATTTATCTCAACATTTTAAGTTTTCTTAAGAGCGGGACATCACAAATTCTTGGCAATTTCTTACAATACCTTCTTGAGAATTCAAGAGTTTGGGTTGAGGTTTGAGAACAACATTAAATTCATCTCAACATTTTAAGAATTAACTTTTAAAGAAAACATCAAAATTGCGATGATTTTGCAATCAATGCTGTGCCATTTTTTTAAAGCAAATATTTGTTAACGTAATCGAGAACAGGATTGAAAATTGAAAAAAATATTAAACATAAAGTACTCAATAAATTAATGACTGATGAGACATAACTTATTAATACATTCTTTACAAATTAATCAACTTTTAAACCAAAACTTGTTAACCTTAGAAAGACGGACTTTGAAAATAAATTAACAAAGGCATTCCTTTCTACAAACAGTAACCCTGTGTTTAACATTAATGCAACTTTAGCACACACATCACTTAAGGTACAATCTGTTTAGTCTTGTGGAAATAATGCAAGCCCGTCTTTGAACCCCATCTTGGGTCTTGGATCCTACGACAGGTTCAGCCCTTCTAGTAGGTTTGAAACTGTGAACTTTTCAGATCAAGTTTCACACTGACTTATGATGTCTTAGTCTAGCCTAAGCCTTAACCCAAGACCTGCATAGCCATAGCCATTGCTGTGGCAAATTTAAAAAAGGCTCTAAAGGTTCTGTCAGTTTTAAGCAGCTTTTGATGATTACATCATAAACGAATGTTTATTATTGACACCTTGCACAGCGCACTTACACGCAACTATCCTGTCCGCCATTTTTTGGAATTTACTCCCAAAATGGTGGAAATGGTAGCATTGTGCGGAGGTGCGTTCTGTGTTGTGCAATACTATGTTGGGTCAATATAATGAGGTAGCCAGCATAAAAGTCAGGAAGGTAAAACAGCTTGTCACTGGTTTTGGGGGCAAGTTAACTCATTTCAGTAAAATATCTACGACCTGTATATAGGTCATATTCCCTCCATCCGATATAGTAATAATAAATGGCAAAAGTCAGCTCACCAAAAAGGGAACACTATTCACCCATCAAGCCTGAATTTGGTGACACTGTTTTACAGAAAAACTAAAGACTGTATCGTGATAAAAGGGCTGCACAGATTAGTTCCAGCTTATCAAGGGGAAAATTATTCAATCAAAAATCAATACAAGAGTGTTTTTAAGGAGAGGTTTTAAAACCCCTTCACAGTGTACATACTAAGTTTTATACTGTGCAGAATCAAGTTTGCAATGCTTCATTTCTATGTCAGCTGGTTCTTTGTGGCCAAACAAACCAAGCCATTCAAATACTGTTGTCTCGACTAAAATTTTGGATTTTCATCTCACAATACACTTTGATACCTATTTGGCAATGGATCCTACTTTTTTCCATTCTTGGTTGCTCCGTTTTTGGTTGCTCCGTTTTTGATCAATCCATTTTTAGTCGTTCCGTTTTTAGGTGCATTTTTAGTCTTTGTAGCTTTGCCTTCCTCTTTAAGAATGTGTTTCTTGAGAGTTTGCTTGTAAGACGAGATATCCCCGGTCCACTTTGTCACTGTCTGTTTTTCACACACCCAAATCTCTTCAGCAACCTGAATAAAAAATAATAATTAGAAAATGTATTTGTGGTGAGTATCTTGAAGCTGAAGCTACAGAACTTTTCAAGGACAGGTTCCCGTCTGGGACTTGGAACAATAAAAACTGATCTCCAATTAGATTAGAGTTTCCAGTTGAAGTTGAACAATCTCTTTAAGAGTAATTCTGGTTCTGAAAAAGAAAACTCTGTCCTTGAGGCTTCTCTTGATGAAGACCACAGGTTGAAACTTCAGGTAAAAGCCTTTCCTTTCCTCTTACACAAACTCTTTCTAATTGTCTCACACGATGCTTAGCTTGGAAGCTCAATTAAAACTAAGTATGAATTTCAGTCACTCAAACAATCAAAACATGAAGTATGTTCCAGGCTTAAATGGGGAGTGTCGTCATGATCATAGCAGGCCTGTGGCTGAACATGGAATCATGAACTGTAACCAAATTACTGCACAAAGTGCACTGTCATTAATGTGATGTGACGACCAGCACATTTTCGTGCAGTAAATTGGTTAGAGTTCATAATTCCATGTACAGCCACAGCCTGCTTTGATTGTGACAGCCCCCCCCTTTAACTCAAGTTAGAAAGTAAAAAGAAAAATGTTCAAACTTACTTGATTAATTAATCTAAAGTCGTGGCTAACTAAGACCAAGCCTCCATCGTACTGATTGATTGCACTGGCAAGTGCATCTATAGTTTCTATATCCAGATGGTTTGTAGGCTCGTCAAGTAACAACATGTGTGGGTTTTGTGAGGCCAGCCAAGCGAAGATGCAGCGACAGCGTTGACCATCGGAGAGATTCCCAATCTTGCACACCTAGGATAAGAATAAAAAATGTTGTCACCATTTTCACCAAGAGCCACTCATCTTAAAATGACAAAGTATTGATAAATACAGGAAGGGGCCTTTATTTCAATAACTGCATTTTGCGTTTTCACAAAGATCCATGGCCCCAAAGAAAAAAGAAGCATGTTATACATTAAAACAGAAGGGCATAGATGTAGTTCAAATCGTACGTTTTTGAAGTATGAGACCTCTTTCCTTGACAAAGCACCATTTAATGGTTTACAAGGTGCTGTGGCTCAATATGCAGCCATCAAATCAGGAACCCCTTCTTTTTACGAAAAGTGCACTGGGTTATTTAACGCGCATTTCACAACACACAGGACCTACTGCTTTACATCCCATCCGGCGGACGCAACAATAATGGTTAAGTAGCTTGCTTAAGGACACAAGTTTCACGACCGGGACTCGAACCCACACTCTGCTGATCAGAAACACCAGAGCTCGAGTCCGGTGCTCTTATCCGCTCGGCCACGACACACTGTAAAAGATGGATTAAGATGTTTGATGATTTGATAAAGGAGAAACCATAATTCAGATAAATTCTTACCTGCTGTTTTCCTGTCAGACCATAACGTCCTATGATTCTTCTCATTGCTTCAATTTCCTTAACCTCAGGGAAGTTCTTCATCATCCAATCTAAGGCACTAAGATCCAAGTCTAGAAGATCTTGAAGATGCTGTTATCAAAGAAATAAGATTATTGTAATTAAAGCATTAACAAATTACAGGGTATGTAAAGGCTTGTTCACAAGTCCACAGACTTCTTATTTCTATGTTTTTTGTTTGTCATTTAATTTTGTTGTCAAATTTTATCAGTTACAGTTAGGGAAGAACTCAACATTTAAACAGGCAAAAACTCCTGGTCAGCCTCAAGGTTTTGGGGGTTTACTGGGGTTATACGGGGCTCAACCTCGAGTTACTGCTTGTTTAATTCTCCAGTGTTTAATTCTTCAAAATTTAATTCTGTAATAATGTTCATGTTTGTTATTATATAATATTCATATTGAAGTTGTGGAAATAAATGAAATTAGTTCTGTACAGTTTTTATCGAATACAGCAAAGTTTGAAAGCTGTCGTCATGAAGTGGCCATCTGTGTCTAATCGCCCGTATAAAACTATGGATGATGAATACTACTTGAGAATGGAGCCAGACTACATTATCTACCGGACTCACTTTGGGAACATTGCTTTGAATGGATGTCAAACATGTCTGCACAGTGGTATGGGTGTATTTCAATTTAATACAATTTATTTCAACTTAGTTTACTGTAAAATGAAACAAAAACTCGCCTGGACTACAGTCCAAAGTCAAGTTGAAAATGAAAAGATTGTGGTTTTACCTGATGGTACCTGCCTATACGTAGATGGGTGTTCTTTCGTATAAGTCCATCAGTGGCTACAAGTTCTCCAGCAATGAGCTTGAGTAAAGTTGATTTCCCAGCACCGTTGGGTCCAACAAGAGCTATCCTACTGTCTAAGTCTAGACCAAATTCTAGATCCTTGTATATATGAGGCTGTTAACGACAACAATTAAAAATGTAAATAAAATCTCGTCTGAAAACTAAGCGCAGAGAGAAACAATTAAGCTTTGATTACCTGATCCAGAAGCGATAAAAATGCAGATTACAGTAAAACAGAAAATAAAGGCTTCAAATTTAAAGGTTTAAAATTAGATTAAATTTCTCTCAAGTCATTCTTTGAAAAAGTTAAGTCTTATCCTAATGATTGCTCCCCGTTATTTTGTACTCTTAGCTGGCATTAAGTTAGTTTCTTGTTTTTAACCCTTTAGAGATCATTCATTTCTGTATAATCATCACCATACGCGGTTTTCTTGTTGTTTTTTGAAACATTTTTTCCCTGTAAAAGTGTCTGAAAAAAATACTATAAATCAGAAATTTTGTTTTGTTTTGAGAAACATAGATACTATGTTAACATGGTAAAACATCAGAAAATGTCAATTCGGGTCATGACCTTTACTTTGATCCTTTTTAGTTGAGTGGAAGTAGGTCAGATCTTGCAGCCATTTGCGGCCGCTATGGGCATTTTGGTACAAGCCATTTATGGCCGCTGTGGTCAAATTCAAATCTCTTCTCAAAACTTATCTTATGTCACAGGTTTTCAAGGACTAATTTTGTTGTGTCTGTTTTGTCTTTGTTTTGTTTTGTTTTGTTTTTTTGTTTTTTACTGCGCCTTGAACACCCAGCAGGGTGGATATGTGCGCATTACAAGTCTTATTATTATTATTATTATTATTATTATTATTATTATTATTATTATTATTATTATTATTATTATTATTATTATTATTATTATTATTATTATTATTATTATTATTATGGTCTCTCTCCCTTGTGGTTTGTTACTTGATATTTCTTGTTCTTACCTTATCATCGGCATATTTGAAGGAGACATTTTGAACCATGATCACTGGGGGTGGAATCCTGTTGCAAGATGGAAAGAAGAAATTCACCGTCTGAATAAGAAAATACACAATTATTAGTTATTCATCACCAAGTTAAATTTTGTACCATGAAAATTGCCTATTTTTACTTCTTTATTTGCGATTTATACAGAGACGGCTATCATTTTTTGCATAGTACTTTATTTCCAATCCAGAAATTTGCATCATCTTGAAAAGCTACCCTGTCAATTTAAGTCAAGTTGAGGATCGTGTCAAGAAGAAATCAGCCTTAAATCTTTTGGATTATTTAGATAGCTTATGTTTGATACCCATACATTTTTCTTGAAATGATTGATGCCGTTTAACTCAAGATTCTGATCTTTACCTTGTCTTCTTCAACTTTCTCAGTCAGTCCAGCTGCCACCATCTTGCCTAGCGTCTTCTCTTTACTTTGAGCTTGTCTAGCGAGCTTAGCACTACCGTGGCCAAACCTCGCTATATAGTCCTACAAAATAAATACCACATCCTTATCATTGGTTGTGTAAGGTACCTTTGTCTCAACAAAACAATACCCAGTCCTGCTCCAAGTATGACTCAATGAAAAGGTAATTATTTTTCAGACCTTTAAGGGTAAGCATGGACTGGGGGTTGGGGGGGGGGAGTATGGAGAGCGGGCATTGGACAGATGCTTTGTCAGGAGCTAGAAAACTTTAGGAATCTTAGCGAGTGTCTCAAAGTCGGGACGGTACGAACATTCTAATTTGATCGGATAATTATTCCAGCACGTGCTCATGGACCGTTCCGTTGGACCGCCTAAAATTTCTATTGGAACGTTCAAAATACTAATGCGTGTATTCACTCATGTAGGACTGCTCCCGTACTTCGGCACAATGATTGTCAAGCGGAACATTCTGGCAGTCCAATGGATTGTGGGCGTGTGCCCATGGGAATGTTCTTTTGTGCCTAAAACGTACCAGAGTTTTGAGTCGCCCCCTTCACAGACAGTAGTATTGAGTTTTGAGAAAAACACTGCCAGTGACTTGAGGGATGGGAAGTTCTTGGAAGGGAAAAGACCAAACAAAATGTGCATCTTCCTACCTTCATGTGTTGAATCTGATCTTGTTCCCACTTATATTTCTTCATCTGGTTTTCTTCCAACTCGCTTCTGGTTTTGATGTAAGCGTCATAATTGCCCTGGAAAACAAAGAAAAAAACAAAAAACTTCAGTTTTAAATATTATCAATGTTTTTACAAAAGGCAGAATAATGTCACTGCAAATTTAAATTCCACCCTGGAACGAAATACTGCAGGTAACAAGTTCCAGGAAATCTTCTATGAAGAATACATTTACATTTCAGTTTTCTCTTTATTTTCTTAAAGATAGTGAGTTGCAGCTAGAAGAATGTCTGTTGTGCTGCCTATTAAAGTGTTCCTTGTGTATGGAGTGCAGTTGGTTGCCTGAAAAAGTTTCCCTGTGTGACCTGGCATGAAGTACCAAACTGCCATGGATAGTCAAAGTTTGATGGAACACATTGATTTAACTCAAGATTTAAAAGTATAGAATGGGTAAATTAAATCGTTTGATTTGAAAATTAGGCTGAAGCTCTCATTATTTCATGTAAAATTAGAGACAATTTTGTATTTTGCCCAATCTGGCTTGAAATCCTTGATTGGTAGATTGTTCATTGCCACCACATGTACATTTTAATCTCTAATAGTTTGAATCTTGCAGTTCAACTGTGTGTCAACTGGCAGGCTGGATTCAACATCTAGACTCAGTTAATGTTTCAAAGGAAAGAATACTCACACTGTAGTAGTTGAGTTTACCCTGATGCATATGGATGACATTTGTACATACACCGTTGAGGAAGTCCTGAGAGTGGGATACAAGAATTAAAACTCTCTCGTAGCTGAAAAGAAAGAAGACAAACCACTTTTATTCTCAAATCTATCAGAATTAACAAGTCAACAACATTGACATATTCAAACTTGTCAACAAAACTTAAACCCACCACAAAAAAAGCCATGGATTTCAACTTAAATATAAAAAGATGTGAATAAGGGAATAAAAGAGTGGCGACGAGGTCTTAAACGGCCGTTTTAATCCGGTAGGTTCGAGGCTGTGCGATAAATAAATACGTAAAATATAAACTGGTGTTGAGAGTCATTGCTGACCAAAAGGTCTGAAACTAGGATCTTGATGATACCATGCCATCTAGTTTGGTAACCCCTGGAGTTATAGATTACAAGGAGCTTCTGAAAACAGTATCCTCAGCACTAGAAAAGTAGATCAAAGAGCAGGATTTTTTCATCTAAAGCAAAGGTTTGAATTCAGGTCAAAGTCGGAAACTTCTCATTCCTGCAAATACCTTATGAAAGAGTTAACAGATATGAATACAAATAACTTTGTTCTTACTTTTTCAACTCTTCTTCTAACCATACACATGCTTCAAGATCAAGATGATTTGTCGGCTCGTCTAGAAGCAGGAGATGGGGTTTGACGAACAGCGCCCTCGCTAGTGAAATTCGCATGCGCCAACCTCCAGAAAAGTCCCTTGTTTTGGTGTGCATCATGGGGCTTGTGAAGCCCAGACCATGGAGGATGCGGGCGGCTTTGACTTCTACGTTGTCCGAGTCAAGCTCATCAAGACGTTCGTAAATCTCCAAGAGAGTATCTTCTGCCTCTGTTATAAGAAAAGAAAGGCATCTTTAAATATTTAATAAATATAAACTTACAAAAAGGAAACGTTAACGGTAAAAGCTGCATTGTCTCAAATTCGGCAAGTCCTGGAAAGTAGAGAAGATGGCATCTCTTGAATCACAAGAAGATTCTTTTGAAAATTTACCTTGTCCTTCTAGTTGTGACAATTCTTCAGCTTCTCTCTCAAGACGGACTCGCATCTCATCTACTTCCATCACACACTCCAAGGCAGTCTTGTCTGATGCCGCAATCTCTCTCTTCAAGTGAAATATATCAACGTGGTCTGGAATAGGAACTTCTCGTTGACCCAAAGATGACAGAAAGGATGATTTACCTGAAAGAATAAAACAGAAGATGTTGTAATCTCTTCCTCAATGAAAAACAGAAAACAATGTGGTCCACTTCTGTTTCCTCTAGTCTTATCTTTACTTCTGTTTTACTCCTTGAAAAAGAGTCTACTTACCACATCCATTAGGACCAATCAACCCATAGCGTTTTCCGCACGTCAATTCAACCATGGTATCTGAGAAGAGTTCTGCACCATGAAATGTCAAGGAGTAGTTGCCAATCTTTATGTCTCGACTACTAGGATGGGACATGAGGACCCCAGTACAGGCACGAGCATCAGTTGCCAAGTCTAAGGAGTCTAGCTCATCAATTAAGCCAATAACTCCATTTTTAGCTACAAAAATAATTGACAATTACAACAAATAAGTATGAGACCCAAAAAAAACCAAAAATTAGTTTAAATACATTGTTGAAAAAATAACATGCTTGTTTTTCTTGGTGAAGTTGGATAATTTTTTATTTTGACAGTGTGTTGGCCTTAACATCCTAATGATAAGATCAAGTATGAAAACCAAGATTTTGATTAATTTGAATCGATATACACGCTCTACAGCAAACATAGTTTCTTTCACTTTCTAGAATTTCTAAGTATACTACCGGCCTCCAGGAAAGAAATTCATCTTAAAGAGGGCAAGGCCATTTTCATTTTGCAAAGGGCACTTCCATTTGAAAATCTTAAAGTCTACTTATTGGAAACTTCTGAAGGGACAACAAGGCAAAGACCAGGGGCAATACAGGCCTCCGTGTAATTCCAGGCCTGGGCCTCCAAGAGGTGACATGTAGTTAGGGTGACTGACCTGATCCATTCTCTGCTTTGCCGTTTGTCACAGGTTTGTCGGTTTGCGCGGCCTGTGCACTTCCTCGTCTCTTGCCTGGGGGTGCTCTCTTCTTTGGCATGGTGAATAGAGATCAGGTTTTCCAACTTCTGTCATGATAAATTGATAAGAACGACTATGTCATTAAAAAATATGTGTTTAAACTTCATGAACCATTGAGGCGGAAATTCCCGAAGGGAAGTTCTGCAAACTGAATGTGGCCCTGCCCTGTATTGTATTTTCTATACAACTCTAGCTCTACTTCTACGTTGTTCTCGACAATGTCCCCAAGTCTGGAAGTAAGAAATAATTAATGTATATAGTTTCACGATCAGGATTTGAATCCACACTCTGATGACTCATCAACCAGAAATTGAATTTGATGTGAAATTAGTAACAAACATGGCGACTCTAGTCTACTCCAAAGTGTCCACTACACTAGCAATAGCATGACCGCAGCAGATGTACAAATTTTTAAAAACGGAGTACAGCACCCCAGTACTGGGTCTATAATTAACAAATTTCAAAAACAGGTCTCACTGTCTGGACTCTGTTTGTTGATCATGTAGAAGCACTACTGTACTGTGATTCTTTGTGAAGTGTGCATTTTTTTCTGACTAGCTAGGTCACTACAGACGTACACTACCAACCTAGTTCACCATGTTCACTCCTAGTTCTTGTCGATCACACTCAGTTACACAATTCAGAAACTCTGAGAAAGAAATCTTCAAAATATCACAAATGTTTGAAACAGACTGAATAAATTTCGGCATGGGCGCAGTTTCATTCGACCTGTTTTAACGACCGAGAGTAGTGTGTGCAACTTGCAAGCATTTAAGCAACTTGGCATTCCTACAACAAGTACAATGCATTCCTAGTTCGATTCGAACATGGCATGTGGAAAGTAGCCTACACACGTCGTGAGTCGTTGCAGACACTACGTAGGCGATCAACCCCACGAGATTTTTTTTCATGCAATTTTTTGGTGATGTAAAAATTAAAACAACTTGACAAATTAAACATAAAAAACAAATAAAATTAAATGAAAGTTATCATGAATACTTACTGGATAAATATATAGAAAAATCTGATATATCTGAAAGGTACTTACCACAAAAATATATCTTCCACTATTGGAATATGCGGAACAAAACGCCGGTACAGTCGCGCCAAGGAATTGTGAATTATGTCGCAATAGCTGTAGTCTGGCACGCGTCCCAACCATGAACTGCCAGACAATGGAAACGGGAAGAGACGGGAATAAGACTAAAAACAGGTGAAACGGAAGTCACCACGTGAATGACGTCATTATATCTTAACACATCACATGCGTCACATCGTGAAATGTTTATTCATGACTCCTTCTGTAAACGTCACATTTGTATGTATATTCATAAAAGTATTTCCATATTAGGCAATGTTCGATCTGTTTACAATGTGCCAATTTCGGGAATTGCAAAAGGATTTTGGGGGAAATGTTTTGCCTAATTTCTCAAGTCAGTGTTAGATATTAGAGGTACATGTACTTTGTATTCAGTAGACATACAAAATTTACAATTTTTCCTCGCGAGTTCGTAAGTGCAGTCTAATCATCATTATGGCGATGTTGTCTGGTGACGATGGAGTGAAAGTGGAGTTAGGGAGATGTTGGTTCCAAGAAACATTCTGCACAGACGTAACATCCATGCAGATGTCATCGATGGATGTAATGAGTTGATCCGATCGGCAAGACCCGGTAATTACACCTAATGCCGAAACTAGGGTAAAGGTTAAGTGGGCACAAGCCGGGGTGCACCGTTTTTTCGGGGGAGGCACTTCTGGTAAAGTTTCCGATACATTTCTCAAAACAAGCCCCGTTCAGCACTCGCCATTTAATATTTTTAAAAGATAATCTTATGTGAGCGTAAAAACGAATTCATTGCATGCGTGTAATTGGAAAAATTGTCTTAAAACCATTGAAATTGTCACATTAAATGTTATAAAATGTAACATTTTACTCTGCTTATTTGTTAATCTCAAAGGTCCAGATTTCAAATGGAGGGACCCACGGGGGGAGGGGTACGTGCCCCCCTTAGTTACGCCACAGCTGACAGCCATAGAGGAGGATGGATTGCACTGAAGTCTTAAAGATCGTAAGCTTCTACCAAGTGATGATGTGCTGCACACTGCGCAGTGCTCGCAGTGTGACTACCCACTGAAAACACAAACATTAAACGACCTAACCCACTTGGACCCCAGAGCAGGGTCTTTCTCAAAGACTAAACAATAAATGTCACCATTTTCTAAGGGTTTCCCCACTCCCACCATCACCACCATTAGCCCAGTCCCATAAGTACCCAGCGAACTTCAGCTGTGCTGAAAATGTCCCCTTATCAGAGGACAAAAACAGGATGGCATTAACTCGTACGGAAGCACATAGTTATAACTGAGTTTAAGTTAAAGGGGAGATTTTTAGATGAAGTTTCCAAACAAACCTTTGTCAAACGTCTTTAAGACGGTCGATTGAAACAAGGCTTGGTTTACTGTGAGACTTAAAGATATTTCTTAAAAGGAAAAAGGAAAAACCTTGTGGGAAAAGTGTTCACTTCATAAAACTATGACAAAGTGCATGTTTTTAACGTGACCTTTAAAGTGCAGATGGTTCAATAGATTGTTTGAAAAATGATACTTCTCGAAAAGCTATTGAGGGATAGGCCTATATACATTTGTCCGAAACTAAAGACAAATGCGTCCACTCTAGGGAAAGATAAACAGCTTTATTTGAAATAGTTGAGTACTGGACAATTTATTATAACTAATGTTCAAGTTTTAATATATCTCGAGTAGTTTGACGCACAACGATTGATGGTTTTGGTGGATCCCTGACATTGAACTAATATTAGTCCGGTAATACCGAACAGGATTGGTTTAATTAAACCGGAACCCATCCGGAACCATACGACTGCTCTATTTTTGACAAAACATAAGAGCAGGGACATTGTCTCAAAGTTGTGACTATCACTGGTTGGTCGCACAACGCACAACGATTGATAGTTGTGGCGGATCTCTGACATTGAGCTGATAATTAGTCTGGTAATACCGAACAGGATTGGTTTAATTAAACTGGAACCCATCCGGAACCATATGACTGCTCTATTTTTGACAAAACATAAGAGCAGGTTCTATGACAGTGTCTACAACTTGTGATTATATCACTGGTTGGTCGCAGCTGCTGCTGGGTTCCCTGAAGAAGAAAAATGGGAAAACAATGCAAGAGTTTATTCTTTCAACAGCCAGTGTCTTGAAACCCACAGTAGGGTGTTGACATGAGCTTGACATTGAGAGTGCAAGTGAGTGTCTTAAGATCGACCCAGACACAACAGCTCTACCGCCTCAAGATGTGTTGAAGACGTTGACAACGAATCTTGAGGACTCGGAGTTGATGCACTCTAAGAAAATCTCAAGTTTGGCTAAACATACCAGGATGTCGCAAGGTCTCACGGGAAGGGAAATGATCACGATGAAAAAAAAGTTGTGTTTTCCTGTATTTTCAAGGAGTATCAAAAACAAGTTTTCGGTAATACCTAGTCCTCCTCCGTTAATCATCAGACAATTAGGTGGTGTTGGATGGAAGAGGTGGGTTTGGAGAGCAGAGGGTAGAACCGTACCGTACTCTTACTTCTTCTTCTTCTTCTTCTTTTTAACAGCTCAAATTTAAATTTCATTAAAGTATACTAATAAGGAATATTTTGTTTCAGTGAGAATTGACTATGTCTGTAATTGCTACCAACCCAACGATGTGCAGTCTAGTCTGACACCCTGTGTGCGTACATGCATTTTTTGACCGAAAATGGCTTCTAATCGCAAGTTGTTGCAACTCTCTCAATACACAGCTCTGCCAAGGAAGGGATGTGGGCCTGTGGCCCCATCACAATTTTCCCCAGTACCCCAACCCAGGTGCCCCACACGTAAAAATCCAGATACGTCATGTAGTGCCCTCCAAAGAAAGGAAAAAAACATGCCCCTGCCTAAAACCCCCACTGGAAAGCAATACGGCCCACCCCCGCACCCCCAGTGAAAAATCCTGGCTACCCTGCAGCTCGGGGCAGGGGAAATGTTTGTTTGACAATCCCTTAGCACAGAGGGGAGGGGAGGCCTAATATTCATCCCTGTCTCGCGTTTACTACACAAGAAATTTATTCTCTATATTGCTGTTTCTTAAGATTCTTTGTGACTCCGATATATGCTCTAAAGAAAAAAACCTAAAACCCCTCAGATCATATTACTCTTAAAATCGAAAGAAAAAATTCACAACAAAGCACAATTTTTTTGTATTACTTCTTTCCTAAAACCAAGCATTTACTTGATGTAAGGCATAGGGCCTAGGCCTAACACAATTTATTTCACATTTACTAATGGATTTGGACGTGACTCAGTGTTGTAGATAATCTAAAGATTTTTTCAAGGTTCCATTTCTGCGTCAAATGAAACCGTGCATCCATTGAATCAAACTTATTCTAGGAGCGAGGCGGGTGTTTGAACTTCCTTTTTAACAAATTGAAATTGAACTAGAGTTTGACAACACATCAAGAAATTACTCCCGCTCCGGAAAGGTTTAAACTTTGACCCTGACCTTATGACATGTTTACCAGGTGGCGAAACTCCCCGGGGACACATTACAACATGAGTTATGTTAAATGAATTCTATCGGTACCCGAGAGAAACTAATGTAATGCGAGTCTATATTACATGACCCCTGACCTTGCAATCATTCTTTAGTCTGGTTCTGTGACGACGGTGTTTATTGGGTTGTTTGTCTGCAATGATCATGTCAAGAAACATTCCGTTGCTTCTAACATTAGTGTGGCACTACTCGCCGCAAAACCATTTCAAACGAAACCATGTTCCCTTGAGCATCTCAAGGCAAAACGAAATTTGTTTTGAACACTGAAATGCCTGGTCACACGTTTTCACACAATGATATAGTGTTATTATTGCAGACTTCTATTTCTGTATTCCACACAGCTGTGTATTATTGATTATTCTAGGCATCAGAACAATACAAACAACCATTATTTGCACAATAACAATCCCACAGTTCTATCTACATATTAGCCTATACCAGATTCCCAATATTGATACTGTCCCTGAAAATTAAACTCACTGATTTTCCAAAATTTAGATTTTATGCACATAAATTGTTTATAACAAATTCAAAAAATCAATTATGATAGAAGCATTGGTATAATTCAAGCAACACACATGCACATATACAAATGATTGTCTTGGCAACTGGCGTTGTAAGTATCGATCTTGAGTGCTGCAACGGGGTCTCTTTATTTTATTTTAATTTTATTTTTATTTTATCCGTGCTGGTCAACAGCTGCCGATTCTTTTTGTACCCTCTATTTAAGCCAGCCACGTCACCATATGAAACTCGTCGGATCGTGTCTATTATTAATTTTCTCAACAGAGAAGATCAGTGTCCTAGTGGGTAGATGGTATAATACTCCTGAGTTGAAAGCAGATTTAGATGATTTAGATGAGCGGGAACGTCTGCACTACAGGCCTATGTGATGCTTTTGTGGATGCGGCAACAGTGGAACATTTCCGCCAAGCAGCGTTACATATTGCTAGATCGGCCCTGTGTACATCTGAGTTGGTTCATTCCGGCGTCTTATTCATGTGAAGACGTGACCCCATGTTCTACATTGGTGAACATTCAGTTTGAAATTGGACTCCATGACTTGTGAACTATGCGTTTTGTCTTAAGATGTTTTCGAAGTGTACACTGGAATCGACGTTTATAAGGAACAACATCAGTGAGGTGTCTTAGAGTTGACGTAGAGTCGGTCGCATTCTTACGTTTCTAGGTCAGTTTACTCAGTGTGACTTTTTTAGAAACATGGCGCCATCGAAGAAGATTATTCAAGTAATTTTTCTGACTTCAATGATGTGGTTTAGTGTGGACGTTATGCTATTAATCACCTATACAACAGCTCCAGAGGCAAACTTTAGCCTGAAGTTACCCCAAGCATTCTTTGGTGGGGAAAAGAAACACAAAATCGAACGGGATCACAAAGGGGGCGACAGCAAACTTGACTTCCAAAAGTCAGGACTTGGTGAAGACATTCATGTCAAGCAAGAACGAGATGGTCGCATCGCGGTGGGCGATACGAACCGTGAGAACGGGGTAGTTCACCCCGGTGACGGCTTGGAAAGAAATGGGAATGTGGCCCACTTTGCTCAGAAACCCAACGGTGATAAGAAGGTGGAAGATACCAACAAACAACACCTCTCTGAAGGAGAAAGAGATGTGGGTGGGAATGATGGAGGTAGAAGGAAACAAAGCGGCGATCAGAGCATCAAAGGAAAAGTTCAAGATGGAAAAAGTTCATTTTCAGAGTCTAAAGTAACCGAGACCATCGGAGGAAAAGCTGCCAAGCCACCAACCGAAATAAAGGTAATTCATTAGGGAAGGGATTTGCGATAAATTAGAGCTAAATGCTCCAAATATCACTGGAACCATTGAATTTAGAAAATTTCAAATTTATCAGATAATTTTCATTGGCAGTTTTAGATGTTATAATATGAACAAAATTATTGCTGTTACATTTTTATTTTAAATAAAAGCAATTATAAACGAACTATCGTTTATCTCAACGATTCTATCGTTCGATTTTTCGTAGTTTTGACGGTCCTTCCAGCTCGAAATGATTTATTTTTTATTCAACCTGCCATCAGTTGATTATCACGGTAAAACGCAGACAATTATGACGTGAGCCTTTTAAAACTATGACACATTGTTTTCCTTATAATTATTGGCTGAGATTAGATTTTTCTCCAGACGGATGTTTTCACTGTGACTTCGAATAAATGTGACGTTAGAATGTCATTTCCTATTAAACGTCTTTGACTTGAATCTCGTCAGCGATGCTACAAAAAGGAAGTTTTCTATTAAAGCAAAGGGGTAAATTTACACTCAGCCGGAAGCATGATGCGCAACCCTTGGGGCTGAGAGGTATCGCAGATTGTCAGGGGAAAACATGCCTACTCTAGGGAAAATAATATGCCCACAACTAGGGGGAAATATGCCTATAACTAGGGGGAAATATGCCTACAACTAGGGGAAAGTATGATTACAACTAGGGGAAAGTATGATTACAACTAGGGGAAAGTATGATTACAACTAGGGGAAAGTATGATTACAACTAGGGGAAAATATGATTACAACTAGGGGAAAGTATGATTACAACTAGGGGAAAATATGCCTACAACTAGGGGAAAATATGTTTACAACTAGGGGAAAGTATGATTACAACTAGGGGAAAGTATGATTACAACTAGGGGAAAATATGCCTACAACTAGGGGAAAATAATATGCCCACAACTAGGGGGAAATATGATTACAACTAGGGGAAAATAATTTGCCCATAACTATGGGGAAAATGTGCCTATACAACTATAGGGAAAATTGAACTAGGGGAAAATAATTTGCCTACAATAGGGGAAAATAAATGATTACAACTAGGGGAAAATAATTTGCCCATAACTATGGGGAAAATGTGCCTACAACTATAGGGGAAAATATGATTACAACTAGGAGAAATATGATTGCAACTACAGGGGAAAGTGTGTCTACAACTAGGGAAAAATATGCCTACAACTATAAGGGGAAAAAATATGACTACAACTATACAGGGCAAAATAATGCCTACAACTAGTGGAAAATATGATTACAACTAGGGGAAAATATGCCTACAACCAGGGGAACAAAATATGATTACAACTAGGGGAAATATGATTACAACTATAGGGAAAATAGTATTACCTTCACTATGGGAAAAATGAGTACAGCTAGGGACAATATGATTACAACTAACGGAAAATATGTCTACAACTATAGGGGAAAATATGGTTACAACTATAGGGGAAATATGATTACAACTAGGGGAAACTATGTCTACATATAATAGGGGAAAATAATATGCCTACAACTAGGGGAAAATAATATGCCTACATCCATTGGAAAAATACAACTGGGGGAAAAAAACTAGGTTGATTTATTGGGAATAGTTTTATTCGATGAGTTTGGTGAATTTATTGCTAGCCAATTTGTAGTGAGACATCACAATTGACAAACGCATTAATGGGTGGCTGTTCTAATCAAGAAACAACTCGTCACAGATATTCCTGGAAACTAAATGAAAACGGGGTTAATCTGTATGTAACGATCCATGGCCTCAGGGTGATAAACCAGACCATATTGTAAACATTACTTGTGTCTGTTGCAGAAACTACCGTCATTCCATCGTGTCCGTGACCTCGACGTGACCTCTCAACCACGTGACTTAAATCGCCCTGGGGAGGAGGGTAAGGCAGTTATTACTGATTCTAAAGACGCACCGAAGGTTGCCATTGGTTTCAAACATGCGTCTTTTAATGAGTATGTTAGTGATATGATATCATTGGAGAGATCGTTGCCAGAAAGGAGGCCCCCAGAGTAAGTCTTTTCTCTTCTTTCTTGTATTAATTATTATTTATAATTATTAATTAACAACTCACAAGGAAGGAACCAATTGAATATAACAGAGAAGATAGAAGATGTCGGTCTTATATCCCAAGAACAGACCCCCCTGAAAAAATAATACATACAAAACTAAATAAATACATTAAATAAATAAATAAATAAATACATAAATAAATACATAAATAAATAAATCGTCAATTAATACTAGACAGACAAGTTTTAACAAATCATCAACTAATTTGTAACCAGACAAACGCGAGAGAAAAGTCGATTAAAGGAACATACAGTTTTTAAATACAAAGTATCAACTTTCATTTGTTTGATTATGAAGAAAGTAAAGTCTCACTAACTTAACCACACACTTCTTTCACCATTGTCATTAATTAATACAATGTGGCTTCAGCTTCAAGTTCAGATTAATTAGTCTGATTGAGGTGAAAATTTTGACTTAGTATTCAAACCATAATCAGGCTACGGCTGTGGCCAGTTCACCCCACACTGTTTAGCAATGTCATGAATCCATTATCCATAGCCAAAGTCACTATATTCGAACATGGTCTAAATTTTCAATTTGTAGGTGCAGGAAAAAGAAATATTCTGATGATCTTCCCGATACCAGTATCATTATATGCTTCACTGAGGAATCGTGGTCTACGTTACTACGTACGGTACACAGCGTGTTAAACAGATCACCACCAGACCTTGTTAAAGAAATCTTACTGGTGGATGATTTCAGCCAGAGAGGTGGGTGGCAGAATCGATACTATTCCAACTTATAGATTAGTCGGATACTGTATGAATCGATATTGTGATAGGCGGGACGTTTTGTTCGAACAATGCAGTCGTGTTTTTATTTAATTAGTAGCAATGCATTTTTGTGCAACTTTGCATCACCTCATGTCGGACTTTAAGAACCATTCACAATGTAGGAAGTAGGAAGGACCCTCGTCAATTTGCAAGTAGTGAGGCGCAGTATAATACTTGACACTTAAATACTTTTGATAACTAATCAATGGGCCTGTATCATTCATAGTGTTTGAAATTGTTGCAAAATGAAGCAAACACACATGGCGTTCACCTGAGGACTGAATGTCACTTTTAAGCCGAAACACATAACTAATTTCTGCACGATAAAAACTCCCGGGTCAGAGTTGATCCGGATTCCGGGTTCAAGGGGAATTGACCCATTGTGGGTCAGGCTGACCCGGAAACTGGTTAAGAGTGGAATTTTAACTCGGATTCTGCGTCAGTTGGACCCATTTCTGGATCATGTTGATGCAGATTCCGGGTCATACTGACTCTGGCATGGGTCAGGACCAACACTCGGATTCTTCACTCGGATTCTGCGTCAGCTTGACCCATTTCTGGATCATGTTGACGCAGATTCCGGGTCATACTGACCCTGACATGGGTCAGGACCAACGGGACCCGGAATCCGGGTCAATTCTGACCTGAGCATTAATGTGTTTTGTTGTTTCATGGGCTTAGAATACCTCAAGGAACCATTAGACGAATACATGGCCCAGTTTCCCAAGGTCAAGATACTCCGTCTGGACAAGAGAGAGGGGTTGATCAGAGCTAGGCTCCGGGGGGCTGAGATCGCCCAGGGCACCATCATGACGTTCCTGGATTCACACGTAGAGTGTCATGTCGGCTGGCTGGAGCCTCTACTTCAACGTGTGTGGGAGGACAGAACAAGAGTAGTGTGTCCTGCCCTGGACAGCATTGATGCAACTACGTTCAGGTAATTGACCAATATCGGGTTCAAGGTGACGAAATATCAGGGTCAAATACTAAATCCGGATCAATCTGACCAATGTAGGAGTCAAGTTGACTAGTATCAGAATCAAACTGACTACACTGTGGTTACTCTGAAAAAACGGGTCAGACTGAACAATTAGGAGTCAAGTTGACTAGTATCAAAATCAAACCAACTGTACTGTGGTTACAACTCTGAAAAACGGGGTCTGACTGAACAATGTAGGTGTCAAGTTGATCAACCTAAGGGTCCATGTGACCAAATTGGGATCAAGTTGAACGAATTTGGGTCAGCTTGAATAATAAAAGAGTCATCTTTAACTGCATCAGTGTCAGATTGACTTATCAAAGTAACAGTGTTGGGATCGAACTGGCTATAATCCAGGTCAGGCTAATAAAACAATGATCAAACTAGACAATAAAAGTGCCAGGTCGACCAACATAAGAGTCACGTGAACAGAATTGGAATCAAATTGACCAAAATAGCTGCAGGTTTTTAATGTAAGATTTTTGTTTGAGTTTTTTAGTTACGCTGGCTCTTCCGATATAATGGGAGCTTTTGAGTGGGATCTTCAGTTTCACTGGGTCGGGATTCCACATCGTGAGAAGATGCGGAGAAAAGATGAGTCCTATCCAATCAGGTATTTAATTAAAACATTAATTAATTAAATTTAAAACTTCTTTGATTATTCTACCGTAAAAGCACTCAGATGACATTGGTAAGATACCAGAAATAACAAACCTATGAAAGTTTAAGCTCAATTGGTCATCGGGGTCATGAGATTACAGTGAAAAACCTTATAGTGTTTTCACTATTTTCAAACAGTCGTCGGGTTTTGGTCTCGCGGGATCAAAATGGTTTGATTTGTGTCTCAAAAAAACTTGCATTTCAAGCACAAATATTTAATGTAAAGTTTTTCCCCGTAACCATCTTACGTGCAAATTTGTGAACATTATACAGTCGACTCTCGCTGTAACAAGATCGCTGGGCCTGGACAAATTATCTCTTTATAACAGGAACGTTGTTAATATGCAGCAAAACAAAGAAACGTGAAGCAGATGAGATTCGAGACTTCGGAATGTACCTCTTTATAACGCTGCTCTTTATAACGGGGGTTGACTGCACTTTCAATCTTGTCAATGTTGCGCACACCCTAAATTGACACACCATAGCCAATCATTTTGTCAAAGATTGTGGTGTTGTGCATGATTTATTGGTTGCTCTAATAATAAACTAGTAGAAAATGACCAGTCTGCTGCCACCTAGCGTTCCCGAAGTGAAAGTCTTGTATTGTTCCTGTTCCGGATTGCGTTAAAAGACTGTTTTTCTTATTTTATCCAGGACTCCAACCATTGCTGGAGGTCTATTTTCAATAGATCGCAACTGGTTTTATGAGCTGGGTTCGTACGATAAAGGCATGGATATATGGGGAGGAGAGAATATTGAGCTATCTCTTAGGGTAAATAATATTTATGTGTCATATTCACCGAAGCTATGGAACAATCTTCTCTATCAACTCCGTACACTTGACTCCTTACATATCTTCAAAAGCCAGCTTAAGACTCATCTCTTTGAATCTGTTTACATTTAGTCCATTGCACTTGTCATCTCCACATGAAATTCTGTAATTTCATTTGTCTTAATTTTTCTTCACTTTTGCCATTTAAGCACCTGAATGATGCCTCATTCACCGTGACACCATCAACAAAAAATCACACGCTTACGCCATCGGACAGTAGGCTACTGTCCGTTTGTATTAGCGTATAATTCATTTTTGTGGGGAACCCAATCACTTTCAAATGGCCCAAACCATTAGATATGGACCCTACTCAATTCACCCAAATAAACAACCAGTTCACTGCTTACAGCCATTGTACAAGTATACAGAAAAAGCCATCTGGAAACTATATGGTTCATTTCACCCAGTAGTGGCTATTGACCCCAAAGTCAAGTAACTGCTGTATAATTCCAATGGGAATTCCGGGAGGGCTGGTCATTATTATGGATTTTGGGGGGTGAAAAAGACCCCGGATGGTAACAAGACATTTACCAAGCAATTTGGCTAGGTGTAGATGGGGAATGTTGTATTTTTTAGATTACAAAATAAATAAATGGCGGAGTAGAGATTTTTTAATTAAAAACGGACAGTGGACCACAGTCCGATGGCATCATGCAAAGTTAATTACTTTCTTTTGTGTTCCCAACCTTTGTTGTGGTCAAACCAGCCGCTTCCCACTACCCCTGTGTCACCCTCTTCATTGTTTATCCCTTGCTTTTTGCTTTCATCTCTGCTGGCGTTGTAATCATTGTTCTGTCCAAATGTTGATTATTTCTAAACATTATATTTTCCAGACATGGATGTGTGGTGGGTCCATGGAGATCCTACCCTGTTCAAGAGTCGGACACATATTTAGGAAAACACAGCCCTATAAATTCCCCGAAGGAAACATTAAGTAAGATGTGATATCCGCAGATATTCCTATTCAAAATAAATAGATATACATAAATAAATAAAATATTTTTTTACAAATAAATAAAATAAAATTTATTATATTACGTAAATTTAATTGTATAATTTTTTCTTATTAAATTCTTTTTAAATATCGTCAGATTTTTCGTTGTTACTTGGAATTCCTCATTGCGCTTAGTAGATTCCTGGGTCACTTTAAGTTTTAACTGTCAAATTTTGTTTCTAATTAAACCAATTACTTGATATATTAATATTGTTCACAGAACCTTCTTACGAAATACTCAACGTGTAATTGAGGTTTGGCTGGATGAGTACAAGCCGATATTTTACGCCAGAAGACCTGAGTTACGTAATAGAGATTTCGGTGATGTATCAGAACGAGTCGCCCTTAGAGAACGCCTCAAGTGCAAAGATTTTAAGTGGTATTTGGAGAATGTCTACCCAGAAATCGAGGTTCCTGATTTAGACGTCAAGGCCAGAGACGAGGTAAAATATTACAATGTATTGTGTTTTTAAGAATATCACGCAATAAATAATATTGGGTTGAACAAAGAACAATTGACTATAGAGCAGGACTTGAACCTGCGACCTCCGGATTAATGTGCCGGCGCTCTACCAACACTGAGCTACCTACCTACTGAGCATCTAGCCCTATGTTGGTGGTATTCCTATTTTGTCAATAACTTTGTGTTGTGTTTTTAAGAAGACTGTTTTGAAGTTCATTTGAGTCATAGGCCGTATCCAAATTGGCAGCTACGGTTACGGCTACGGCTATTGCTAAGAGTGTTGCTATGTAAGGACGTTTTATACTGCAATGCATTTATGGCTTAGCGATTAAGCCGTAGCCGGCAATTCGAAAACGGCTCATGGTTGTGCCATTGGCCTATGGGTTTTTTTCTTGTCCGCAAAGGCAATGTCCACTATTACCCCTTGTTGATTTTGGCTGTGGCTGCGGCTAGATGACAGCAACTTCCTCTGTACCTAAGCATTGATGGTGAAGCCAGTGCCCATAACTATAGCCAAGTCACTAAGTTTTGGCTTCAGCTATGGCCAGACTACCGCATATAGTGCCCAAGTGTACGTTGTAGAACAGCAGACAGCCACAGTGTTATTTATACAAACAAAAACCTTGTATAAATTATTATAGTCGCTTGTTTCGATAATAATGCCTACTGCGGACCAAACTGCAGCTTGAAGGAACCAGTCTGGCCCTTTTTTATAAACGAGAATTAGAATGAGTGGTTGTCGGTTTGGAGACAGGACATCTTACAGAGATAGCCGTAATGTGACGATAACGACATTACTATACCGATAGAGGGCGTGTTATTTTAAGAACTGACATTTATATGCAAGCCAATATTGTGAATGGTACAGAGATTGAATGAGCACCAATTAAGTATCTAACTTATATCTTTATTTTGTTTTACAGCTAAGGAATTTGGGCACTGGTAAATGTGCCGATTTCATGTTGAACAAGGGACCACAAATGTCTTTATTTCCCTGCCATGGCCAAGGCGGACACCAAGTAAGTGTCTTTACGTAATACTTGACCCTTGTAATAATTATTAAAGGTATTGTACACTTTTGGTAACAGCTCAAAATCAGTGTCCACATTTGTTGTGATTCATCATTTGCATGAACAAACAAACCTGTGAAAGTTTGAGCTTAATTGGTCATCGAGGTCACGAGAAAATAGTGAAAAGAGACCTTATGTGTTTTCTGTTTTTTCAAATTATCTCGCGTGATAAAAACTATTGTTTTGCTCATTTCTCAGAAACGATAGCATTTTAGGCAGAAATATTTTAAGGAACCCTTTCTACCATTACCTACTGTAAATCATGTAAGTTATGTGTGAATCTGTGAACATTGTGTTTTTCGATCTTACCAATAGTGTACAGGGCCTTTAATTCAAACATGTAAATTTTTAAGTCAAATTTATACCTAAACATTTATTCAGACTTTAATTAAACGACTATTTCTCTGTTTCCATAGAGTTTCGAGCTGAGCAAGAAGGGACATGTGCAGTACGATACACGTTGCGCCACGGCCCAGAAAAATATACCGAAGATTATGATGTTTAGCTGTAAATCCAATAATGTGCTGACGTTTGAACATTCCCAGGTAAGACCTTACTTTAAATTGTGTTTTACGTTTGGGACCTTTTGGGAACGAGCTTGTAACTGAACTGTAAGATGAGCTCTCAAAGTGTCTTTCATTATATATATATTTTATTTATTTATTAATTTATTAATTTATTAATTCTGGTTGTTAAGCCAAGGATTCTCAGGAAAGTGAAATTAATCACTACTAGCCAATAACCCCATGGAGAGAAGAAAAGAAAGGCAGTATCAGTTTTAGATGTGGGAGGAAAACCACAAAAATTTATTCAAGGAAAAACCCACGCAATCAGGAACGGGACTGAAATCCAGTGCCTTTGATTCGAACTGGGGTCCTCGCGGTGGAAGGCGAGGAAAAAACACAACAACCCGACCACTCCGAAGTTCTCAGAGCCAGTTCTCAGGCCAGTTTGAATTTCTGATATTGATACTATGTTATTGTTTGTTTAATGCAAATATTTGTTGTTTTGCTTACTGTTTCAGGGAGGTGAAATGAAAGATGTAGATTCCCAAAAATGCCTTGATTTATCACCAAATCGTCAATATGTTATTCTTGCATCATGCAATGGTCAACAAACTCAACGTTGGCGATGGGGTTTGTACATTTCTTAAAAAGTAACTTCAAATTTTGTTCTCTTCTCGTTCAGAAAAAAACATCTTGTCTTCCTTCTATTGTACCGATTAGGCCTTTTACCAAACCGAGGTTGGAAGAGCAAAATAGCCTGGTGCCTTTTTAGTATAGTGATGATCAGTGGAAAGTACAGGTACTGCACGTAGGGTATAAGACCAAGACGAAATCAGAATGAGAAAGGTTGACCACATTCGTTTAATTCGATAGGGACAGGTTTTTAAATCTTATCCTTCCTTTGTGGATGAACACACAAATTATACTGATTTTGAGTCAAATAATCCAATAATAATATTGAAGTGTCAAACCAAGTTCATGAAAAGCAATACACCTTAAACTTTAGACCGTACCTTGTTTCTAAAAAGTACATGTATCAAAGATATTTTATTTTATTCTATTTATAATCTTTGTCTTAAACAAATTAATAAAAGCCTTACCCTAAACAGAAATGTCAAAACAAAATGCAGGATGTAAACTTGGCCATACGCGAGTGCTTTAGGGTTTATACAAGACGAAATCAGAATGAGAAAGGTTGACCACATTCGTTTAATTCGATAGGGACAGGTTTTTAAATCTTATCCTTCCTTTGTGGATGAACACACAAATTATACTGATTTTGAGTCAAATAATCCAATAATAATATTGAAGTGTCAAACCAAGTTCATGAAAAGCAATACACCTTAAACTTTAGACCGTACCTTGTTTCTAAAAAGTACATGTATCAAAGATATTTTATTTTATTCTATTTATAATCTTTGTCTTAAACAAATTAATAAAAGCCTTACCCTAAACAGAAATGTCAAAACAAAATGCAGGATGTAAACTTGGCCATACGCGAGTGCTTTAGGGTTTATACAAAAACTATTCCAAATCAATTCCATTGTGTTCATAATGCTCACTTGTCTTAGACGAACTTAACTTAAAGAATTGTTTTGTTTTACTTTAAACTGATGACTTTGTCATATTTATTAATTTTTAACATTTGTAATCCATTTGGTGTTTTTTTTAAGGAAACGAGATACACAACTTTCGATAAAACGTGTGTGACGTAAAACTTTCTTTCTTTTTTGGTGTGGGAGATAGCAGTTAATTTTTATTAAAATTTTGTCTAATTTTGACCGTTGAATGTTTTCACATAACAGTCCTCTATTGAAGATCATTATGAGGTAATGTTGTGTTGACTCTTATTGTTGAAGTCAGAAAAAGAAAAACAAGCTTATAAACTTGATTTACAAAACGTGATGACATTTCAAATGTGAATGAAGTCATCATCGACAAAAGTGATTTAATTTATTTGTAACATTATTTCTTCTTTAAATGTTAACTAAACTTAACCAAAAAAAGCTTATTTATTGTTAAAAATGTAACAAAACACCGCAAACAGTACACAATAAAAGTAGAATTGCTATAAAACAAACCGTGGTTTGTTTACTTGAATGACTACTACACAGAGTTATTACAGCAGGAGTGTATATAGTCAGGTTCCATTTTATGAAATAGGAATATACAATAATCATTGATGGGTACACAGGGCATTAGGCAGACGATTGCAATGGTGTTCAATCACAGATTTAAATTAGGGACACAACATGAGACCTCTCTATTTAACATGAAATCGAGTTGTTTTCTTGAACGAAGCTTACGTGGCATCTTGAATTGGTTGACGGAGGTTGTAGAGTTACCAATGATAAGATCTTCAAGCTCCTTGAACGAGCCTGGTTGTACGATATGAAGGCGTGGCTTAGCAATCGTCCCTCTACGGCGGTAGCTGTCATAGAGAGCATGGTGCTTACGAAGTATTCCATCAAACTATAATCGATAATATAAAATTTAATTAAATCCTGATAAGAAATGCAATAATTGATATGTTAGAGACCTTATGCATGACGTCATCAAGCCGCTATCTTAGGGTTCCAAGAATGAAACAATGGAAACGCACAGATTTGTACCCGAGGGCGCCCTACTCAAATGACGTCATGTGCATAAGGTCTATTGACAAAGGAATATGTACAATGTAGAATGTCAAACCCACCATTTCTTTCTCTTCTTCTGTCACGTCGTTGTTGTTTACAGTCTCTACCTCCACAAACATGATGTAGAACATATCACAACAGTCACCTGTCAAAATATCCAAATAATTATAAGAGTTAATGACCAGACCAAATCATAATAATGCTTTTTAAAAACGATCTTTAGGCAATGCTGAATAATTTTAAGGTATTATACAGGATTGGTATAGAGCTGACAAAATAGTCATAGGCAGTGTTCATGTTTTGTGTGATCAACCATATACATGAAATAACAGACCTGTGAAAATTTAGGCTTAATCCGTTGTGTGAGTCAGGAGAAAATAGTGAAAAAACATGCACAATTTTCAGCATGTAAGCACATTGATCTTATTTGTTGTTGTTACAACCGAAATCAGATGTTGCGGGTTTTTTAAAATAGGTTTTCAGATACAGTTTTCTCGAATATGACTTCATTTCAGAGGGAAATGTTTAACAGGAAAAAATGGTTCTAGTATATAAACTTCTAATCAGTAAGCTTTCAGACTAAAAATTAAACATTTACGTTTTTTATCCTTACAAATCCTTTATACTATCTTTAAGTGAATATAAAACTTTAAAAACAACTGGAAATAGTATTAAGTTGACTTACCCTTGCTTCCCTTATTTAGCAGTGGACTGTCTGCGCATGTCCAATCAACAAGCTTTGCTTCTGCCCAATTGGAGACCGTCTGCTCTATTGCCGAACTAGCCACGCCTACGTCAATTTTCTCACTTCGTAAATTCAGCAATTCCCCAGTTCTGAGAAAGATTAGAGAAAGACACAATGTCCTATTGAGATTATCGTCATTCTTTTCAGTTTGAAGGACATTTCCTTGTTGTAACTTTATCTGATCCGGACATCCGAAAAGTTACCGCAATGACCAGCGGGTACCGCTGGCACTGACCATCTGACCTCAGTTCGGCCTCTCGACTGGACGATTCTGACCTTTAAAGGCATCGTACATGTTTGGTAAATGTCACAGACCAGTGTTCTCACTTGGTGTATCCCAACATATGCATAAAATAACAAGCCTGTGAAAATTTGGGCTCAATTGGTCATCGAAGTTGCAAGAAAATGATAAAAGAAAAACACCCTTGTTGTACAAATTTGTGTGCTTTCAGGTAGGAATAAAAACTTCTTGCAGGAAGTTTTTATTATTTTTAGTGAGAAATTACCTCTTTCGCAAAAACTACGTTACTTCAGAGGGAGTCGTTTCTCACAATGTTTTATACTATCAACAGCTCTCTGTTGCTCGTTGCAAGTCATGAGTTGTTATGCTAATATATATTTTGAGTAATTACCAAACGTGTAAAGTGCCTTTAACACAGTAACCAGTATTTGACTTCACTTTCTCGACACCAAAATGTTGCTATATTGACTTACCTATAGCTGAATTCAATCACTGGGCAGTTCTCATGGTGACCTACGACCTCTATGACGTCACCGAATCTATAGCGATAGAATCCAGACTTTGTGGTCAAGACGAGTTCGTATTTCTTTCCCATTTCAACCTCGTCAATGAGTAGAGTCTGGGGCTGCTCCTCGCAGCTGAAAAATATTCAAACATCGTACAATTTCGGCAAACGGTGATTTGTAAAATAAAATACATGTACATGTATAGTGAGATAGATATTCAGTTTGAATTAATAAATTTCATGGGATTTTTGTTAACGAAATAGTCTACAGGTAGTATGTAAATTTAAATGTGAAAGTGAGGAAACTGTTTAAGTCTTGGCGATGGTCGGTACTGTCGCCGTGCCATTGTCATTGTCATTGTCTTTGAAAACTCACCAGTTAACTTCAGGGATGAATTCGTAAACGACTTCATTGGGTAGTAAGACGTATTGTTTCAATCGAGGGTTGATGTTGAGAGCCAGTGTGGTTTCTGTGCAGCCGTATCCACTACTGTACACTGGAGTACCTTTGAACAGAATGTTAAAACAGGCTTTGTTTTAAGGTTTTCATTTTCTGGAAATTGGTTTAGTTGGAAAATAAAGAACAATAGTCTAACCAAAAACAAGCATTCAAAATATAAGGATTTACCTGGTTTTGTTTTAAGAACCAATTTTCAAGGGTATCTAATCGTGACTGTTACAATAGTGGTTTTCATGTACACATGATGAATCATGAATAGACTGGGGAAAGTCTAAGGACCGTGTCAAACAGGCAATTTTGTTCAGGCAACCTTGATGGAACCAACTGCACTGTATGCACAAAGAACACTTTGGCAGCACAAGAGACAACTAGATGTAACTCGCTATCCCACAGAATAATGAGAAAACTGAAATGTGAATGAATGTTCTTATTGGAGATTGCCTGGAACTGGTTACCTGTAAATTGCCTCGTAAGACAAGGCCTTATTTATGCGATTGGTTTATTAACGTTTTACCATGTTAAAATGCGTATCGCCTTAACGTTAAAGCAATGCACGTGTGTACCCATGGTTCAAAATGTTTAAACACGGCAAAATTTGTACTTTATACGTGAGCAGCATGATCAAACACGTACCTTTGGAATATCCCAATAGTTTCTTCTGAAACCCTGCGATGTCGATGGAATTGATGAATTTAATGTTTGGCCACATTCTTCCCATAATCCCATCAAAGCCTTGGGTGAACTCTGACCTGAGCTCTGCTGCCCTCTCTGGCATAGGTTTAAGTTTAGCATCCAGAGCTTTTCGAATATCCTCATCGATGTTAAGATGTTTACCAAGGCGTCCCTCTGTCAAGTCAACCAGCATGGTTTCCCAGTTGTCTTCAAGAAGCTTAAAGGCTCTATAGACTTGAGAGAGAAATGGTGATGTGAAAGTACAGACATGCTTATCTCGGATCCCAAATAACATATGAATGTAGGTTGATTCGTAGTCGGACATGATTTGGAATCCGTCAAATGGCGTGGTGAAAAACACATCACAAAAGAACCGTGCCTCCTCAGGGAAGTAGACGAGGGGAGCTGCACTTAGTCCTGACTTTGTAATCATCGCTTCAGGTTTACAGTACAGCACGCAGTGCTTTTGTACCGGGCTGGGTGATCCAAATGTCCCATAGCCGTGACAATGCCAGCTTTTAAATATGACCAAGTCAGTAATGGGAGGTTGTGATGGCATTAGAGGGATGAGCTTCCCAGCACCGGTCGTCCCTGATGTGACACCGAAGCGAAGGGGCTTTTCTCCCACAAAGACGTTCTCCTCTCCATCGGCGAGCCTTCTGGTGTAGTCCTGGTAGTGGCTGTAGACGGTGACTGGGTGCTTTTTCTGTAGATCTTCCAATGAACCGATGTCAGCAAGATGATTGTCTTTACCGTACACTGTGTCTTCATCTCGGGTTATTAACTGTTGCAACAGAGACTCCTGTGCGCTCCTTGGATCCTTCCATATTTGCTTCATCTTAGCGAGGTGTGGACGAACTCGAAGAACACACTTTTGGTGGACGTAATAACTGAACAGAAGGCTTGACAAGGTATGAGACTCTGAACAAGGTACCATGCTGATGTGGAGAGCTACTACGGCAGACAGCAAAAGTACAGTAGCAAAGAGACCTAGAGCAGAAACAGAGTGACACAACTTTTATTTTAATAATCTGAACTAATGATAATTCATTGTACATATTTTTTGATAAAATTGTAAATGAAAAGAGCGACTTTGTGACTTTTTCCGACCAAGCTGTCAATGTTTATTAAGACCCAATTACAGTCAGTAGTTATAGTACAGCTTCTCTCTCCAATCCAGACATACTAATCAACCCTATTGCACAGTAACCAATCCATTCACTATGAATGGGCATATCCAGTAGTATTATTATATATTTCTGGTAATGAAACCAACATGCCAAGGATGCCTCATAAGTGAACTTAATCAATGTAGCTCCCCGAACTTGAGGAAACCTGTAAACTATAGGGATGGTGATTGGTATGGGAACCAGAAACACAGGGTCGACCCCTACTCTTCCACGATACGTGTTCTGAGTTCTTTTACGTGGCACTACCAATCCTATAGTACACGGGACCTACGACTTAATGTCCCATCCGAAGGACAAAGCAATTATGGTAAAGTATCTTGCTGAAAGACACAAGTGCCACGACCAGGACTCGAACCAAACTCTGCTGATCAGAGACACCAGAGCTTGAGTCCAGCACTCTAAACTGCTCGGCCACGACACGTCAGTATGTAGGATAGTTAACTTTAGAATCCATTTAAAAACCTCATTCTAGTTTTATCAAACCTACCTGCAAATAGCTGAACAAATGCATGGACATCTGAATAAATGCTTGTGTGGAATAGTCCTGCTGCGAGTGTAGCAGAGACCAATCCCCAGATCGGGAGAAGAGATGACCAAGACATTATCTTCATAGTGAAACAATTGAAGTGATTTGCTGTTGCAGCTGAACTTGATGTAATATCCCTGCTCTTCCTACAGTCGACGTGAACGTAACTGTCAAAGTGTTAACTACATGTACGTATTTGTAGTACATGTACCAGTGTATACCCCGCCCAACAGAAGTTCAACAATGGTTATTAGTCATGCGTGACAAAACAAACAAAAAATGTGTGAATGGATCTGACCTAGTTTCATCATCCTGTTAGAAAAACATACCAGTGCCTGTTTTACCCGAGTACCTGAATAATATAAGGCTGAAATCTGATTTGATGCTGATCATGAAGGGCACCAAACTTCTACGCGGCAACCACAGTGGGTAGACTTCCCCTAGTCACACAGCGAGAAAACCAGACCATTGTCAGTTTAAATTAACTCAATACTTAGATTGGTTTAAATATAACATTGTGTCCAACTAAACATTGACTTAAAATATGTGTACGTGTTGCCCGAGCTTTGACTCATGGTCGGGTGATCGAGAATTCTGTTAAAGGCATCGTACACGTTTGGTAATTACTCAAAATATAGATTAGCATAAAAACTGACTTACGAGCAACAGAGAGCTGTTGGTAGTATAAAACATTGTGAGAAACGACTCCCTCTGAAGTAATGTAGTATTTGAGAAAGAGGTAATTTCTCACTAAAATAATAAAAACTTCTTGCAAGAAGTTTTTATTCCTATCTGAAAGCACACAAATTTGTACAACAAGGGTGTTTTTTCTTTCATCATTTTCTTGCAACTTCGATGACCAATTGAGCCCAAATTTTCACAGGCTTGTTATTTTTTGCATAATTATGTTGGGATACACCAAATAAGACCACTAGTCTTTGACAATTACCAAACGTGTACGATGCCTTTAAATCTATGATTATTTGGACAATAACAGGACGGTGTGTGTTGTCTTTGTAAAAGGTTTTCTGTTCAAACCACTCCAATGTGTCCCAGCTCTACAAACAAACCTAAAGCTATTGCTATGTTGATTCTAGGTCAATTCTTCTATGGTACGCAACTCATAGTCCATGACAACTCAACTATTAAATTTTATGTGACCTTTTTACTGGTTAGTTATTCGAGATTTCGGTGCTGGATGAGTACAGTATTAAGTGAAAAATGTCAGGGAAGTAAACAGACGTGTACATGAATTGACTTTCTTTCGTTTTTGAAATCAACAGGAAATCCTATCGTATCATCAAAGAACAGAGTAAAAAACAACTACGTCCTGCAGTCAGGTAAACAGACACAAAGTGCACTTTGGACCAAAATTGATTAGTGAGTGCGAAAATGCAATGTTGGTTGATGTGCATAAACTTTTATTTTGTCAAATTTACTTAACACTTCAACCAATTTGGTTTTAAACATGAACGAACAACAACGTGATCTTCAGAACTTTACGTAAACATTGGCCTCGGATGTGTAAATTTACTTCACAACGTTTGGGCTTGACTGGCTAACAAACAACAATACCGGTATTCATCCATTTATTTTTGAATATTTATTTAACTCATGGGAAAATGCACGTATATGCACTGAAGTTGTAGTGTTTACTGTCTGAAACTCACTTCTGTCGTGCTTTATCTCCCATTGTCGCAAAGCAATTTAGACTACAGTATGGTACAAAAGCTATAATTTACATCTAAGTTGTATGTTTTACATGTACATTATTTATACTAATAGCTGACAACAAGCCAGAATACTTTTTAATTTACAATAAGTAAACATTTGCTAGAATGTTTTACAGTCAACCCTATACAAAGAGCACGTTATAAAGAGATTCTGCTTATAAAGAGTATGTTCTGAAGTCCCGAATCTCATTTCTGCTTTGTGTCTCTTTGTTTTGATGTCCTCTCATATAACAACGTTTCTCTCGTAATTTATCTTATTAACATGAAGAGGTAATTTAGCCGGTCCCAGCTATCTTGGACTTTATGTAAAGCAAAGACGCAGTTAGAAGATAAAATAATACAAACAAGTCACTCAAGTTCAAATAATATGCTATCAGTTAAATATCAAATTCCTCCATATGCCTTCCTCTTTCTGCCTTGTTTTTCAACCCTTCTTCACGGTTGAGTTGCTCTTTAAATTTAATAAACCTACCCACGTAAAATGAGACTTTTATACACAGTACTTGTATACATAAACCAATCCTTACCACACGAACCTTTAGTTACCTTAAGATGATTAATTACTGAAGGCTTTCAAATAGAATGAATTTTCTCATCGATCTCAACAAAAAGTCTTTATCTTCTTTGTTATATTTGGCGTTAAAACCGGATGGAATCTTTGAAAAACGCTTCAAATTCTGTGAATAAAGGCAGTTTTTAATTAAAAAGGGAATATTGAATGAATAATTCAGACTCGTTATTATGGAATACCAAGTGAATGCGAATTCCTCTTAATATGTAATGAGAAACTAATTCCTTAATAAATGACCCATTGTGGCACCAGGAACAACATCCAGTGACTCATTTCATAATACTTGACATTCCAACAGGAAAATATTTTCCCTTTGTTCATTCAAATACTGATGGCATTTGGTACTTCCTTAGGATGCAGGTAGGTGTAGGGAGACACTCGTGTGACGTTGCGTTCATCGATGACGTCACCAGCATGAATCAACTCCTTCCTAAAACTAGAGAAGAACAACAAGGACAAATCATTGTACAAAATGAAAGTCCAGAGAAAACAAATTCGCAATAAACAAAATGCAAAGATCTACTTTATTATACTTTAAACATTGTAAACTGTGTACATCATTGTAGTTTATGCACTCATCAGAAAATCCCCCAAATGTTGTACAGGGGACGGTACACAATGTATAATTTTCAGTACAACAACAATTATGTGTATTTATAGTTTTTGTTGCTACATTTTATTTTCTCATTTACCTTTCCACAGCTTTCTTTCCAATGGCATCAAACTGGTACTCGACCTCGAAATCACCTAAACCATTGGTTCCCCTATCACTCAGGATCTTGGTTACCACCATGATGCTGATTGTTTTCTCTTTATCCGGCAAACAGTTGATGATATCTTGCTCCGTGCGTGGGCTCTATACAAATAATCAAACCACAAGAGATTATTATTTGTTTTGAACGTTTTAGACTGTTTCAAAAGGGCATTTCAAAATGAATAAATCAGTCAGGAATTATTTTCTTTGGCCTAATCGAGCGGGGTGTATTTTCAAATTTTTCACAAACCTTGTCTTTTGGCGGTTCAGCATCCCGCATTATTGAAGGATAATTTGGCGGGAAAGCATACTCATCATACTGTGAGAAATTGGCAGCAGCATGAGCCACACTGCTCGTGTAGATGATGGCAGTCAAAGCTCCTATTAACTCCTCATTAGTTGTGAACTTTCCATTGCCATGAACTCCCTGTTCAAAAAAGAAAATAGCAAGACAATTTTACGATTTGTAATAGGGACTTATTACGGACCGGTGTGACAGGAGATTCTTTCCCCGAAGATTCTGCCCCTCCCATACTATTTGGCGACTTGTGTAGAAATTTTGTCTGATAGTGTCCTTTTTTAATCAACCTCCTTTTAGCACATTTACCGTATGGGAGACACACCGAGCGACAAAATCCTCTATGACACCAGCACTGTTCCTGCCAACAGTTAATTTTTTTTAAACTTTAACAATTTCGAAAGAGGCTAGATCCACATAGAAAGATTTTCCCTGGCACAATGAAAGACAAATTGTGTATTTCGTGAACCAACGCTTGATTCACGATCATACTTAAAGGGGTATCGCTAACAAGAATACAAAAAATAGTGCAGTTGAGGACAATGTCCGATTTCCGCCTCTCATGTCAGATTGTCTATAGATACACACAAGGCCTACCTGGATACCAGCTCCTCCTTCACTTGATGGTTTTGCTAGAATGTCAGCAAACTCCTGAATTTCTTCATCTCCTTGAAGCTTTTCAGAATCATCTGTAATTTGCATATACATCGAAAATTTATTTTTAAAATAAATATTTCCTAAGCGCACTAGATTTCCAAAATGTAACCGTCAACCTAAAGGTGACATGATTGTATACTATTTCGCCGAAGATATATCTTACATAACACGTTTTCACAATTAATTTGGTGAACGAAAAACCTGTTTATTCATTTGCCCAAATTCATTACATTCCTTTAAAGGGATTGTATACGTTTGGTAATTGGGGCCCCGCTGCTTGTTTCAATCCTATATAGTTGTAGATATATACCTGTGCAAATTTCATTTCAAAAGGTGTTAGCGTTTTTTAGATATTGCCGAAAATCGGAGGCGGTTATGTCCACGCAGGAAGAATAATCTGCAATTGGAATACACATTCTGAAAAACGTTACTTGTCAGATTCAAATTTTTGGGGATAAACCGTGATATATTTTTCCATAACCGCAGTACTTTTAAGTGAAAAGTTTCCCAAAATACATTATACTATCCAAAGCTGCTGTACTTCTTATCAAGTAAGTTTTTATTGTCATTAATTTTCAGAGTCATTACCAAACGTATACAGACCTTTTAAACAAATTGGAAAACTTAACTAAAAATTGGACAATCGTCAAAATCAGAAATGGATTTTTTATATTTTGTTACCATAGTTTCCATTGACAACTTCTGACACGTATGTCTTGATGATCTCAAACAGAAGAACTGCATCGTCCCTGAAGTAATACTTCGGAAGTACTTCCGGGTCATCGACCCCGCGGATCTTCAGGTCAGTGGGAAGTGTGCCCTCAACGTTGAGACGCCATTTTGTCGCTGTCCTTGCGATGATGTTAAACATTCCAATGCGACCAATGCCCATGCATTTGTCTACCCAGCCATCCTCTGATACCAGCTTAGCCAAGGCGCGACTAGGTTCAGAAAACACAAAGCAAAATTGGACAAAAAACTCAGCAAATTATTGTATAGCAGCCTTATGTAACATAAACAGTCAACAAAATGGAGCTCTAGTGTCTGGGCAAATTTATGCTGTTTTTAATAGTTTAAAAACATTTTTGTTTAAAGAGAAACTAGACTGCTGACAGCTGCAATGTCAGAAATGTATTTTCTACTGAGAGGGACGGGGGGGGGGCATTGCTTTCCAGTGGGGGCCCAGGGGCCACGTCTTTCCTTTTTTGTGGGGGCACAACAAGTATCTGGTTTTGTTTCGTGGGGGGCACCTGGTGGCATCGGAAACCTGTGGGGGCACGTTATTCCAGCCCCAATCTTTTTAAATCCATAAAGAAGATCGTTCACTTACTAATTAATGGCAATCAGGTACAGGAAATGTGGCGCCAATAACCGAAAGATTGGATGGGATGGAGAAAGGCAACGATGCGTTGCCACGGCAACGGATTCTATAATGAGATGGGTAAATCCAAGATGTGTTGCTGATTGGTGGAAAGAAGCATCGGCGTTGTTGAACCACATCTTGGCAAGGAGCCAAGTATACTCGGGGTCAGTCGGGAGGAACACCTGGTAGGGAATCAGGAGAATTGTTATTATTACATTACAATCTACAACAGTAGAGGGCGTCATAGATAAAACACGATTTGCAGTTATTTGTGACCGAGTCTATGTATGGGTTAGGGTGGTCAGGGCTACTATGAAACAAGTTTTTTAGGATGATAGATATGGCGTGATTTACCGGTACTGTTTCTGTTGAGCCGATCTCTGGGTTGGCTGTCCAGCCACAGACATTAGATACAGTTCTGTCAATATTAACTATTAGGAATTTAACGGAAATATTTACATACTGGATTCTCGTCAGAAGGATCTTGGAAGAGTTGGATTGCAACAGGGACCAGGTCCTGCGACTTGTTGACATAGAAGAGACCAATCGGCGCACAGATCTGAAAGAAGAGAAATACATAATTATAGTGACACACAGAAAAACGTTGACGAGAATTTGTCGAACTTGACTTAGGTAATTCGTGTTCTGAGTAGTAATGAACTTGCAACTGGTGTTTAACATCATTATGTACCTTTCTATCGTAACTGCATTGGAGATCTTTTAATATCGAGTAGTTGATGATAAAGAGTTTCTTGCTGTCCAAAGCTTCTTGTAATGTCATACCATCTATGAGTGGTTTTATCATGTCATCAGTGATGGCAAAGCTGTGGAATAATATTACATTTTTATTAGACCCCCAAAACAAAAGAGAGGGCGCACTTTCGTGTCCTTACAGAGTGAATGATTAAATGAAAAACACATCATCTTTGACATTTTATTTTAGATATTTTACTCTTTTAAGGCTGGTGAACATTCATCATTAAATAGACCGTGCAAGTCTCGTGCGTATTCGAACATTTCTTTGGACCACTTACATTGCTTTAAAGTGTGAAGGAAACAAACTCGCGCGCTTTAACGAGTCCCAGTGTTAGAAAACGAGAGAGACTTGCACAGTCTATTGACTTCTTGTCTGGAAGGAAAACTCAAGGAAACATTATTCATACAGATAAAGAATTGGGTTTTATTCAGAGATAAAAATACTTACTTGTCTGGGATTTCTGTACAGAGTTTGATTTGAGTTGGGTTACAACTGACCAACCTCTGGGAGCCAAACTCCACATCAGATCGCCAATTATTCATTCCCTACAAAGAAGTTATTACAATGTTTAATATAATATTGGTATTTTTTCTCTAAAAGAATTCAAAAGTCTTTTTAAAATTACAATGACATTTTTAGAAAGGCAAGACTTGGTTGAATGGATATTCTTTTGTAAACGAACTTTCAAAGGGAGACTTTGGAACGCTAGGTTGCTGCAGGTAAATTTCCATTGTTTACGTAGTTCGGAGCATGCGCACATATACCGAGAACAATGGATTTACCTGATATGCTGCCACCTAGCGTCCCAAAAGTCTCCCATTTCACCGACTTTAATTGTAGCTGTATATGAGAGATAGAGTAACCGTAAAGTACAATGTTGGTCATCAAAAGCAAAATACAAACAGCCAAGAAATTGAGATGGATGTATTTGTTAAGATGCATTTAATTGACTTACGTAAGGAGCTGGAAGATGATGATTGTAAACCATCCCGATGTCTTCAAGAGTTTTCCATTTACCAGTCTTCATGTTAATTAGTTTACTCTGAAGCAACAATCCGGCTTTGTTCTTCACTATGTCCCACTGTGAAAACAAAAGATCAATAGACTCATAAAGATTAATCTGACCCAAAATGTGCCAAACTGACCCGAATTGTCAAAACTAAAGACTGTCATTGGTTCTCAGAGTTGATGAAGATGGATGACATTGTATGGTTCAAATTGTATCTGACAACCTCGAACCTAAAGATAACCGTTCTTACCTTGTAGTCATCTGAGAACGATTCGTCCTCTGGGAAGACTTTCACCTTGAAGAACAAACACAAAGACAAACATTATTGATACAACATAATGATTAGGAAATATAGGAAATCAATGACCATTAGCAAAATCTGGATCGTCGCAAATTTATGAACATTTTGTTCAGTCGTAAGAATGCACTGAATAGACCAAGCATTCTGTAATAGGCACGCACTTGTTCCATTCGATCAAAATAGATTAAAACAAAATGTATTACTTGTAAAACAAAATTGTCAATGCAAAACCTGCAAACAGTAACTGTTGGTTGGATTGATAGGGTCAAAGACGTTGTATTTACTTGGGGAATCAAGCCCTCTGCCTTGCATTCCAGCTCGTAAAGCTTCTTCTTCTCTGATAGTTCTTCTTTTCGGTCATCTTGTCTTTCGTCAAACTGAGGAAGGACACAGTCATTGCGTCCAAACACACGTTTCTTGTCAGCAGGGATCCACCGGTGGATTGGGAACACTGCACTGTCTCCACCCGTCTTTTGAACCACAACCTACACAGGAAAACAAGACACTTTGCTATAATCCAGTACACGTCCATTTTACATCAGATCTTACATCATACACAAGGAACAGCTACATTTATTCATTTTAAATGATTATTTACAACTTTTTATCTATAGTTTAACACATATTAATTATTTAAACTTCTTATCTATAGTTTAACACATATTGGTTAAGCATGATGTTTAAGTTTTTAATATTTTAGTGAGAACTTACCTCTTTCTCAAAAACTACGTTACTTCAGAGCATGGAGGAAGAAGTCGTTTCCTACAATGTTTTATACTTTTAACAGCTCTCCGTTGCTTGTTACCAAGTAAGTTTTTATGCTAATATTTGTTTTGAGTCATTACCAAACGTGTACGATACCTTTATTACCAGGTAAGTTTTTATGCTAATGTTTGTTTTGAGTCATTACCAAACGTGTACGATACCTTTAAGGCATAACGTTATACATTTTAACAACACGAGGGTGAACATGTCTACAGTAGGTTAATTTGGTCCTGCCGTAGAGGAAAGGGCGTGCCACTCACCTCAACTCGTTCCAGAAACCAACTGTCTCCACATCCAGTCGAGTTTCTCCAAACTTCGAGTTTCGAGACTTCCCCGAAGTTGGGAAGATTTGTCACCGGGTACCGACCAAGACTCCCCCGTTCCGTGTCGTCTTTCCACCGGCAGTCTAGCGGGATGTCCCTGGACCTAACCCCGTCCTCGTTGTACAAAGCCACGTAGACATCGGCGTTGGTTCCGGCACCCTTGTAGTCTCCGGTTTTTACAAGAATAACGAAATCTGGGGGTTGACTACTGCCTGCTACACAAGCATTACCCATACCTGCACTTGGTGTAGTCTATCCGTAATGATACAAATTAATCTAATAAATATTGACAACGTTTTCAAGTTGGTCAACTCGGATTTTAAATGTGACTAGATGACCGTGCGCACACATGGACGCTGAAGGCATGTGCTATACTATCTCAAAGTTTGCCAACAAACTGTCAGATCAACCACTTCCCAAACAAGGCTTGAAAAAAACTCTCTCCAGTAAAGTAGAAATCTGTCCATATATTTTACTCGATAGTTAACCCACAAAAAGGAAACTGTTTATGGGCATTCCCAGTGATAAACGTCAAATGTTTACATTGGTTTCCCTTAGTGATGTGTCCACGGTACGCCCCAATGCATAGCCAGAGGCCAAGCTTTCATTGATCGCCAGCTTCCATTGATCCACAACCCGACAAACAACAATGACTGGATTGTGAATGGGGGTTTCACCTGCATTTAGTGACAGTTCTTATGTATGAAGACTTTTATATAGAACACTTTGTCCTTCCTTAAATAGAACACATTGAAATTTATTTCACACTAACAGAATATGCATGTACAAGGTACACACATTACAACTTTTCAGAATTAGTACACATTAAAAGTATTTGATATTACGTTGTACAGAAAATCATATTAATGTATACATGTACATAGTGTCAGTATGTACAGTAGGGGGAAAAAAGAAGCTCGGTGCTTTTGAGGTTTTTCCCTGTTGGACAGGCAGACAATTTAACGATGGAGAGACAAAACTAGAGTACAAAATACAACAATACAATATCCAAAAACAAATAGAGTACAGGATGGCAGCAGAAACTAAGTTATTTAAATGAAGGTTGATATGATAAATTAATTATACAAATAAAAATTAGACAGATGATGTTTTAGTTTTGTATGGGCCTTAGGCGCAAAATTACAAGGTGAGCAACGCCATGAAATTCGCCCTGTTCTATCGGAAAGATTGCACAAGAGGTAGTAGACTTCCGGTACATAATTTATGGAATTTTGTTAATAATGCAAAATTATGACAAATATTATGTGATGACGTTGTTGTAACGGGCGACACATTGCTAAGGGATAATCTCCTGACAATGGTAGAGGGCGGTCTCCTGTGAACGGTACAGCCTATTCAACGTGAAAGGAACTTATTCTTGTCCAATTAATACAAGGTTGGATTGCATAAGGCGGTACAATGATCAATATGTGAAGAAACATTTATACAGTTTGAGTAAAATCTTCATGAAATCGTGAAACATGATCAATAATGTCTATATGCCATGTTCATTTTGTTTCAATGATAAAGTTTACTTAATATTTGAATTTTTTACTTTATTTTATTGTTGAACATTAAGTGCCCAATACGGAAAACAAAGCAACAAAAACCAAATAAATGTCGCATACCATAAATTAAGTCTGTAGAATTTAAAGCTACTGATAATTCAAGTGTTTCACGATGGCTTTAATATGATACTTCAATCAATTGCAAATGCTGGACAATATTCACATAATATTGTTGTAACTATTGTATAAACAAATGGTGACACCTAAAATTACAATAAAGTAAAAAATTTCATGTGGATTTAAAAATGGACTCTTTAGAAATAACAATCAATATGGAAGAGTGTTCAATCTTCAGTTAGGCTAGGCTAAATGTCTTAATTCCTCGTGCGTTTTTCCAGCTAAATTGTAAAATTTGAGTAGATTTCTTATTTGCATGAAACTAAGTTAAGGCTAATAAACGGCTTAGTATTAAACCCCAGGAATGTTTCATCCAAAGAAAGTTTCCATTTGTGTGTTTTATGCTTTTGTTTCGTGTTATTCATTTCCAGCTTAAACAGAACCTAACTAAAACCATAACAGTAACATAGATTGGTGTCAAGCATAGTGACTTAAATGCTGATGGCATTCGGTACCTCATTTGGGTGGAGATAGGGGTAGGGGGAAGTACGGCAGGCATTTCGTTCCTCGATGATTTTACCGATCCGAGCAAGATCCTGTCTGAAACTGAAGACACACAAATACACAACATCTTAAAGTATATAACCTCTAAGGATTTGAATTTTATTTTATAGGGGTCACAGGGGGTCACGATGATGGGTCTGTTGAACGCCCCAAGGTGGAAAGGTTCAGGGTGTAAAACAGGTGTAACAGTGGTGTAACACTTACGACTCAACTGCTCTGGATCCGATCGGATCAAACTGGTACTCGACTTCAAAGTTTCCCAGACCGTTGGTTCCCCTATCACTCAATATCTTGGTTACCAACATGATGCTTAACGTCATTTCCTTATCAGGGAGAGAGTTGATTATGTCTGTCTCTGTTTTCGGGCTCTGAATCAAAGGACAATATTTTACCAAAAAATTGACATCATTAACCGGGGAAAACATCAACAGACTATTTTACGGATTATTTTTTATAAGTTAAATCTTTGATTTTCTGGTATATAGAATAAAAGAGTATATTCATATTTAAAGACATATTCCACCTCGAAATTACAAAAAAATACCACACCTTGTCTTTTGGCGGTTCAGCATCCCGAATCATTGAAGGGTAATTTGGCGGGAAAGCATACTCATCATACTGTGAGAAATTGGCAGCAGCATGAGCCACACTGCTCGTGTAGATGATGGCAGTCAAAGCTCCTATTAACTCCTCATTAGTTGTGAACTTTCCACTGCCATGAACTCCCTGTTCAAAACAAAAAAATATTCTTCGTTAGTTGATAAGCAAAAGCTCAATCAATGCTTGGCAAAAGAAAACAAAAGTTCTGCTCAGTGACTGGATGTATTTTCATCTCTGAAAGAAAAGAAGCGCCCTCTATTGATATTCAGAGTCGCAGAAGTTAAGAATCAATCAATTGGCGTCGCTATACTGGCTCTGCCATCAACATTGATAGCGGGCTTCCTGGTGTTCCGTATAAAATGATCTCATGTCAATAAATCGAGATAAATGAAGGGAAATCTAAAACTAGAGTCTTACCTTTATTCCACAACCTCCTTCCTTTTGACTCTTGCTGAGGATGTCCGCATAGTCTTGAATCTCTTCATCCTGTAGGAGCTTTTCAAGGGTATCTGAGGAATTCGGAGGCAATTTGTGAACTTTTAAGTTTTCTTCCGCGATCTAAAAAAGCAGTTTTTATGAAAAATAGTTATTAAATCAAGGAAATCAAGGACATCAAGTCAACTTACCATAGTGGCCTTCTACAACCCCCATAACATATTTTCGTATTGCTTCATAAAGCAAAATGGCGTCATCTCTGAAGTGGTATTTTGGAAGTACTTCCGGGTCATCAACTCCCCGATCCTTGAGGTCAGCTGGAAGGGTGCCGTGGACATCTAGCCGCCACATTGGTGCAGCACGGGCGATAATAGCGAACATACCGATGCGGCCGATAGTCATACACTGGTCTACCCAACCATCTTCGGACACTAGCTTCGCAAGAGCTCGGCTACCATAAATGGAAAATGCGAGGCGATAAAATGACGACCGACAATTTTGATTTTCAAAGTACATGTACAATTCAAATCACAAAGTTGGTAAAACTTTGGTATAAAACTTTGGTATAAATCTTTCATTACACGCCAAGATGGATTGTGACATGGTATTTTGGCTTGTAACCTTATTCTGCTTCTTCTGCTAAGCATAATGTTGTTGTGGTTGGCTACATTTTGTGCTTATAAAAGCAGTTCTGTGAAATTGAACCCTGGTAGTAGAAAGTTACTTTGTGGCCAGCTACGGATGACTACATTCTTCAAGACGAGACCTTTGACCTCGTAAATGTTTATCAAACAACTCAGACATGTTTACCATCTGCGAAGAAGTCTGCTGAGATTACAAATCGCTAATTATATCCACGATGATTGTGATTACAGCATAGATGTATAAACCATATGTACATGCTCATGTAAAAACGAAACCATAAACTATTTTTCGATTTCACTATTAACGAGGCATACACTACCAGCTTTCATCTGGTAGCCATAAGGCAATCTGCTTCCCTGTATCTGCATTGGCAACGACAACGCTTATTTTATAAAACGTACAAAGGATCAGACTATTAATTTGTCCTTCCCACTTGATGAACCGACTGAAGCCACTCGTTGCCATATTAGTACTCCACTATCAACCAATGATCTATTATGAAAACTGACAATGGGTCGGGTCATAAATGCACTTTGTGTGTACATGTATGTTACAGTCTGGTAGCAGCAATGTCAATACAGTACAATAAAGTGGCCTCACCTATTGATAGCAATCAAATAAAGGAAGTGAGGAGCCAGCAATCGGAAGATGGGATGAGAGGGCGATAGAGAACGATGCGTTGCCACGGCAACGGACTCCATGATGAGATGGGTAAAACCAAGATGAGTCGCTGATTGGTGGAAAGAAGCATCGGCGTTGTTAAACCACATCTTGGCAAGGAGCCAAGTAAACTCTGGGTCAGTCGGGAGGAACACCTAGATTCAAAATCAAGTAAACATTTTGTTTTGTTTTATTCGAGCCAGACGTCTTGTCTTTAGCCAGCTGACCTTCGGAGCTACATAAAGCATTTTAATGCTTAAAAGTGTCGTTGAGGGTTGCAACGTTGGATACGGTCTTCCAGGAAAACAACACAGTCTACAAGCTCTTTCTTAATTATCCTTGTGTGTTTGAAGGGTCTGTATGCGTTTGGTAGTGACTCTGAAAATTAATGGCAATTCAAACTTACTTGGTAAGAAGTGCAGCAGCTTTGGATAGTATAATGCATTTGGAGAAACTTTTTACTTCGAAGTACTGCGGTTATGGAAAAATAAAATCACTTTTTATCCCCAAAAATTTGAATCTGATAAGCGTTACTGACAGTAACGTTTCTCAGATTGTGTATTCCAACTGTAGATTATTATCCTGCGTGGACATAACCGCTCCAGATTTGTTGGCAATATCTCAAAAACGGTACATGTACCACCTTTTGAAATAAAATTTTCACGGGTTAATTTTATCATCTGTTCCTTGCTCTATGGTTTTATGGTATATATCTACAACTATATAGGATTGAAACAAACAGTGGGTTCCAACTACCAAACGTATTTAATCCCTTTAAGTAGCTTTGTGAAATATACCCACATTCTTATCACTTGCTGTCATTCGCTAGTCGTCTTCCAGCAGGCCTATATGTAATTATCTCATTATTGAAAGATTGTCCAAACATCATGTTGAATGTTCGCTTCTAAAAATGTACGGTGTTCTAGATGTGACATTAAATGATTGATAGTTAGGTGTTCATTGAGTAGAAACATTCAGCTGTCGATCATATTGTGCCCTTTACCCGAGTTCCCTTCATATGAGAAAAGGTGCCATCATGAAATCGAAAGTACACCGTTATCATGACTCAAGACGAGTTCAAATAGAAGTTGTATCTTTCTTATGGAGCTTGAGGGACTTCCACTTTTTCAATATCATTCCCTTAGAACAAGTGATGACCTCAGTACGAGACGTTACCCGCGGCGCAGCGCGCCGTGCGAACACACCATACCGTGAATCTTACCGGGTTATCGGCGGCTGGGTCCTGGTGTAACTGTATCGCTACGGGCATCAAGTCTTTATTGTGGTTGACGAAGAACAAGGCTATCGGAGCGCATATCTAGACAGTTATTTTGATCCAAATAAAAACAAAACGCGTTGGAGTATTAGTCTCAGTTAGAAGTTCACACATCCTTTAAGCAATTTGAAGACAATATTATTCGATACCAACGCCCCCCCCCCGTTTTAGACTTGTCGATTTATTGCAATTTTAGATGTGATTGGTTTAACAAAATTCTAAACACTCTGTGCCTAAAATGGATATTTAAATGATATCATTCAACATTTGAATTCAAAAATGAGCACCCAATTAATTGATTTTACTGTATACCTTTCGTCCATAGCTGCAGGGAAGATCTTTGAGTATCTTGTAGTTCACGATATAAAGCTTCTTGGAGTCTATCGCATCTTGAATGCTGATACCTTCCATCAAAGGCTTAAGCATTTCATCATCAACTACAAGGCTGTAAAGAAAATGAATAACCGTACTACCATTATCAGCAAGCCCTAAAGGGTCTGTATACGTTTGGTAATGACTCTGAAAATTAATGGCAATAAAAACTTACTTGGTAAGAAGTAAAGCAGCTTTGGATAGTATAATGCATTTTGAGAAACTTTTCACTTCGAAGTACTGCGGTTATGGAAAAAGATATAACTTTTCATCCCCAAAAAATTTGAACCCGAGAAGCGTTACTGCAGTAACGTTTCTCAGACTGTCCCAATTGCAGATTATTCTTCCTGCGTGGACATAACCACTCCAGATTTTCGGAAATATCTCAAAAACGCTACCACCTTTTGAAATGAAATTTTCACAGGATGGACGTATATATCTACAACTATAATACATAGGATTGAAACAAACAGTGGGTTCCAATTACCAAACGTATACAATCCCTTTAATTACTGAAAGTTATGTTGCGTTGTGTTTAGTTAATGATAAACATATGTTCTTATACAAACGGTAATCTGATTGAGTCCTCAATCAAAGATGAGAACAATTCTTTTCAATTTAATTATCTACTTTTATGATTAACCAAACCTAAACTATTAAACATGAATAAATTCTGATGATGAGGAAGATAAAACCATGCTTTGTTAGTTACGTATTATCATGAAGGGATAAGCATCAAATTAATCGTAAATATTGTTCAGATTTAATAAAACTGCCCGCCGTTTGATATAAAATAGTTATGAAGATTCGAACTGCTCGCCTCTCTAATAATCTTCACGACTCAATTAGTTTCCATAATATCCGACGCTGATTACGTGTCGATGATTTAGTGAAGTGGATCACCACTGCCTCGGCCATTGCCCAGGATTGAATGTAAAAATCATCTTTCATTTCTCAATAATATTACACCAGGTTGTAATGTAATGGTTGAATTAAGTTACACTCTTTGAAGAAAAAGAAGGAAAATAATTAGACGTTTAAGAGGTTGAAGTGTCTGAATTTTAAGATAGACGTATCAATACAATCAAGCCATGCAGTCATTTAAGATTTCTTAATAAAGGTTCTGGGACTTTAATTACATTACATTATACTTACACCGTGCTAGAGGAATATATCTTGTCCCTAATTGGGTAATAGTAAGCTGAACGCAAATATTGTAGATATCGACGTTTCGGGTCTTCATTGGGAAAGTATTGACAGAAATCAATGATACCGGACATCTAAATGTTGCATGTTGTAAAATCTGAGTATTGCTTTTATGATGCAACACTCTTTAGGGAATGATACTTTTGCTAGAATTTCACCAGAATTTTCGAGAAATAAAAGCAAACTTTATGATCACCTTAAAAATCTGAATGAAGTACTTACTTGTCTGGGATTTCTGTACAGAGTTTGATTTGAGTTGGGTTACAACTGACCAACCTCTGAGAGCCAAATTCCACATCAGATCGCCAATTATTCATTCCCTACAAATCACAAAAGAGACTAGAAACAGTGAGCCACCTTTTAACCACTTGTTACCATTTTAAACCACTCTGGCCAGAATCAGGACGGGTTTGTCGTAGAGTCGAGGTGGTTCTGACACCGGATATAGGTCAAACTATGGGTCAAAGTTCACTCCCACACTGACCGAGAGCCTTTTCGAAACCACCGTTTCTGGCTGCTGCTTCACCATAAACTCCGTCAGCCCTTTTTGAATCCCTGTACCGAATGCACACGATTTCAAAGTGGCTTATAATACAGAGCCTAAGCCGGAGCCAAAGCCATAAGAATCAACATAGAGTCTGACAAGACTCCAGGTCAGCCTTACGCAACATCCGGGTCAATATGCAACACCCAGGTCAATACGCAACATCCGGGTCAATATGCATCCGGGTCAATATGCAACACCCGGGTCAATATGCAACACCCAGGTCAATATGCAACATCCGGGTCAATATGCAACACCCAGGTCAATACGCAACATCCGGGTCAATATGCATCTGGGTCAATATGCAACACCCAGGTCAATATGCAACATTCGGGTCAATATGCAACATTCGGGTCAATATGCAACATCCGGGTCAATATGCAACACCCAGGTCAATACGCAACATTCGGGTCAATATGCAATCCGGGTCAATATGCAACACCCAGGTCAATATGCAACACCCAGGTCAATATGCAACATCCGGGTCAATATGCAACATCCGGGTCAATACGCAACATCCGGGTCAATATGCATCCGGGTCAATATGCAACACCCGGGTCAATATGCAACATTCGGGTCAATATGCAACATCCGGGTCAATATGCAACACCCGGGTCAATATGCAACATTCGGGTCAATATGCAACATCCGGGTCAATATGCAACATCCGGGTCAATATGCAACACCCTGGTCAATATGCAACATTCGGGTCAATATGCAACATCCGGGTCAATATGCAACATCCGGGTCAATATGCAACATTCGGGTCAATATGCAACATCCGGGTCAATATGCAACATCCGGGTCAATATGCAACACCCAGGTCAATATGCAACATCCGGGTCAATATGCAATATCCGGGTCAATATGCAACACCCTGGTCAATATACAACACCCAGGTCAATATGCAACATCCGGGTCAATATGCAACACCCAGGTCAATATGCAACACCCAGGTCAATATGCAACACCCAGGTCAATATGCAACACCCAGGTCAATATGCAACATCTGGGTCAATCTCGTTTTGTAATTGATAATGATATTATTATATGAGATCGTGACTCCACAACTGATGGAAACTACCGTGGTAAACACATTAACATTGCCAGCTGTCAGATAGATAACCAACCAACCTTGAAGTGACATCAACAAGAGAAGAAATACGAGAAATAAAATAAGCATGTCATAAACTTCACATCACACGTCACTTTGTAAAAATAATATGTCTGCGGGTATTAGACTGTGCACGGCTATACTCGAGCTTCGTAGTCGTACGTTCGGACCCGTTAAAGTGCGTGTGTTGTTTCTTTCAAACGGCACAATGGTGTTGTGCACTAATTTGTGCAATCTCAGAATTATATACATGAATTGTCTTTTATTACGTTTGTGCGAAAATACCTCATCTATAGCATAATACAGGAATCCAATCACAGCTGATTTTTACTGCTTACCTCATTTATCGAGTATAATGATGAATTTGTATGTGTACAGAAACCAAGACAGTTAAAAAGATAGGTGTTTTTTACCTGTACTTACATATGGTACTGGTAAGCTAGTGTTGTACACTTTGCCAAGATCTTCAAGACGGTTCCAAGATCCTGAAGTCAGGCCGATTATTTTACTCTGGATCAAAAGTTTGGCTTTAGACTTTATTATGTCCCACTGGAAAAGAGATCAAACATGCAGCAATTAGTCAAAAATAAATCTGTATAATTGTTTTTCTTATTTTCTTATTTAGTAATTTCTCATCAATAATGTTTAATCGGAGATGATATTTAATAACTTTTCGCTTTTACGAAGCAGCTGTACCAACCATTATTGTTTCCTGCCAAGGTTCTACACTTTAAAAACTTCCGGGTCAGATGTGACCCGGATTCCGGGTCCCACGGGGCCTGACCCATTCCCGGGTCAGGCTGACCCGAAAGGTTGCTAAACGAATGGGATTTCAACTCGGATTCTGCGTCAGTTTGACCCATTTCTGGGTCATTTTGACACAGATTTAGGGTCATATTAACCCAGAAATATTTCAGGCCCAACGGGACCCGGATCCAGGTCAGTTCTGACTCAGGTTTTGTTTAGAGTGTAAGTATCATCAACACAGATTCCTGTTAGAAATATGTGCATCAAATAGGGGCCACAATAGTGTCCACCTGTCTCGATCTGGTGAGATTAACTTGAATGTAGTGAACATGAAAATCTACCTTATATTCGTCAGAGAACAGTTCATCGTCTGGAACATTCTTAATCTGATCGGACAAACGAAGAACATGAATTAATCAATGTTGATGAAATCTTGAATAAGAGATGCAAATCTTAAGGAGCCGTTAGGTGATGCTGTAAGCTGCCTTAGAGCATCTGTTCCAAGTCTTTAATAGTCATAATATCCCAGTCACCTGAGGTATTAGCCCTTCCTCCTTAGACTCCATCTCATATAGCTTTCTCTTCTCCGCCATCTCTTCATTTCGCTGCTCCTTGTTTCCATCGAGTTGAGGGAGGATACTGTCGTGTCGCTCAAAGAGCCTACGCTTATTAGCTTTAATCCAGCGATGTATGGGAAAGATTGATGTCTCTTTGTTTATCTCGTTAACAACCTATATGAAGAAAGGGGAGAGGATAGAAGAAATCGGTACTGAAATATCTAGAACCGTCAAATTGAGACAGGTCAACGAAAAATATATATACTCTGAAAACTCCTGGGCCACAATTGACCCGGATATATGGGTCCCAGGGGGCTTGACCCATTTCTAGGTCAGGCTTACCTGGAAACCGGTTACAAGGTGGGATTTTAAAAGCTCAGATTTTACGTAATTTTGACCCATTTCTGGGTCATTTCGATACAGACTTCAGGTCACACTGACCCAGAAATGGGTCAAGCCCCCTGCGACCCGGAACCGAGTCAGAATAACCGGGTCAATTCTGACCCCGGAGTTTGTAGAGTGTATGTTGATCACAGGAGACAAACCAGAAAATAAAATGAACTAACTTTAAAATTATAATGTTGGATGTTATTAAACTGCATTTGGTCGACTTGCCAACCTCTGACCCCAAAATGGTAGATACAAACACGGTGATGAAACAATGATTGCAGACAAGATTTCATTTCTGGAACTCCATTGATGGTGACAGTTTGACAAACAGCACGCCCGCGTGAGTACTATTTCTAAACTACACGAGTGGCTTCCTGTGCAGGAAATTACATTCATGACATGTTCTAAATATAGAACTAACTGTCAAATTCAGAAGAAATTTCAATCCTTGCAATTTTCAGGAACTTCCAACAAACACAATTGTTTTGTTTGCCATGAAAAATAAAAGTGGAAATGTATTGCTAAATAAGGTAAACATTCTTTACGATCAAGCTGTTATCATATTAGGATTTAATCATAATTATGTGTAAATGAATAATTAACTTTCAATTTTTGACAATACTATAGCACTGGGCAGGAAGGAAACCTTTTCTCATGTGAATTGTTTTCCACAACAGAAGACCCCTGACATCGTTTCTGTCTCTTTAAACCAAATAGGTTGCGGTTTTTTTTTATGGAAAGGATGAAAAACGATTACCCAGTCAGTAAGAAAACACAGATTACCATTTTACAGTATATTCTTCCATTAGTTTGACCCATAATGGCACTTATGGTTTATTAACAGTCCCCTTATCTGTCATTTCTTAGCAATAAAAGCAATTGGGCAGAGTAATTTTACAACATGACGCAATAAGATACGTTTTTAGTACCGGTATCGTGATAGGAATGCTTGGTTGCTACGAGCTTGTCATATCCTAGCAACGTAAGACTAGACTTGTTTCATTAGTATTACCGCGGGCTTTCATTCCATATGGGATTTGAATGGCTCTCGTGGATTCATTCAGGTCAGACGGCCAGTTCAAAATGTCTACGTGGGTTTTTTCTTCAAATAAAAGACCAACACAGAACAGGCTTTTATGATTTATATATTCAATCTCATTTCAATCTTATACAAGTTAAGAAATGTCCACGGTTATAATTATTCATAACCGTGAAATATTTTATAACAGAAGCTACAATGTTTATGATATAAAGCATAAAAGACATAAATCGAACGCATATTTCATGATTTTGCCATGACTTACAAAAAAATGAGCGAGAATATTTGTCTTTGTTATGCAAACCTTTAAAAGATTAAATTATCGATGAAATGCTATATAAGCCGCCATGCGACAAATGAAGAGACTGTGACGTCATGATATCAGTCATGAATATTCTGGGAGCATTTTTGGTTAATTATTTATTAATCAGAATTACCTCGATTTTTTCCACGAACCAATTATCCTTCATCCCGGCTGAATCTCTCCAAAGCTCAATTTTTTCAACCCGTCCGAAGCCTGTCATGTTAGACACCGGATAATTATCAATATTACCCCTCTCCATGTCATTCTTCCACCTGCAATCTAATGGAATATCCCGTGACCTGACACCGACGTCATTGTACAAGGCGGTGAAGACATTGGCATTCGTGCCAGCTCCTTTAACGTCTCCCGTTTTCACGACGATTACGTAATCGCGAGGGAACTTCTTCGGCTGAACACTAGAACTTTTTGCCGGGCACTTGTTTCCCATTATACGCTAGTATTATTGTCTTATAACAACATAAATTAAGGACTTAAATCTTGAGTAAAAGCCTCTGAACAAAATGGAAGTTATATATGAGATTAAAAGCAAATTGTGACGAAGGCAGCTTTGCTATCGACAATCATGTCTCTGACTGGTAGTGAGGCAAATACGAGCCAGTGTCGGGACTGGTATTAAATAATAACTTCATGCTGGAATGACTGCTGTTATTTACCGTTTATGTGGAGTGTAGTCAAGTGAAGTATAAAAACAGTGACTGTATTGGCTAGGTTTCTATTATTCAACCGATGACATGTTTGCTTTGTATTGTAAGCCTACTTCAATCCCCCACTTGACCCTTCTTAGAATTATGAATGGCCAATGTTTACTATTACATCAGTTACTATGACACCAGAGCTGCAGTACATCAACATTACAACAGACATCAAGCACTTCACGGAACCCTCTTATGTACAAGGGATTGGTATTGCATATTGATGAACTCAGCAAAATCATTTCATCAAGTAAACAACTTCTGTTTCTCGTCAAAAACACAATATTTAATCCTGCTGCCTCGTCTGTACAGAAACCTAACCTTCCACTTCGTGACCCAGAAAAATATTTGCTCAGTTTTTTGGCAGGCAAATCAAGTTTGGAAAGTGTTATTTTCATTTGAAATTGAAAACGAGAAATGCAAAGCTGTTTTACGCTCACCCGCAACTCATTTCGAACCAGAAAGTATAGGTTTATTTTAAAGCCTTTAGCGGTCACCAGACAAGGAGATAAAACTGCCATGCTGTGGTGACATTTTACTCGAGGGAAAAAGTATCCACAGTCTCGAAAAAATACATAATTCAATCAACGCTGAAACTTGGACTGGATTTTTATGCATGGTTTGTTGTGTTTACAAGCCTGGGGTGGTTTGAGTAAACTGTCTGATGTAAAATGGTCCTGTATTTCTCTTAGAGTTGAGTAAGGTTTGTCGCACTTTTCTGAAGTCGGTGTTAATGTTGTTAGATGAGGTTGTTAGTGTACTTATATGAGGATTAAGACAGGTGTGTTACACCATAGTAGCCAAATGTAGACAATGGCTACGGCTGGGTCTATGGCTATACGGCTGGGTCTAAGGGAGACGGTGGCTACGGCAGGGTCCCAGTGGCTACGGCTGGGTTTGAAGGAGGCAGGGTCCCAGTGGCTACGGCTGGGTTTGAAGGAGGCAGTGGCTACGGCAGGGTCCTATAGTGGCTACAGCTGGGTCAAAGGAAGACAGTGGCTACGGCAGAGTCTAGTGAAGTCATTGCGCTACGGCTGGGTCTAATGTAGACAGTGGCTACTGCTGGGTCAATGGTAGACATTGGCTACGGCTGGGTCTAAGGTAGACATTTAAACATAGACAAATAAAATATTTCCTGAAGCAATGTTCTAGATTTCTTAAGACGATATTTAACAGGCATTTGGAATTCAATCCATCACCCGATGGTTAGAGATTCCTAAAAAAATATGTTAGTGTATAAATCCAGCGACTTCGGCTATGACTCTGGCTGCTGATTGCTATGGCGACGTTGGAGAATATGCCTTTAAGCAATCCGCCCATAGCCACAATACGGGAAGCTGTTAGTAAGTCTTAAACGGCCCCTTAAAAATTTGTTTTCTTCAAAATCACTTGTCAGGAGGCGCGTCATCTTTAATGATTTCATCCTAGCGTCAGGGTCATCGACAGACATTGATTTAGTCTGGTACCGTATTCTCAGGACCTATTGACAATTTCTTTGATCGTTAATTCCCCAAGTACTTCACCAAGTCGCGGTTTGATTCCCTAGAGAATTCATTGTGAAGATGTCTGGTGTCCGTCAACGTGAACTCGCGAGACTTGGCCTGATTTAAACTTGTTGACTTTCGAGAGCAGGTGAAGAAGAAGGCAAATACAAATCCTGGGGAGACTTCATTGGACTTTGAAATACAATGATTGTATGACACTGACTCAAAGATTGCAGTTTTACAATAAAAACAAAAAACGTCTTTATAAGCTTTGTTTTGTTGTTGTACACAACTGTAAAATCAAGAAACCGTCCATGGCAGAACGGCCGACCTGAACCGACTGTTGGTTTGCAATTATGTATACCGTCACGGGAAACAGGCTTACTTTTATAGTCTTGTCTTCTTCTTCTTTGTACCTTTCCTGTTTTGGTTGGGGAACAAGCTTGTTTAATAAATAAAACAATATCTTCTTCTAAACAGATCTTTGATATTTACTGGGAACCAATCACAAAGTGATGCATTATTATAAGGTATTTTGGCTGGTAAACTATAAACAGCCACTAAAGCTAAACTTGTCTAAACAAGTCCCAAGTACTTAGCAAAGTCTGCCTGAAACATTCTTTGTAATTACGAAGTATTTAGACGGCAACAATAATATTATTGATAAGCAAATTGAACTTTATGGCAGGTAAGGTGTTTTTGCTTAACAAGTATGTGCGCTAATGCAATTTGTCTAAGGTTAACCCCCGGGCGCGCTACTCACCGTGACGTCTGATCACACCAAAGGCACGTTCCATAAGGTCCTCTTGACAATCTCTCAACCAGTCATCAATAGTGAATGAACTGGAGTGTGACACTACGTGTAAGGGTTCACTGCATGAGCGAGCAGTCTGCTGCTGCTACACGCCATCTCGACCTCATTTTGGCTCCGCTAGATATTTTAAAGAGATGCTGTGTAACCCTTGAGTCTCATTTTAAAAAAGATGTCTTCAAAAATTCTACAAGACAAAATAAAAGTTTCATTTCACTTGATTTCATTTTATTCGCCAGCAAACATTTTTTACAAAGGTTGGAAGTTTTCATGATCTTAAATATGACTTTTAAATTGAACTGGTCTTCTCAAGGTTGCTCAAGATGTTTGTAATCCGACTCATCTAGTATTACTTGTTTTCATTCACTGAATTTTCTTGAAAATGGAAATTCGGTGAACTTAAGTCTGAATACATTACCAAGATGAATATTTGCAATCTGTCATTAGTGCATGCTTTTGGTTAATCCCTGTATTCACATTTGCGGAGTAAACTCATTTGAATTGTGTGTTATCTAAAAACGGACAAAGAGAAATAATCGCTGGCATTTCAATTTGGCTTGGCAAACACAATCCTATTTTGTTTATCGAGTCGACTTTTCGCATAATTTATCTGATGACGGAGCGAAATATAAAACTGACTGAGACATGATAGGAACAAATGGAACCATAAAGCTTGGACTGTTTGTTTTTATGCTTGGTTTAAATTAAGTACACGAACATAGAACGAAAACGTCTTGAAGTTATTTGACTTGACGGGTGCTATAATCTCTATGGTATATGCTGTTACACGGACCGACAAAACAAGTCAAGTCTACAAAATGGGGATACCATTAAGCCTACCGAAGATAGCAAACGAGCCTATATGCTTGGAACGTGTCTATGACTACAGGGACATGTTCAATCATCACAAGATTCAATACATACAATAGTAGGTTGCTTTAACAATGTATAAATATTCCTTTTCATCATCTACGCCGTGTACGCCCTTTTGAGGGAGTACTTAAGTTTCACCGAGTTTCACTACGAGTGATAAATTCTCAAGTTTGACCATTGGTATTTATCATCGACATAAAGAGTACTTGTGGTGCATGTGCAGAACGTGGTATTTTGAACACGTGCCGTAGCCTAGGTGACTGGATACATTTCACCACTAGAGGGCCATTATGATATGGTACTGAGTATGCTCCTGCAAAAACACAAACCAATGACATCAAGGAACGTCTGTTGAATAAAACCCAAAAGACTGATTCGTCCGCCATAGTGATTGTCAGGGAACTTTGCTGCATGGCAGAAGTACATCTTTAAATCTGTACAAATGGAAATTTCCAGACGAACCCAATGATCAAAAATTAACACAAATCTAACTTTGCAGGCAGAGTATACTTTGAATATGTTCATCGAAGGCGCACAGCGTGGATGAATTCTGACTATTAATTAATATTCAACATCGTGTACTGAGATAAATAGGATTGGGGTTTATGCTCATAGGCCTACGTGTTTCTCGAGCCATCTAATTGAACTTAGAGATCCGGTTTTATGTTTTTTGACGGATATTACTATTTCACGGTGTACATTCTACTACACTGACAGTATTAACCCAGGGCGCCATTGTAAGGAACATTGACTCATCCGGAGAATGACAAGACGTTGCTTCCCTTTAACGCGCTAAAAAATCACTGAAATGAAACGGGCATGTATTGCGCGGCGAGTGATTGGTCCAAGGGGCGTTATTCATTACAACCAACATCGCTCTAAGATAAATTTGTTGGTTACTGATGATGACATCATGTCCAGTCTTTCAACTCGACTTGTATCTAAAGGCTGTATCCCAACGGAGGAAGTGTTGACCGGGTGGATTTTTTAAGTGTTTTCATTTGGGTTGGTGTTTGGAAATACGAATCCAGACTACGACGAGGGGGACCTTTGGGACCACTCACGGGACGAGAGCTCCGATGCACGGTATAGCTATTGTGACTACTGGCAGCTGAGTAACATATGGAGGGTACATTGTGAGTGACCATGGCGTGGATACAAATAACGCTTGGAGCCACCGCACACGGGTTATACAGAGAGAGGAGAGAGCAGAAATTATGAAGATAGTTGTTTGAACGAGCCGGCTATGTACGTTTGCTCAACGGAGGTAAAACCCACGCTACAGTGGAATAGTGTGGAATCTTAAAGTCCTTCACAAACAGCTGTGTGTATTAATTCTACTCAAAAATAAACACCTATACAATATCATGTGACTAAGTCTTATTGAATTTAGATGTAACGTAGGCCTACTAGCTATTGGAAAAGTGCATTCAATCTAAGATCAGACGGGCAGCAGGTTACATACAACACAACTCCGTGTACTTTCTGCAGGATGATATGGTGCATAAGTTATGGAAAGACGTACTGTCGTACTGATTGGATGACTACAAGACAGTACCGCACCAAAATATAATATGTCTAAGACGAAAGCCTACGGTCAAACTTCATCTTATATGACAAATATATCTGCAGGAATCTGTAACCTGGCAACTATTGATCGGAAAATAGCTCTGAGTTCATTCTTCAAAGTGTGTTGAGATCTTTAAATTGCAATATTCATGTACTCAGTCGGTACTCAGTTTAATGGTTCCCTGTGGACGATAGAAGTGCACGTTTGCCTCAGACGATCTCCATCGATTCATCTCAATCTCTTGAGTATACCTCCTCTATTAAGAATCTCTGTGTTGATGGTACAGACTGGGGAGTACCGGTAAGCCATGTGTATTAGAAGTGACAGCTCTCATATCGGTATAGCATCTGATACTAATATGCCATATACGTGACATGCCTCATAAAAGTGCTTCATAAACTACAGAAACGACCGTAGGTTTAACTTTTGAGGAAGACCAGGCACACCTTACTGGATATATATTACCTTTTCACACCACGACTAAAAGCAAACTTCGCTTGAGGAGTACATGAGAACTGTTGTCTCTTGTGAACGTCAACGGAAGATCACGGAAGTGGGACGATTTGCTTGGTTTATTTCGAGGAACCATTACATGATTTTAATAAGTAACGGCAAGCTTGATTTCGCCTTGTATATGCGTTTGGTTGCAGTGGAGCGGTGCATTCACTTTAATGGGATCTCAAGGGTCTATTTTCTCCGGGAAAGCTTGAGATAGCAAGTGACCATACTAACCGACATCATACACAATATTACTATAATCCCCTATACGATAACCGGTGTCTTTATAAACTAAGGCGACTGGGCAAATAGGAATGTTAAGCCGCTTTATTAGATAAACTAATCATATTGCAGATCTGGTTGTAATGTCCTTTCGTGACAATGTGCAGTGGTGTTGTAAGATACGGCGGACTGGCTGAGGCAGCCGAGCGCTAATAACATCACTGGATGGATTGATCGCTTAATGACTCGTGATTGCACTCCAAAATACACTGATGAAAAACGCTGTAAGGGAGACGTAATGAAACCGTGAGGGGATATGCGACGTCTAGGCGAGTATAGCCATCACATGGACGGTTGTCAGAAAGGATGGCATACAGGGAAGGGCAGGGGTTAGAGCAGCAGTTGAGCCCTAAAAGCCCCGAGACCGACCTCTCCGGAGCGCTCAGCCTGACCGTAGAAGTGGTGACTCTCTTCGGGAATATCTTTCCCACCTTGGTCGCTTTTAAACTGAAGACCAAGTCCGACCGTACGGCTACGGATCTTCTAATCGGTGCCCTAGCCATTACAGATATGCTAGCGGTGCTACTACCGCTACCAGTATCGCTGCCTAGTTTTATAGCTCAGGATTCATGGACTGGCGGTAAGAGTGCGTGTCTCTACTACCAGTTTATGGTGTTCTGGCTTCAGAACAGCGCCATGTTGCTTGTGACGTCAATGTCCTTGGAGCGATTCTTAGCAATTTGCCTGCCAATGCGTTATAAGAGATGGACAACCATGACTAGAGTGAAAATCACCATTGCCTCAGTGTATATATTTGCCTTTGTAGTTTCATGCCTACCACTTTTTGGACTTGCACCACCCGTCATTCTTCTTGATGACAATGACGAGGACCCAGATTCTGCTAGTCCGATGTGCCGGTCATGGCTGTCATCGGTACCAGACTACTGGCATCAAAGTATATTCCCAATGGTATTAGTACTTGAAGGGTGGTTAACCATGGCTTTAGTCTTAATCTTAAACACCTGTATCGTCAGAAAACTTACAAGATTCAGACGAAGACTTGAATCATCCGAAGTAACATGTCCAATGAGAACAAAAGAAGACCAGGCAGAAGCCTCATCAGCCTGCCCGGAGCCACGGGAGGAGGTTCCCGCCTCCTCCACCGTTGACAGGCGCTCTCTACGAGAGTTTTCAAAGCTCGTGGTTGTGGTGACTATTTTGTTTTATTGCACCTGGTTGCCCGTCATGGTAAGTCTTAGACATCAATTCCTCCAAACCTCACTATGTTATAAACCAACCCAATTTACCTCTACCATAAGGATTATTGTGCAAGTGCATGAACTTCACGAAAACAAACCTTAAAGGTATCGTACACGTTTGGTAATGACTCAAAACAAATATTGGCATCAAAACTTACTTGGTAACAAGCAACGGAGAGCTGTTGATAGTATAAAACATTGTAGGAAACGACTCCCTCTGAAGTAACGTAGTTTTTGAGAAAGAGGTAATTTTTAACTAAAATAATAAAAACTTCTTGCAAGAAGTTTTCATTCCTATCTGAAAGCACACAAATTCGTACAACAAGGGTGTTTTTTCTTTCATCATTTTCTTGCAACTTCGATGGCCAATTGAGCCCAAATTTTCACAGGCTTGTTATTTTATGCATATGTTGGGATACACCAAGTGAGAAGACTGGTCTTTGACAATTTCCAAACGTGTTCAGTGCCTTTAAAGCAATCCATGCACCTATTAGACTAACCATGGGATACCATCTTCCATCTAGTCTAACTCCATTCCTTTAATGTAATCTATGACGCATAAAATGCCCAATACGTATCATAGCTCTCACAACCTTCCCTTAATGTAACCCGAACTTACGCCCTTTTCTAATGCTGCGTTGCGGTATCTTAACTGAGCACGAGCGATTACTCCCTAAAAACCCGTTTTAAACTTTAAATAAACAAAAAAATAACAGTGAATAGCCTAAATGACAATTAAAATGTACCAGCTATGTTCCGAAGAAATGCGGACCTGCTTTGCAAAAAATTAATGTTCTTGAAAAAAAAAAGAGTAATTCTTCTGTGAACAAAAAATGAATATACATTCCAGTCTTCTGAACAATTCCAATAGTTGTGACAAAATTGAAACCGACCCCAAACTATTTACTAGATATTGGACATTTTATTAATTATACAATTCAGTTCATTTCCACGAACCGATTTCCGATAGCTAATCTCAGCTGCAAATCTTATTGCTTCTTATACGTTTCCTTGATTGCAGTGTTGCATGGTCGTGTCTCAATACAGACATCATCTTTCTGTTTGTATTCGTGAAAGTGCATGTGGAATCCAATTACTTAAATTGTAGGTGATATCCGGCGAGTATCATCCATTCTGTGTATACACAGCCTGACAAAGAAAATGTCATGTGGGTTACATTACTAACGATAAGCTGCAGCATTAGGACTTGAAGCCAACTCACTGCCGTGTATGGTATCTATCAGTGCTCTTATTTAAACAGTGGCAACATGACTGGAGTTTTATGAAAATTGCCCCCACGTATGTATACACTCTTGAATCAAGATAATGTAAATCAGACGAGGCAAAAGATTTCCTATAGGTTTATTCATATTGTCTACGTTTATGTTATACTCTCTCTCTACGGTCTGATGAGTCGAGTATTAGTTGAAAAATGTGGATTATGAAGAAACGGTTGCTGTAGGTTTGCGATCATAAAGGTGCATGTGAAAAGTGGTGACATTGCTAATGTTAAAAAAGTCACAATTTGTAAAGAACTTATATATATTTGTTTATTATTGTTCAGGGTTTTGTTTTTACTGAATGGCTGATGTTTTAAGATTCCATTCAAATAGAAACTTAACATACTCATGTGGCAGTAACTCTATAGTTTGTTGATAGATATATTTATTCCAAAGTCAAATCCACACAATGTGTGAACGACTCCTAAAAACCTGCAACAACTTTGACGTTGTAAGGGTGGTCGTTCCTCAAGCCACCTTTTTAAATCAAATTTGACCCCTGCTTTTACAAACCTATTTGACAGTGTCTGCACCCTTAATGTGTAACTTGACAAATTAATATAGACACGTGCACGAAATGTGTTGAGTGGTGTAGTAGCATCGTGTCTAATCAAGGAGTCCACGGCTGTATAACTTGGTAGAATCTAAACACTAATCAAACTATAATAATAATATTGGCATTTATAGAATTCTTAGGGGTAGAAGTCTTAGGGGTAGAATTCTTACTCAATGTACCACAACGCTTGTATAGGAAACTGTACTTTAGTGGAGGAGTTTTGTGAAGGATGATCTTTTGAATGATGATTTCAATCGCGTGTTACATACTATTAAGATGCACAGTTATTAGCTATTACTATTGGCTGCAGTCTCAAAACCATATCAACCTTTATTAGGCCCATGGCATTTATTGCGCGAGTTCTGTTGTTTTTTTATAAAGCTGTAGATAATTCCCGATATACACCATCTTCACGGGCAGCTTGGGTTTTGGCTTTGAGCTGCGTCTGGCGTTCTGTTTTTTCTACGCAGCTAATTAAAGTAGTTCACCGATCAATCGTGGGAGATTATAACTGCTCGTTATAAAGATGGCCGACTTCACACTGTGTGACGTCATGTGGGAACTATCTTCAAGTCTCGCGCGTATTTAACGGTAAAATACGCAACTTTTCACACACAAAACAATGAACGTGGCAACAAAATGTTCGTATGCACTGAATAGAACCCTTGCATATGACGTCACATGCTCAAACAGTGCCCCTATTGAGGTCAAAGAAGACTTATCATTGGCTGAGAGTAGTGCGTGGCGCGTACATACACACGTGCGAGTTACCATGTTTGACTTTGAGCGGTGGATACCTATGTGCAAGGGTTTTTACTTTCACGTCCTATATTTTTGTATATAGGACGTATTTCACTTTAAGCCACGCCCTCTTCACACAAACTTGCTCCAACATTTACCAGAAGCCCATGGGAATTGCATTAAGTTAGTTTTTTATGAGGATTTATGCAAGAAAAGTTTAACAGTTAAACTTTGGCTTTTAAATGCGTTCTTCGATGACTCAAGGTCTTCTCAGAATTATTTTGTTTCTGTTGTAAGAAATGCTTTTGAACGACTAAATGGGTGATTTTGGGGGTGAAAATTACCGTACGCACAAAGGTATGCCAGCTTTGGAGCCGATAGCGAAAACTTTGGGTGTGAAGCAGATACGCGCTTTTTGTGACACAATTATGACTTACAAACTTGTCCAACAGGGTAAATCCCTTTAACAAACTGCCAGTGGTAATCAGTGTAACACGAAGCGTCTACAACGGTACAAGGTTCGTCAAGCAGTCAAGTGTAAACACATGGACAGGTTGCAATTAATCTGCGTAATGGCTCAACTCCACGTTCCCTCGCATATCAAATTCATATTTCCCCTAAAAAATGTTATACATGAGAATTGCTTCATCCTAAATATAATGCACTTAGAGTTTTTGCTTTTCATTGGATTTAAGTTACACAATGCTTTTTGTGTCATGTGAGACTGTCTTTCGGTTGGTGGTTGTAAGCATTACATGATATCACGTTGCCTTTGGAGAGTACGTAAAAGATAGCGAGCTTTGGCGAGATTACACATTTTTCAAGCGTCCACGGGGGAGGCAGACTTGTTCAGTCACATAAACCCATCTGTCCTTTCGGTTTACAAGGTGTGCATGTCTGTATTCTCGTTCATTGTGTCATGCTTGGCTTCGCCCTTAGGCCCAAGCAATACATTACCCTTGTTCAGTCAGATACATGAATGTTCATCTGAAATATTGTCTAACATGAATAAATATTAGTCTCCTGCATAAAGGAGACAAGAGTCTACACATCTTAAGTCTCTTGAGAGTCTCAAGACTCAAGTTTCGGAGGCAGCTTCTTATTTCTCGAAGGGGGTGGGTAGTAATTACAATCGGTATTTCTTCGTTTCTGAACAAATATTCATCAGAGTGTAATCTTGCAAATAATATTTACAAAAATCCTGGCCTTTATTTTAAAGGGGACTTCATGTTATTTGAAAATATACCCTTTTTGTTGAAGCGTTGATGGAATAATTATTTTAAATATTTCCAGGAAAATATTACTTGGGGTGTCTCTTTTCCTCTCAAAATCTGCAAAAACGAAATAATGAATGTTACTGCTTTTGAGCCAAAACTTCTAACGTGTTCCATTTTGGGGATACCAATTAACATGTCAATTGACGATCAAAAATAGCTATAGGGCCTATATTTCTAAACATTTTTCCCATCAACCAACCCACTCGGTTCCTTTAATGTAACCGATGGAGTGTAACTCATAACATGTAAAGGAAGACTACAGGGGGTTTTAACCAATAACACAATAACGTCGTAGTCTTAATCACCAGCCGTGGGGGCGATTTATGCCAATGAATGTTTAATACGAACTAAGAGAATCTTTTGAAGAAAGACTAGGCCTTGGCGAATTCCCGAAGGACGGCGATCTGAAACTTGATCCTCCTTCGGATTACATAAGATTATGAAGGATCCCTAAAGCAGGCTCAAGGGCCGGGATTTTGTCACAGGATTATGCTTGAAGTTGACCATCCTACGACCCCCCCTCCCCACACCCTACCCCTTTCATAATTTAAATCAAATCGAGTATAGGAGTTGAACTGAATTTTACATATTTCCTTCCCTTAGTATTTTGTTGATCCAAATCACTGTCAAAGAACGAAGCTGCTGGAATAAGATTTCAACGTGAGATTAAGTTTGTTATTGTTTGAGAAATGAGAGCGGAGAATGAAATGGTCAAAGTATGAGAAAGGAATCTGTCCCAATGTAGCAATAAATAAGTTGTAAACCAAACAGATAAGTTACCTGAATAGTAAAATTGCTCGTATTTGAAACATAACTTTGTGGTGTTTGAAACACATGACTTTGTGGACAAAAAGTTCCGACCGCAACATTCTTGTTACGTACTTTGGTTGGACCAGGCGTGATGGGGTCATCCTATGTTTATAATGGGTCTGGTGTCTTCATCGTTGGCTAAAAACAAACCCTGGCAAACCATACGAGAGTTTGAAGTCTGTATAAAAAGATCTCTCAACTGACTACCAATTATAGCTTCTTCAATTATCACTTTCATTCCGTGTGGACGAGATTGTTCGTCTCAGTCTCAGGGACGAGTTGGTGATGAGTAGTTTGTTCGATCATCACACCGCGGTCATTTTGTCAAGCAGCGTATTAGGTGTGATAATTGCAAGGGGCAAACGACGCTGTTTGACGGTGCAGAGAAGAAATGGGAAAAGCTTTTACCGGATGGTGTAAACATCAAGATGCTTCCACTTCCTTACGTAGGAGTTTTTTAATGGATATGGGCGATGTGCTCTTTCTTTTTGTCATGCTGTTGAATTTAAAGCCAACGAGTGGATATGGCTTCCACGAGGAAATGGAAATTACTCGTGCACTTGCAGTTCCGTGCATCAGCTGTATTTGAAGTATAATGGGGCTGTAATACAAAGATCAATTAGTTTAAACCTCTCTATTAGAAACAGTTTGCCTGTGAAATGCTGAAATTTCGCTCTTTTCAGAAGTGATAAAATGTATTTTTATTTAAAATTACATCACAAGAAATCAACTCAGAAGTAATTTAATAAAATTTAAAGACAAAGCATGGGTAGGAGAGTACTCACGACGCAGCCATTATGGATTTGTATTAATGTAGGCATAATATTCAAACCGAGGCTGGAAGGGGAAAATGGTCTTGTTTGAATCATAAATGTAAGATTTGAAGCATTTGTCAAAGTTACTTGAAACCTATAATTGATATTCGTGTTTAAACAAGTTTAACATTTTGGGCATTGATGGGCATTATGATTTGGGAGCACCTTGGACTGTTCGTATATTATATTAATAATTAATAATTGTTGCACTCGTGTCTCTTGAAGACTAGATCATTTGGAATAGATGGATATAAGTAAAATCAGGGCTCGAAATTTACACTGGACCACAGGCCCGAGGCCAGTGATTTTAGTGTCGTGCCAGTAAACTCACGACTTGACAAGTCCAGCGGCCTTGTTTTTTTCAATCCAATATTATTATTTTTGCTTTAAATTATGTTCAAATGTTGACTTTGAGTCTGATAAATATCTTTCAATACTGTTGAGTATCAAAGTCTACTTCCCATAAGACAAATGAGATCGATCTTCTCGTCTAAAGAAAAGAGTTTAGGCCCAAGTCAGAACAGTTACTGTGACTTCATTTTGAATCTGGTCTTGTGAAAAAAATTCTGGCCCAGTAAAAATTCTGAGCTACAAGCCCAGCGGTCTTGTGGATTTTCCCTCCAGGGTCCCTGAACAGTAAGTTCAAAATTGAAAGTACCAATAATGTTATTTCAAGGTTCCTCCATGTACATTCAGTTAATACTGATCTTTGGAAATGTCATCATGCTAACTAAAGGACTGTAAAGGGAAACTATCATGAGTTAAATGATAGCATAACCTTATGACAAATCTCTGATGTGGTCATAGGCCTATATGTTTTTTTATGTCGTATCTCAGTACGCATGATGGCATTTTCATTGATCTGTACTTTAGGAAAACTCGGTCCTGGGTTCACGTATTGTAATCAGCCAATGGGTGGACATTTAAAAATCAACATAAAATGTAAAGACAAATGAAAATGAAAGTTTACATTACATTTCCGCTTTCAGAGACGACAGTGTTAAGGCATTACAAAATTAAGTTAGTGTTTATCAATCTGAAAGTTTAGGTATGGGATTAATAATTGAAAGCACAAGTTGTCCAATGAAACCATTGTTGTAATAATATTATCTTTCAGAAAATTAATTGAATAAGTGTCCTTTTCGAAAATAAAAATGCATGAACTTTTTCAAGGTCATGAATTAGGGTAATCATTCATAGAGCTGCTTAGTGCGAAAAAAAACATTGCTAAGATAAAATAGCATGCGATGTACATATACATCATTATTGCAGTAAAGAAACATTTTCTACTTTACGGAATGATTACGGAAAAAATATTTGGTTTGTTTCGAGAAAAAAACCCGGAATTTTAACGAAAATTCCGGCAGCAAAATTTCCGAAACTTTTATTTTACAAATTATTGTTCAGTAATTTGTTTTATATGAAGTTTGTTAAAATACGGAATTATTAAAAAATTGTTTGATCCGTAAAATTTGCGGAACAATTAAAAAAGTTCTGGAATTTTTTCCGTAATTTAACGGTGAAATTCTTTACAGTGATGTTGGATTTGTTTTACATTTCGTACGGTACTAATGTAATATTCAAACCGAGGCTGGGTGGGAAAATGGTCTGGTTTGAATCATGAATGTAGAATTTGAAACATTTACCAATTGCAGTAAACCTACGTCAACAAAGTAATAAAAGTTACGTTCCCTTCACGAGACGAATTTGGGTAGTGCCATCATATTGATTTACAGATTTGATAGCATGCAGTTGCAGCAGTTTGTTCAAGACATCCTTGCCGTTAGCAAAAGACAAGATTAAATTATTTATAGAACCAGAGCCAGTTTCTCTCATCTTCTTATATGATAACAAAAGACAAATGCTGCTGAAGGATTAATAAAAGTCACCCGTGTTTTTATTTTGATTATTTTACAACGAACCGTTGATAATAATTAATGAAATAATGATCTCAATGCATAGACAGTGGAGCTATGGTTTGAGATCGCATAGTGAAAGCTCTCTGACTACAGGCAACATGGTTTATAAGAAGTACCAGTAAATATAAATAGAACTTGCGGGTACAACCATGTGTAAAATCTCTTTTGTGGGAGTGTTGGCTCTGAAAAGAGCCGGTGTGGTCTCGACGTTTCGAACAGTACTCTGCTCGTCTTCATGGTTTATAGTTGCTTGCCATTTGCGTTGTTCAAAGCACTACTCAGATTGAGAAACAGTGATGAAATGTGATGTTGAACCCTATGACCAGTTGCGTAACTAGCGGTTGTCAGGGAGCTTGGCCCAACCGCTCAGTAAACTTGCCCCCCCCCGCCCCCGTGCCAACCCCACCACACTGAGATCGAAAAAAGGGAAAAGATGAAGCCCCACAAATTGTGTCTTTTTCCCCCGCTTCCCTCCCCCTCGCCGCAATGAAAATGCCTGGTTACGGCACCGCCTCTGGCGCCGTCGCCCTTAGACATTGCCGGGAAATATGTCTCAATAACCGCCCGTGTTCCCATCCAGTCACGAAGTCATCAAGTTATGGTTAATAAATGAATGTGTTAAACCAATCAATTCAAAACGGGTGACGCACAGCACTGACATGAACGTAAATACAAGCTCTTTGTGAAATATAAGCTCATTATATTAATAGATATAAAACTCTAGTCAGCATACCTCGATAATATCTATTGCAAAATAATTATTGCAACTCAAATTGTTCTTCATTTTTAGCCCAGAATAAAATGTAAACACTGAACACCTTACAACGTCGTTTTCCAATTTTTCACAAGCGGCTGTGGCTATGACTTTGGTTGCATTAACAGTAATGTTTAAGCATATGCCGGACAAGTCATTAGCCACAGCCGTTATAGCGCACAGCTTCCAGCTCTGATCATTGTCCATTATAATATAAAGGTGCGCCCTCAGGAGGTCCCCGCGGGGTAAATCCTGGCCAAGTTTTTGCTACACTCACCAATTAGTCTCCATTCGTGAAAGTGACACAACTCGGTCACGACTAATCAATACAGTGGCGTCCGCATCGGGGAAGCTCCTGTAATTGAAACGCCCTTGCCGAGGAGTTTTTTCCCCTCCACACAATGAGTTGAACATATCAGTTTTTGATTTCAAGCAAGATAGAATTTTGTTACTTGAATTTAGGCGGGAGATGACGGTTTGGCGATGTGTAGGTATAAGCATACGCCTCAGGGTTGTAGGACTCTGCACGTGAGATGCCATGAATGTAGAGTTCTTTCTACGTTGATTCGTGCCCGGACACACTAGTTATATGTGGATGGCACTTGAAGATAATGTCTGAATTTCTGTATTTATTTTGAGCCAAGTCGGGCACATTGCTCCTAGATAATTGCAATGTGATGTACATGAGATTAAGCTCTTACCTTAATGTCTTGGGAACTTTGGTGGTATCATCGGATAATCTAGGATTATCTGTAAACATGTGAGAATCATGTTCTTGACTACATCACCAGACTCCATGGGCCTGTCAAAAAAAAAGTAAAGAATCAAGATGTTTTCACATTTAAGAGACTCGGTGATAACGTACACAATTTTGCCCCCTTTGTTCTTTTTACTCAGAAGTAAAAGAATTAGATTGGACTATTAAATGGGAGACTTGGGAACGCTAGGTGGCAGCAGACTTTCCAGGTATGTCCATTGTTCTTGGAAAATAATGTGCGCATGCTTAGAACTACGTAAACATGGAAACTTACCCGGTAAGTCTGCTGGCAGTACCGCCCACCTAGCGTCCCAATAATCCACTTTTTTAGTTTACAGAAAAAAAATGAGCAAATTTAGTTAGCATTATTTTCTTCCATGCAAATGCTTTCGTCGGATATTCATAATCTAATCTTTGTCCAAGTTTTCAAAGCTGGTTTTTTTTTACACCCCTTTGAATACTTTACAATTTTTTTAATCATTTAGATTTATTACATCATGTTTACTTCTCTGCAATTAACTTGTTTCGATCATTTCTAGTTCAATTATATTTTGTTACTAGTTCCCTTTATGTCAAGTATTATGCTTTTAAATTCATTTTAGGAGAGAGAGAGTCTAGCTGCAAGTTTCTATGACAGTTTCCCTGTTTTAATCACAACACGTCTTGACTTAAACCTTTAAGTCCTTGAAATTGCCGCGGCTCAAACTCACCACGGGGGTTTATTTTACTTGATTTGCAGCTTGTGGGTTAACATTGACTATTCCTGCATTAGCAGTGAGATTAGTATGGCCATTACCATAGGTATAACATTTTAACCAATAGTTGATTATGTCTGGTGTTGTAATTATACAAACTGTACCCTGTGGGCACGGGACACTATATATCTAGAGATACGCTCTTAGTTGTAATGAATCTATGGCCACAAGACTCAATTGATAACTCTCTGTGGAAGGAAAATCAACCTGAGTCATTCTAATTGCGTTGTCTTCAGCCCGGAGTTTAATAGACCCTAGCTTATGACGTCACAAGTTCCTGTATACTGATGTCAATGGCAGATCAATCATTGGCTGAGAGTAGCGCGTGGAACGTTCACGCGTGCGCGTTTGCTAAGCAATGACGGCCTGTCTGTAAAGGATGGGATAATTTTCAATGACCACTATACTTGTGGGATAAATCTATCAAGGCAACACATTAAGAGGGAGCATGGCCGAAAGCAATGCAATGGAGGATATTACCACCGTGGCAGCCAGAACGATCTATGCACTGTCTATCACTTATATGTCAAGGACTTGTGGTGTCTTTTCCAAATTTGTTAAAGAGTCGACTTATAAGATTTCTCCAGAAAGACAAATCGCTTATTACTATTTCATGTGTATATGCGGATATCTATATGTTTTCTTTACTTGTTTTCTACTCAGGTTGTAATGACGTTGACACAATCCGGGTTTGTCGTCAGCCAACTGGTTGCGGTATATGCATTAATGAGTACAACCCTTAACGGACTGTTCAACCCTTTCGTATATGGCGCCCTCAGTCGGCAGTATAGAGACGGCTATTTCAGATTGCTCAACAGCCTTGGCGAAAAATGTGGTCTGCAAAGCATATGCAAACGTAAGGAATTGTTATGTTGTGATATTTTGCTTTAAATGATTGTGTATCACACAGTCTATTGATGACTGGATATGTGTAGTATGTGTTTGTAATGAATACATTTAAACCACAAGGTCGCAAATGCGCCTCCATCGATCAAAAAGTGTCAGTCAATTAGGCAGAGTAAAACATTTGTTTTGCAACCTGCGTTTTCGACCTTTGTCTATAACTAATTATTGTTCTTTAACGATTATCGTTTTTCCAAGGTTGTCTTTCTTCTCATCAAGTACAAGAATCTCGACACCAAAAAACAAGCAGCTCATCCAATAAGCCAGACAATCAAACAGTGAAGTGTAACATTACAGTCAATAACTTGATTGAGGGTGAGAACTGTATCACCCTAAACTCCACACGCGATGAAACATCTATATGAGTGACCACCAAGCACGGTACCAGACCATTTCCAATCATCTGAAACCTGCTACTAAACTTACGTCATAGAAAACCAACGATGAAAGTTCTCGCCCACCATCTTAAATTGAAACAACATATCCAGGAGAGAATCTCAACAGATGTTGAATGGATTTCCACAAATATTCAAAAAACTGTCTTATGGGAAAAAGAGAGCGTGAAATGTTTATAAACTCTATATGTGGTGCGCATAATGTTAGTGTAGAATGAATTTTACAATTCCCGGGGGACATTTTAATCATGAAGAAAAGCCCACAGCACGATAGACGATTACCAGCAAAATTTTAGTTCAGTTGAGGTAAATTTTGCATAAAATGTATAGGGCGCCCTCTCCAGAGAATTCTTGAGCAAAAAACATTACCATTGCCACACAATCATCGGTGTTCAATTCCTTTGGTATCTATTGTTGATTTAGACCATTATTTTGACCATTGGTGATCTGCCAAATAGTTTTAGAGTGAGCTGGAAAAAGGATGTTTTTTCCCCCGGAAACTTAGTATCAATATATTCAAATAAGAAGTGTGTCTATGAGAGCCAATATGGGATTTAATGTTTATGAACAGTAAATTTGGAACATGTTGTGAATGCAATGATGATGGAGTTTATGACCAAAGAAGTAGGGTGCGCTTTGGTTAATTGAGATGGAGATTTATTTGGTGGTGGATGATGGATGGTGGGTGGTGGATCGTGGATGGTTGATGGTTGACGGTGGATGGTGGAAGGCGGATTGCGGATTGTGGATGGTGGATGGTGGATGGTGGATTGTGGACGGTGGATCGTGTGTGGTGTATGGTGGATGGTAGATGGTAGATTGTGAATATTGTGGATAGTGGATGGTGGATGGTGGACGGTTGACGGTGGAAGGTGGATAGCGGATGTTGTAGTGGAGCGGAGCAGAAAGTGTGACATGATTCAGTGGATTAAAAGCGTTGCTTATGGTTGTTTTAGTTTATGTATGGACAGGTTGTATTAAGTGTACAATTAAGGTGATATTTGGCCGATTGTTGAAGCTTGGATGGTGTTAGCTCATTGTGGTGTTTGTGGGGGAAGTTGGGAGTTGTTTGCCGCGGGTGGTGTCAATTGCTACAATTCCGTTTCACTGTAGGGTTTGTGAGGTGCGGTGATGATGTGTTGTATGTTATGGTGAGGATGGTGGTGTGAATGGGTTGAAGGTTTAGGGTGGTGAAGGTGTTGAAGGCGGAGGTAGTGGTGGTGTTCAAGGTTGATTGTTGGTGACGGTGTGGACGGAGATTCTGTCCCCCCGGTGAATCTGTCCCCCCGGACAACTTTACCTGTTTTTTTTTAGGGTACAACGTCCCCCGAGACAGTATCTCCTAGGATAAACTGTCTCTCGTTAGGTTATTCTGTCCGCCGTGCTCAACGGAGATTGTGTCCTCCAACGGAGAATATGTCCCCCAGGCACGAGCGTCCACCGACGGAATTAAATCAATAAACTTGCTTTATTCACCTGGCTTTGCTGGTTTATAATAGAAGTATTATCTTATTGTTACTTATTTTAGTCAATAATTTTAAGCAAAGGAACATTTTTGTGTGTGGAGACTTTGAAAAGAAAAGTCTACTGACAACAATTCACTGAGTGCGGCGCTGACGCCTGGGTCACTTTGCCCAAATTACGGACATTGCCCAGAATCCGGATAACTATGCATTTTTAGCGTTGGAATTTTCCGATTTATTTTTCGTACGATGGATTTCCGGTTTTGTCATCATCGCCCATTCTCATGCTTGATTTTATATAGTTAAAAAGATTTCAAGTGTCGCACAGAGGCAAACAAGGGAACAAATGTGAGAGGGGGGACAAATTCCCCTGGCGGACAGAAAACCCTGGGCGGGGGACACATTTCCCTAGGGGATTCTGTCCCCCCGGACCGCTGTGCGGGGGGACAGAATTCCCTGTGACAACGGCGTTGGTTGACGTTCATGAGGCAGTGTGCTTAGGGATATTGATGCATGTATTTTCCGGTATGGTGGTAGTGGTATAGCAGTGTTAGTTTCATTTGTGAGATGATGTAGTGAAGATTCGTTGGTGATTGTATGGAATATTAGGTGAGGTTAATGGTGATTATGGAGGTGACGGTGGTACCTGCAATGAGGTTCAATTGGGGGTGTTTGTGGTTGATGCGTAACTGACAGACGATGAGGGCTTATAACAGTGTCGAAGCTCAAGTGAGAGAGACCATATTATGGAGTAGATGAAAGGTGATGATGTAAGAAAAGGTGTCTTGAGATGTGATGTAAGAAAATAAGATGGCGACTTTTAACTCCAGGCCTGTGAAGTCTTGCAGCCTCGGTTTGGTCGTCCGATGTGAACAGAATTTCAACACTGGTAGAATTTTGTCAAGGTTTGTTTTGAAAGTAATGAAGAAATTTGTTGGAAAGGTAACATGTTATTATGGAAGTGAAGGAGCTACGGGTATTTTTGGATAAGGTTTGAACAAATGGATAAAAATGAAAACGTGGATGGGACTGTAAATAATTTAAGTGTTGTAAAAGTGACTGCAAGGTAGCTATGGAAAAAAAAATGAGGAGAATTGAAGATCTTGAGGATGAAGATGTCAGATGAAGTGCCAATAAAAATAAGATATTTTGTGGATGGCCGAGTTGGAGAATGGGAGAAGTGGTTGAATTAAGAAATGTGTGTAAAAGCAAGACTGGATGAATGTTGTTGGGGGTTTTTTTAAGTGACGAACAGAGTACTGCATCAAACGGAGTTAAGAAAATAACGCCAAGGTGGCGGTTTCAGTGACAACACGCAAGGCATGAAAATGGTATTTTAAAGATAGGGTATACCGGTATTTTAGGAGGAGCAATTTGGAAGAAGTTGTGGAACATTTGGGAGGACAGTCACAATTATGATGAGTTGATCATGTAAGACGTAGTTTTGCTTATTTATTTATTTATTTCATTTATTTATTAATATTACTTTTAAAACAAATTTGAGAGAGCGAGAGAGAGAGAGAGGCTGGGAAAAATGAAGACAGAGATGAAGTAATAAAGAGTAATAAGAAAGGCTGAAGAGACGCCCAATGTAGATGTTTGGGGGTAATAACAGCCTCGTGGCCAGGGGTGATCGATCTCGCCGCGCCGTGGCCAGGGGTGATCGATCTCGCCGTGCCATTCCCGAAGAACGCGCTGCATGCTCGCTCATTTATAGTGACGAGAGGTATCGATACTGCGCACTGCCCATGGTAGCGAGGCTGGGGTAATAAAAGTCAGTTCTCGATAGACGCCATCTTTACCGGCAACTTGGGTTTTGGCTTTGAGCGCATGCGTCAAGTGGTTTAATGGTCTACGCAGCCAAGTGGCTCACCAATCAATCATGAGATGAATTGGATAGAACTCCCGTGTGTTGCACACGCTTTAATACGCATGACGCATAGTTGTGCGAATGAGTTAACCGTGAAGATGGCCGACTTTACACACTGTGTGATATCATGAGAGAATTACAGGGATGATAATAACGTTGAAGATGAAATGGTAAAGTTGGAATGAAATATAGTAATAGAGCTTTTGGTTAACTCAAAAGAGACTGAAGACGTAGATGCAGGCCTGGAATTTCATCTTCGAGAGGGCAAGGCCATTTTCATTTTGCAAAGGGCACTTCCATTAGAAAATCTTAAAGTCTATGGGAATCTTTGGCAGGGGTACCAAGGCCAAGACCAGGGGCAACTGACGCCATGGTCTCCGTGGCCTCCATTAATTCCAGGCCTGTAGATGACATTGGTGTTGCAAACAGGAATAAAAGTGGGGTTGGGTGTGAGATACTGAGGTGAAGTTTAAGATGAAGATGTGTTTGAAATATTGAAATGATATAAAAGAATAATCTGAGTTCGGTGGCAATTTTGTGTTGACGTGTATGTTAAAGATATTCATTGCACTTCTGCCATCTTTGTTTCCTTAATCGCTTGATAATAAAAACCAAAGACAGTGTAAAGGCAGTACCAGACTATGTTCACTTCCACCCTCATCAGTTTGGTAGTGTATATAATTGAAAGAAAACCAAACTGGCTTTACCGCTTCGGCATCATAATCCTCAACTAGAGGTTAACAATGAGATATGGTGGTCCTATAGGGGCATTACATATCTAAAATATCTATATGAAAATATTTGTAATGTGTGACATCCCTTCCGAATTACCATAAATGCATTGTTACTCAAAAACAGAATTTAAACTCTTGTTTCTTTCTGTATCGAAAACACATTGAGTTTCTTTAAACTGTTCCTGTTTTTCCTTGTAATACGAAACTTTGCTTCAGAATTATGACATTTGTATAATATGAACATAAATAAAAGAATATCGATTTATACTTCAAGCTTGCCAAGTCAAAACTTGTTAATTTTTGCAAAAAGACAGTACTTGTCACCATTGCTCTATACATTTTCCCTTTAAGCTGCAGATACAAATCTCAACCACTTGAAATGGTGAATAATTCAGAAGGCCACAATAAGACGTTTTAGAAGGTATCTTTTTATAGCCAGACGACAGATCCCGACAAGGACTATGGCGCGGATATCATCCTACAGTATCTCCGGAAACGTTAAGAAGTCACAATTTTCAGGAGGAAAAGTCGCTCAGGGCTTTGCAAGCGAATAAAAAACAAAAACACTTTAAATTTACCACTAAATTTGACAAAGTCACACGTTTATTAATAGGTCGCAATTTTCTGGAGGTAAATCATCGCCAAGTGGTTTTGAGAAAGAAGACAATATTTCCAGTCTGACCAACTCAATATCAATGAGTTTTTGTCTTCAATCTTTAGTTCATAAAACTATACTTCTTAGAAATTGAATTTTGCCGAGAAATTGACAGATATCTCTAAACTGACATATTTATTACGTGATGAGCATTGTTTAAGACTCAATAATGATACAGTTGAAAAAACACTAATAATGAGGACACGTTTTACATGACGCCATGGTCGAGACAGTAAATGACTTCGTAAAATATTTATCTATTTTAATGAACTTAAATTTTAGTCAACGATAAACTTACAAACACCCAAGCCCCAAGGACACAACTCATTCAACTTGATGGGTTTTTAATGAAATTTTACTGCACAAAGTAAAGGCAGAATTGCTTTCCATGTCATTGAACGGCTCATTAAACAATGGACAATTGTTGCCAGAAACAAAGAAAAACAAGAAAGACAAAGAGCATGATATTGCTTGCTCGGAAAATGTGCGAAAAAATGGCAGGAACAATTAATCAGGCATGAAGCTACCTTGAAAACACGGCAAACACTTTTGTAAGTAGGCCTATTAGACAAAATTGGCTGTCAGATTGTAATGGGTTTTCTTTTTACGTTAATATGTATTCCCTGCTTGATCACCTGTCATCGCTTGCCAACAAAGCCCTCCTTGTATTGATCCCTGTAGGCGTGTATAGCGCTTGACATTGTGATATGAAAAGCACCAGACTGTTAAATCTTCCAGCCTCGGTTTTGTAACACGTATGTCATGATGAACAATTGAGGTGACCATTGGTCCACTCTAATTGTCAGAGCAATATTTATTATAGGGCCAATATCACAGGGCCAATATTATGGCACGGGTCATGTAAAGGTCGTATCAATGTTAATGTCATGGGGCCAATGTCATGTCACGAGTCCCATACCTGGGGGGCAATTGGCCAATTTTATTATCAAAGGCTGTCATAGGGACAATATCACGGGCTATTTAGTCAAGTTCATGGGTCATATAGGGCCAATATTATAGAGCATTTAAAACATTATGGGTCATAGGGCCATTATTTAGGGCCATTTTTAGCAAATTCCATGGACCACGGGGCCAATATCATGGGGCCACGGGGCCAATACCATGGGACCACGGGGCCAATATAATGGGGCCACGGGGCCGATATGGGGCCACGGGGCCAATATCATGGGGCCATGGGGCCAATACCATGGGACCACGGGGCCAATATAATGGGGCCAATATCATGGGACCACGGGGCCAATATAATGGGGCCATGGGGCCAATATAATGGGGCCAATATAATGGGGCCAAACACGGGGCCGATATGGGGCCACGGGGCCAATATCATGGGGCCACGGGGCCAATACCATGGGGCCACGGGGCCAATACCATGGGACCCGGACGTGATCTCTTCATTTGTTTTATCTTTATGTTGTGATAAGTAAACTGATTTGACCAAAAGTAATTAAGGCAAAATAGTAAGCTACCTCCGTTCCAAGATGGTGAAAATTGTGGCAAATTAAAAAATGAAGACTGCAATATTGGTTGTTGTCCTTCAGCGAATAGAGCGACTGTTTGCATTGTGTCGAAAATAAAAGAACCCAGCATACAAAAGAGACCCAAATAACGGTTCCATTATTTCGTAATCCTTTTTTCATGGATTAAAGTGGATTCTTTCCAGTCAAGTCATCCTTCAAGATTGCCTTTTTATCTTTGAGGACAGCTTTTATCAAATTACTGTGTCCTCAGATCTTTGCTTGCATTGTTTGCAAATAATACTAAGTGCTTTTTTCATAGAAGCTTTCTCATGAGTAGCATTCTTACTGTGGTGTGTTGTGCATTTTTGCTGACAGAGAACGAATTAATGTCAACTTATTATACACGGTAGTCGGAACAGGAAACTGTGCCAAAATAGACGAATATTCGGTCAATTTATGCGTTGTCTATGACGTCATACTTTTATAATAATTGTTTATTACATTGATTGTCATGACAATCAATGTGATAAAAAATTGTTATAATTTTTGTGTTGGATGGCTTGCTATAATTGAAAAAATGTGTAGTGATGCCGGATACGAACCTCCAACACTATTCCGATTTCTACGTTAGCTACCTAGAATTTAATTAAATGTTTTGAATTATTTAGAATTACTAGAAATTTTGAAAATTATCATATTATCGTGCTTGCAGTAACAACAGTTCTGCTAGCGAAAAAAAGGTGTACATATCAATACCATGCGACGTCCATCATTGGCTGGAAAATGCCCACACCATAATCAACACATTATTCATATATGTAAATCAGTAGAATGTTACGCCCATTCATAAAGTAAGTATATCAGCCAATGGGGAACTGATAAACACCTTTTTAGTCCTACGTCACGTTTAATCACGGTATCATTTTACTATCTTGTTCAGCGCAGTAGAGAAGCTGGACAGATCTTACGTCACTACAGTCAGTTTCCATTGCGCACACTGGACACACGTGCACGTTTCTCATCGTACTGTATAAGTGTAAGCATAGCGAAATCTCCATTACTGCACGCCAAACATAGCTTTCTCACCTGGGTATCACATCACTGACTACCGGAGAATTTCAAAATTTAACCCATCACCAATTTGGACATTTATCATCGACCACGGTTGAACTGTACTTAGGTTTCATTTCATAAACTGTTACAGATCTCTCTACCATTACGATTACATAATATTATGTATGACAAAGTGCACCTTCAGCGACAGATGTGTATGATAGATTGATAAGGAGTTTTGATACTGACGAAACCGGATCTGTGGAAATCGTTTTGGGTTAAACTTTCACTTTTAAAATCAACAAATTTTCATTTCGATTTTGGGGTAAAGGCGGTTGTTCACGGTGCCTGGATTTCTTCAGCAGAGCGTCTTGGGGACTGAGAGACCTACTTCGTCTTACAGTTGGTAACGATGAGATTGAGCTTTTGAGGAATTCGTATTTTCTTCAGCAGAGCGTTGTGGGGACTGAAAGACCTATCATCTTAGACAGTGGGTAAGAACTATGGGACTGAGCTTTTAAGGGACTAACTTGAACATGAATAACTTAACTACGCTGAGTGTTTTAGATGAAACAACCGAGCGGCCTGATGTCATAGTGTATCCTAGCTTTGCATACCGCGTTGTGTACGCCACTCTCATCTTCTTGATATCCGCAGTTGGTATTGTCGGCAACACCTTCGTTATCCTCGCCGTTATCGTCTACAAGAAACTCCGCACCAAAACTAATGTATTTGTGGTTAACCTGAGCGGGGCAGATCTCTTCAACTGTTTGAATCTTCCCTGGATGGGTTTCGCTATTCTCAGCGAAGACGGCTGGAAGCTACCGGGATGGATTTGCAGCCTATCGGCGGTAGCTCTGCTCGTGTCCATTGGATCTGGTTTGTACAGCCTCGGTGGGATCGCACTGTGCCGTTGTGCATTGGTGACGATGAACCCTACCCAGTACCACACCTTCTTGACACGAAGGAGACTAGGATTTCTCGTGGCTATAGTTTGGGCCGTACCGATTAGTCTCACTCTCCTGCCGTTGACAATCGATGTGAAATTCATGGGGTTCAATGATAAGTATGACATGTGCATATGGAGTACGTCACATTGGTTCTCAATGACTTACAACGTCATTGTTTCGATCAGTTGCTTTCCGTTGCCGCTCTCAGTCATCGTGGTCTCGTACGCCAAGATCTGGCGTCATGTCCGCCAGCACGCCCTCCGTATGGCCCGGGTGTCGGCACCAACCGTGTCTAAAATCGTAGAAGGGAATGGAGCGCGTAAGACCGCCGTCAACCGACGTCAGATGGCCGTCACTATCAACATGCTGATCGTCATCTGTATCTTCTTGTTCTGCATCACACCCTACAGCATGTTGACAGTCTTGCCTGGAGGTGAGGCGATTGTCCCGGCGTTTGGTGTCGTCCTTCTCAGCAATAGCTGCATCAACCCGCTCATTTACGCCACACGACATCCTGACTTCAAGCTAGCGTTTAAAAAGATTCTAAGATGCAAAACTCAAGAATTGAGTTCTGAGCGGAGTAGAGGACTTTAACATTAACTTTGAATCTTTGTTAAGGCGAACAATAATGTTTTCCTCTATTCGACGTTACCGATTAAAAAAGGTTGAAACGTTCAAAACAACAGGGGTCAAAGAAACGTACACAGGAACATTTTGAAATGCTGTTTCGGGGCTTCAAACTGTTTGAAAATATAAACAAAGATCATATATATATTTCGTATTGTTCAAGTTGCCACTGGCCAAGGCTTCTCTCAGCTGCATGTGCAGAGACATGTCATAATAAACAAGCTACATTCATCGTGCATAGGTCATGGCTTAATATTCCAAATGGGGAATATAGACCACAGCTGGATCACTTGCGTTGATTTCTTACCACCAGACTCCTTGCGTAGACTGAACATTTCTAAATGGGAATGATTATTGAGTTATCCTAACGATACATACACGCATAATGTTCTGTTATTCAGCACGGGGAATCTGGTTCTTCTTCTAGCGAGCTCGATTACTGTGTCGATGTGTCGATGGGGCAATCATAACAAAGTTGCAGGTTTGGAATTACATGGAGGCCACGGAGGCCATGGCCTCTGTTGCCCCAGTCATGGCATTGCTGCCCCTTCAAAAGTTTGCCGTAGACTTTACGATTTTCCAATGGCAGTGCAATTTGCAAAATGAAAATAACCTTGCCCTTTCAAAGATGAAATTCCAGACCCGAGTTGTTGATGCACTCTGATTATACTCTCTTTGTATCAATATGAGGTAAAGCAATAGCTGGGTTGATACAACTTTTGCTTATGATAATCTCTTTGATGCAGTATGAGGTACAGCATTGGTAGTGTTAAAAAATTTGCTTCAAATGATATACTTAATCTCTTTGAATCAATAATGGTATATTAGTGGTTGTAGTGTTACAACTTCTGCTAATAATTATATCTTTAAATCAATATAAGGTACAGTAATGGTAGTGTCAGCAAAAACTGCTGATAATGGTTTATTTAATATATTTAAATCAATAGTATAAAAAGGTACCGCATGTTGGTATATGTTAACAAAGGTGCTGCTAATGATACACTTAATATCTTTGAATCAATATAATGTAAAGCAGTGGTCGTGTTGTTACTACTTCTGCTAATAATTATATCTTTAAGTTTGAATCAGTATAAGGCACCGTATTGGTAGTGTCAGCAAAACTGCTGCTATTGGTTGAATAGATGAGGTGCCATACTAGTATTATTCGCAAAACTGCTATGATTTTCAAATTAGTTACATGATTTCATTTGCCTTAAGGCAATGTACACTCAATGTACACTCAGTTTATATTTTATCTCATTTTTATATTATTGCATCGTTTGGTTAGTTTGTCTTGCTTATTTTTTAATTTATCGTTTGATTGCTTTATTAATTTATTACTTTTTGTTTATTGTTGGATTTGGCGCTATAGAAATGTATGTGGTAATGGTTAAATTATTTAAACAAACTGTCTATGTTGATTTTCATATCACAATTCCAGCCATGACAGTGAATAACGACCGAGTTTGTTTCTACAAAGTGGGTCCTCTTGTGTACTTGGTTATATTGCATAAAACCAAAACATTGTCACCCTTAATTCTATTTTCTTCTACTACGGCACAAAGAAATGAACAACTGGGGCCAGTAATTGCATTATTTTCCCTGAACAATGTAACGGCATTGCTGATATTATGTGGCAGTGTGTGTCATATAAGCGATGCTGAATTTAGTTACAGCTTTCATTTTTAATATACAATTCTAAATAAGGACTAAAAATGTATACTATTAGTATTTCGTAAAAAAAAGTATATATATATTTAGGAGTACTTTTGTTCTTATAACGGCAATAAGTTTGCATGTTTTAATGTGGACATTGATTATATCAGATTAGATTATAATCTCTAAAAAAGAAAGGGTCGATTTGGGACCGTTTGGACCGATCACGGATTGATGCGATCTTTGTATGACAGTCATTGTGAATGAAATCGTTAAGGTAGAAACAGGTATCTGGTTTATCGTGAACCTGCGACTTAGATGATCATTTCTTAGTGTTTAATTTAAAGGTTCTGTAAACGTTTGGTAATTACTCATACAATAATGGCAATAAAAACTGACTTGGTAAGAAGTACAGCAGCTTCTGATAGTATAAAAGCAAATTTGAGAAACATTTCACTTTGAAGTAATGTGGTTATGGAAAAAGATAACAGTTTTTAATCCAACAAAATTTGAATCTGAGAAGCGTTTCTGTCAGAAACGTTTCCCAGATATTGTGTATTCCAATTGCAGATTATTCTTCCTGCGTGGACATAACCGCTCCAGATTTTCGGCAATATCTCAAAAATGCTACCACCTTTTGAAATGAAATTTTCACAGGTTAGTTTTATGGTATATATCTACAACTATATAGGATTGAAACAAACAATGGTTCCAACTACCAAACGTATACAGACCCAATCATCTTTATTAAAAGTGCCTTTTTGTAAAACTATAGTAATTTGGGAGAATATTTATTTTGAACTTGGGGACACTCAGTTTGGAAGATTATTTCCGTAAAGTGAGTTGATTTTTCATCTGAAAGTATTGTCTACTTTACTTACCGTACGGTAACATAGTTAAAATAGGAGAGTGAACATTCATTTATATTTTCCAGCACTCACCTAATACACAAAGCATGAACAATTAACGAGTGCTAAGTAAAAGCTTAATTTGTTTTAGGTAGCAATGTATTTATTGTTATTTGCTTTGCGGGGTAAAAAGCTCTCACATTTTCGGTTGTGGGTTTTCGTCTTATGTTATTTTGTAATGGTGCACATTAAATGCCTTAGGCAAAGACTCTGCCGCCATTTAGCAAATTGTTAATTTATTGTTATTATTGTTTTCACTTAATTATTATTTTTTAAATGATATTAATATGCTTGGGTTTTTTTTCTCCTTCAGTCACAAACGTATGCTCGATTCAAGTACGATATTTCAATTCCAATCAAATGAAATGAAAACAGGGGAAATGTAATAAAATGAAAAGCCCGTCCCAGTCTGAAGACAAAGGGATTGCTATTAATATTATTATAAACAAATAACTCCAAGGTTGGAATTCCTGTCCTTTGCGATTCAAACCAAGATATTCAAATACTTAGAGGAGCGTACGTACGCTTCATTAAAGCGTGCATTATTTTCTAAGAATTGACCTCTATTATTATTACCGCTTTTGAAAACAACATAATAGCGTTATTACGGCGATGATAAACTGACAACAATTAATGGCGTCAACTAAACGCAAAGACTTACATATTGTATGCATAATATTATGTTTGTAATAACCCTCTCACGAGATGAGGACACGCATGAGTTCATTGTTAAAAATTTAATAATACAAATTATTTTACAACACTTTTAGAAGTAGACCAATATTTTTTTAAATTAAGCTTCCTGTGATAATTTTTTCAATTTTGGTGTTTGTGGGATAATTATAATAGACACTTTCAAAATAATATGGAAATTAATGGTACAACCCAAAGAACGGCCTCACAGGCCTGCACTTCACAGAGTCAACAGAGGCAATTGCCTTCATGCCCCTGGTCATTGCCTTGGTGCCCCTTGAAATGTTCCAATAGAAATTTACAATGCTACCATATAAGTGCCCTTCAAGAAAACAATCATTGTTGCCCTTGCCCTTTCAAAAACAAAGCATCATAGAGAGTGTTTTTTAGAGGACAAGCACAACAAACTTTCATAAAAAGGATACTTAAAGCAAAAATGGTGACTGATGAAGTGCAGCTTATATAACGCACTGAAAATATGTTTTGAGCCATTCCATTATTAAAAAGGACAAAAAAAAGCTGGCTCATCATTATTATCACCGGATAAAAGTTCTTTTTAGTGAGTTCCAACAACCCCTTCCCCTCCCCACTCTTTATTTCGTGTAGATGCATAAAAACATCAAAGATTAGGTCTGTTTTAACCATTGCCTTGATTATTTGGAAAACGTAGACACCAAAACCAACATCCAAACATGATGCCTTGGTATACTGGTATCGACAGTCCGTTTGTAAACAGTCCGTTTGTAAAAAGTAAGTTACCCCGCGTTGATCCTTAGACTTAAAAAATTCTTCAATTACCTCCCCTTGATGAATTCCAACGGGTCGTAAACTTATAATGTTAGTCTCCGGTTAAGAGCCACAGTACGTCTGTCTTTGCCAGATGGCTTCCAGATGGTTTGACGGGTTGGAATTTTGTTTTATTGAGTCCAAAGGCTCTTATCATCTGATGTTTCAGACAATTTGAAAGGATTATGTTCACCCCAACATAATTAACATGCTAAAGCGTAGTGTTGAAAACAGTATATAGGGCCTAACACGCTGTAAGCAGAGGTAGAAATGTGTACGCCTAAGCGTGTGTTTTTTTCCTGATAGTGTCACCCAATGTTAGCCTAAGGGCTGTTATAAAAGTTGCTCGTCTACAGGCGTCTCACTATATATGCCCGACAAATCCTCCAATCAGATTTAGGACACGTCAAACAAAAAATTTCATGGCCTGTGTCATCCAAAATACCTCAAGTTGGAAGTCATCAACCCCCAGGGGACAAGTTTAATTAAAGAAAACTGCAATCAAGGGGCATCAAGGCCACCATCGTAAAATCCCAGTAGTCTGCTGCTCGGTGCCATGCCCTTCCTACATGTTTAGCTTCGTGGTTCGATCTGCACGGCTGGTGTCCTAGGGACACCGCAGCGAGGGGTTTTGTACTGTAACACTGTCAATTCCGTCTTGAGATAAGAGACTACGTCTAACCCTAAACCCTAACCCTAACCCTAACCCTGACCCTAACCCTAACTCTAACTCTAACCCTAACCCTAACCCTGACCCTAACCCTAAACCTAACCCTTTATAGGCATAAATGTTTGTAGTCTCATCTCAAGACAGGAATTGGCAGTATTACAGTACAAAACCCCTCGCTGCGGTGTAAAAAAAAATATGCGATCGGGAAATGTGTCCCCCGGATATTCTGTCCCCCATGGGAAATTAACATAGGCTGAATGAGGTTGATTCAAAAGAGGGCGCTATCAGAAGAAGTTTGTACACAGTTTTCGCCGTGCGTGAGAATCTCTTGCCAAACCGGCCAGCGCCGTCGATTTCACCAAACTCTTCCTAACTTAGGATTAATCCTAAGGTAATGCTAAGAGATAGGACTAGTCTTAAGTTGGGACCAGTACTTAAGACTAGTCCTATCTCTTAGCATTGCCTAGGATTAATCCTCAGTTAGGAAGAGTTTGGTGAAATCGACGGGTGTTGGCCTCGGGTCTTGACAGGAAATGAATAAATTATTGTGGTTCTAAACAATGGCTTACCTTGCTGGATTAACTCTAGGCCGACCTCATTGCCATTCATTCGTAATGGGGCTTCTCATCCATTCTTAGCATCGAGTCCGAAAATCCAAGTTTGTGCACCAAGCTATGCTGTACTATCCCGTACCGTAGGCCTTACGTTCCCAATCCCCCTGTATGCCCTGCGGCGTGACTTTTCCTTTTCGAACTAAGTTATGCATGACCTTGTGAAGTTTTCCCACAGCTAACAAGGCTGGAAATTTTCACAGGTATGTCTGCAAAATGTTTTTAGATCCCAGTAGAAGTAATTCATGTTGAGCATTCCATCCAGAGGTTACGGGGAAAACATGAACTTTTAAGTTTAAGAGAACACGTAGTGTTTTGAATCCGCGCGGGAGAGCGTAGCGACATCGTTGGTCGAGTTGGCCCTCTGCATGCTGCTGTCAGATCAGATAAGTTTAATAGCGCCCTCTATTGGTGTCTCGTTTCATTGTCAGCTGGCGTTTTGAGCAGACGACAAAACGCGGACACGGAAGTTCTGGGGTAGGTTACTCTGCTTTAAAATCATGTTTATAATAATACACTGTTAATTAAAGAATATTTTTCAAATAAAATAAAGGGGTCCCATTTTATAGATGGAGATTGTTTGTTTCTACCCGTGTTGCACAAAGCTAATGAGCAGAAAAGTAAAATACTTGTCTTTGTGTGTGCAACGCTACGCGCTGTTGTGTTGATCTTTGATCCTGTTGACGTGTCGTCTTGTTGTCGTTGACGTTGTTGTTACCTCTGTCCTAGCAGCTAGCTCAGCTGTTGACTGAGTGAGTCGCGCTACCACGCTGGCCCACATTTTTGGGCTGTGTTAGTGTTATGGCTTTATCTTTTTAGTAAAACAAAATAAAAGACAGCCAAACAGCCCAACAAGGACAGGTGGGCTACGCCACACTGCGTGCAACATGCAGCGAGTCATGCAAAACAGAGAGCAATTACCAATTAAACATCAGTGCTTTTGTATTATTAAACGTTTACTAACTAGGTTAAAGCTAACAACTGACACCTGACACAGTGATAAGATATTGTCCCCTGCTCTGATTATAAGTTCAATCCCAGCTTGTTTTACACGATCAGAAATGCCAACAATTTGGGCAAAAGTAACTACGATTGTAAACCGTAGACAGTTGACTGAGTTATTTTGTACCAGCATTAATTTTACCATTAAGCAAATTTGTTTTCTGTCTTGTTAAAGAAGCCTTTCTGGAATGCGTCATGGAAAGAGTAACATTGGGAGACAGCGATTTGGCAGTATCACAAATCTGTGTAGGAACGTGGCAGTTTAACGGTGGAATAGCAGATGAAACGTGGCCAGCACAGGATGAAAATGTAATTTAAAGATTACGTTTTTCCTTGAAACATTCATTGACTACTCAAGTCATTAGGTCAAACAATAAACTGTTGTAGTTTTTAGTCTTTTCATTATTCTATGGTTTTCATTTTTGACAAAAATATGGTTTCATTTTATCAATCAGGTTTCTAAGGCAATTGTTGACAAGGCGATCGAGCTAGGTGTTAACTTCTTTGACACTGCAGAGGTGAGAAATAAATGGTTATTTGCAATTAATTAAATTACATTACATTTGTTATTTAGTTGCTCTGTTTTGCCAATGCATTTGAAATTTGAAAGAGCCAATAAAAATATTCTTCCGTATTTCATTTCAATTTCTTAGTTTGTTCTTTCTTACTCTCAACAGGCCTACGGTAATCACAACTCAGAGAAAGTTCTTGCCAGATGTCTTGCTGGACGTAGGAGAGATGTCATCATTGCATCCAAGTTTGGACGTCATGTCGGAGGAGCTGTTAAAGAATACACAGCGACTGATATTGATCAAGTATGTCTGACCTCAAAACTTTTCTGATGTCGATACAGAATTACTAAATCACCCAATTCTTATTTTATTTTGCCTTTATTTGTTTTAGGCTCTTACGGACAGTCTCCAAGCTATGCAGACAGACTACATTGACTTATACCAGGTAAATCTAAAGCTGATTGTCATTTTGAGTTTTGACATTGTCCTCCAGAGGTCAGACCTTGAGATACATCTGTATGTAGTATTTCTCCCAAGATGTAAGACCCAAGTCTTACAAGACAGTTCCCATACCCATTTGAGAGAGTCAACATCTTCCATGAGGATTGTAAGTAAACAAAGTAACACCATCCTTTATAATAAATCTTCCTTTCGAATTTATTCTACTTCAGGTCCATTGGTCAGTAAACATGAAAGACGTTAACGAAACAGTAGTAGAGTTGAAACGGCAGCAGGCTTTGGGTCGCATCAAACATTACGGAATCTGTAACTTTGGATCTTCCAGCGTCAAGGACATCTTCACAGCTGGTGGAAAACCCTGCTCATTACAGGTGATTGTAAACAGTTGAGGCATTTTGTATTTTGTACTTACCAAAGCTCAATGCAGATTTGGGTAGACACTAACTACAAGCCATAGAGTAGTCTTGCTGCAAGATGTGCTTCGAGAAAGAGCCGAATTGCTGTACAGTGTACAGTAACTGATCAGGCAGAAAATGCGCTATGGACGTCTTGTACCAAGACTAACCGTGGAAGAGAAAAAGCAGAAAGTAACTTTCCTCTTCTTCCAATTGTATTCTTCAGGTCCCATATAACCTCCTCTGGCGAGCCATTGAGTTTAACATTCTTCAAACCAGTAAAATACTCGGCCCGTCAGTTCTTGCTTACTCTCCACTCCAGCAAGGTCTACTGACAGGGCGATTCCACCAAGTATCTGATGTTCCTGAGGGGCGGCGTAGGACTCGTCATTTCAGTTTAGACAGTACCTCACTCTCACGCCATGGTCAGATTGGTGCAGAGACTGAAACTTTCAAGGTCTGTTCACTTTGTAAAAATAGTATCCAACAGCTTTCAGAATTATTTAACCTAAAGTTACCCAAGAGATTATTATTTCTCAGGTCTGTTTTGTGATTGGTCAAGATAGGATTTGAATTGGTGCAAACTTCCACTCATGCACATTTCAAAAAACATTAAGTTGTTTTCCACCCTTCTCTACCTAAACTGTTTCTGGTAGTGTTTTAATCTAAACGGTTAGTTTGACCTTACTTGGCCTAAATGTTTTTCTCAAGATTGTCATCTATTACTTGCAGGCAATAAGTGATATCAGAGAGCTATGTAACAAGGAGGATGTCCCAATGTCATCTGCCGCCCTGTCTTGGATTCTTGCTCAGGAGGGTGTAGCATCTGTCGTTGTTGGATGTAGAACACCCCAACAGCTTGAAGATAACTGCAAACTTTTGAAACTATCACAGGTATATAAAAGCTTTTATTTTAAGAGGGGAGGTGTACTCTCTCATTGTCAATTCATGGTTGGAACTTCTTCTTTTCTAACAAGGAACTTTTGTCTTGTTGATTTTTCAGACCATTCTGAAGAAACTTTCTGATTGTACAGATGCATTGAAGGAGACACTTGGAAGCAACCCAGACATGTGGGCTAAGACCTCAAGATATAAGTAATCTAACATCTTACCATCAGTCACTTCAAAGTAAACTACTTAAAGTAAAGAATGTCCTCTCATACACTGGTTTACTTTGTCAATGTCTGTAGATGTCATCACAGCTCTTATATTTCAGGATATACCCTGGTGTGAAGATTTTTACAAATACTTAGAACATGGGAGAACTAAACCATAATAGCACCCACACTAATGGCGTCACTTTGGCTAAAAATACCGGCATGTCAGACAAACATTCCACCACTAGCTCTCTTGTGATCACCGCATCAGCGGGCTCTAGACCGCAGTCGTACAGTCAGATCACGCGAGTAAACATAAAGCTTGGACATGTATGTGCATGTACGTAAATGAATTTTCATGTTGTCTGAGATCGGGTACTGAGCTTCTAAATTTTAGCATGAGGGCGGAGTGCTATTGTTGAAATATGGGTGATGAAAAGAGACTGTATGTACAAAATGTTGGATGAGGGCTGAGATCTGATCTTCTCAGGATTATTATTTGGACAATAGAATATTCAAAAGTAGAATCTTGTTATGCTCACAAAACTTTTTCACTTACACGTTAAAGCAATGTAAAGGGAAATGTTTTTGCCCAGTTTATTGGATCATTCAATTGTTGATCTTTCTATTGTATTTGTGTCAAGAAATATTGATCTCCCAGATGGAGGGAAACAATCATGGTTAATGTGCTAAATGAGACAAGCCAAATAATAATTATTTTAGTTGGACAAAATTACAATTAATGCTGTAATCAAAGACTTGTTTGTGGACAGATAAACAACTAGCGTCAATGTGCTTTTTTAAAAACCAATTATAAACTCTGTATTTTCTTCTGAAATAATGTACGGATCAATGTGCTTTGCCTTTAAGTAATTTGATATTTTTAAAGAGCAAATAACTCTGTATTTTTTTCTAAAAATGTATTGATGTTTTTGAAATTTAAATTTACTACTAATTGTAGAAGTGAAACAATACAAACGCAGAATAATAAATAATAAAGGGTAACACAAATTACTGTGGTTCTTTGTTATTTTTGTAATTTTTGTGGTAATCAAGAATTTGTTTTAAAGCCTTATTTAAAATGAGGCTTGGAATAAAATGACATGAAAATATCAAGAGCTGGGGTAGATTTGGGGTTGTTTTTTTGTGTTGGCTAGGTCCTCCTCAACCCATCGTTCCACAACCCCTCTGGGCAGGGTCCCCTTGCCCCACCCACCCCTCTCATACACAACAAGGGAAATGTAAAACCCCTAATAGCAATTAAGTAGTAGAGGAAGGATGAGAACAAGAAAGTTATATTTTATTTATTTGTTAATTACCGCCCCGCCCCCCCCCCCCCCAACATTCTAGGTCCGCACCTATTCGGTGATCCTTAAAAATTTTAAATTGGGCAAGCATCTAAAGCTGGGATGTTGCACGTTTCACTCACTCGACCGAAAGAACCATCTCGACACGAGACAGGTTGGTCGAGCGCGCGCACGCGGACGCCGTTCACGGCGGTCGACTGGCCAGCTTGCCCGTGTAAAGATTTATACCGACTAAGAATCTTACTCAACTGGCAATTTTGGCAATTGTCGGGCAAATCAGTGTTTCTGTTCATTTCGCGTAAGTTCCACCTTATTATACGTAATTTGTTAATGGCCACCGAAGTGTTTGATCTTAATTCATAACATTGAAAATCATAATAGCTAGTCGATTGCCTAAATTTCCCGTGCAAAGTTGGCACACAGCTGCAGCCTAGCTGCTTAGTGCACACTTTCCTTGTATTGTAAAACTGTAATGTAATTTTATATGGGAAAAGTCGTGTATTTCCGACACTTTCGATAATCCTCCATGCGGGCCGCTTTCAGTTCTTGTTGACAATATTATTTCCATCTTAACCACATCATTCGAACCGGCCAGCTCAGTCATATGCCATAATGTCCTAAGCTGAACCATGCCACGCGAGGTAGAGTAGAGCTAGAGGTAGCCCCCACTTCCTCTATGTGGCCATGGACATGATGCAGATGGTGAACTACCTCCAGGGTCCATGTCATGTGGCCAAGCTGAATCCTGGACCTTGGCCACAGAAAAGTGGGGCTAGGCATGCTAGGCCCTAGGGTAGACTGGGTTGTCAATCAACAGGGTCAGTGATTTGGTCAGTTGGAGGGAGCCGGAAAAAACTCAATGACAGTTAAATTAATTTTAAAAACAAATAAGCTGAAAGTAACCCAGGTCGACAATCATGGCAATACCCCAAATCACTGACCTAGGTAAAACATTCGATAAGAAAGTGCAAAATAAACTCTCTCTCTAGTCTTACTCTCCTTAGTCTCTCCGTCTCTTAGCCCACCTTGTTGAGCTGTAATGGCTCTCTTTTAACATTGGTCTCATCGCTCACCATTGTATGAGACCGATGTTAAATGAGAGCCATTACAGCTCAACAAGGTGAGCTATCCGGCTACCTCCATGGCATGGTCTTACTTAGTACTTTTATTATTAGGAAAACGCTTTGAAGCATGTGCTGACAATGGCGTGCATCCATTGGGACCAAAAAGGTGCCACGTTTGATTGATGGTAAAGAAAAAGAAACAAGATATAGTTGAATATTTAAAGATTTTCAGGTGATTAATATTGCTTTTTTAGATTTGTGATTTAACTTGAAGTGTTATGTTCAACCGTGGGACTCGTGGAGGGAGTGCAAGGCCTGGGGGGCAACAACACAAGTCGTATAATGCTGTACCTGGAAAAACTGCTACTACTGCTGCCAACCTCTATTCCAATACACAATACATGGAAGCAATGCTGAAAAGACATCGTACAGAAGCGGAGTAAGTTTTTCCTTTAAATTAATAAGTCTTTGTCTTGTGCAAAGCTGAAGTGCAAGGAAGGCAAGAGGGGTGGGATGTTTCTGAACCAAATCCTTCCTTTCTTCCTTCCTAAGAAGTGCAGCTTCACATGTGTGAGAATAAGATGCACTGCATGTTGCAAATGGGAAATGACGTCATCACTCACCTCACAGGCTGCGAGACGAGAGCGCTGGCAGTATCCAACCAAGTACATGACAAAATGAAAACATTTGGTGGGTAACAGGACTAGAAGTTGGGCAAATCAAAAAGGTTGTATTGTTGTTTTATCTTGAACCTCATCTAAATAAACTTGAACAACTCCATCCTGACTGATTATGTGTGATATTTGTCTAGGTATTTTGAGGCAGACAGTGATGAAGAAGACTCTGTGTCATCAAGTAGGAATTACAAGAAAAAAGAGGACAGTGACAGCGATGAAGATCCATTGGATGCATTCATGGCAGGCATTAAGGTACAAATCTCATGACCTCTTGACCTCATTGGATTATTCATGAGGGGGCGTGTTCAAAGGCTCTCCCTGCATATTACTGTTATTCTGCTTTCTTATTGTTTGCCTTTAGGATGACTTGGCAAAAGACAAAGGAAGCAAACACGGCAATGAGAAGAATAAGAAGAAAGCTGTAAGACAAGATATTGAAGAACTTGATGACCAGGTAAGAGATGGGCTTATATCCAACTCCAAGCAACTAAGCACTCTGGTGACTTTCAACTTTGACCTAAAGATGGTTAAACATGCAGCTGACGTTGGTTTATCACCTACTTGAGAACCTGTTAGTTTAGAGTGCTGTTAACTTCCATTGACTAGGGTGGTGCATCTTGAGTCTATCTTTATCGTCAAGATTGAGATGGAGGACCAGGTCATTACCAACAAAGCAATAAGTCTTATTTATTCACAATGTCTTAACCAAGAGTAAACCACACTCATAAACTTGTCTCTGGTTTTAATTTTAAAAATTTCACTTTCAAGTAATGAAAGTCAAAATGCAGTATTTTAACTCGTTTTATTATTTTTATTTTTAAGGAACTGTTCTTCAAGTACATGGAGGAGAATCCCAATGCTGGAGTACCGATGTATGATGCCGACGACATCTTGGATTATGATGAAGACGGCAATCCCATCATTCCTGAGAAGTCAAAGTTCATTGACCCCCTTCCACCTATCGATCACAGTGAGGTAACCGTCGAATCCGAGAACTATATCCTAACAAAGATAAAACCTTGAGGAGACTGAATAAGTTGCAGCGCCCCCCGCATCTCATCCCGATGCCAAGCGTAGTTGTTTTGGTTAAACAGTATTGAATCCATCAATTTCATCAAAATAAGGGGGAGTCATGTTTGAGGATTTGCAGCAAGGTTCAATGTGTAATTAACAAATACTTACTCTCTGTTTATTCTTTTGGTTAATTGACTATAAAAGCATAGAAATTTAAATTTTAATCACAACACTTTGCCTTTGCTGTTTTTTTTCTATGTATTCAGTTCAAATACGAGTCATTTGCCAAGAACTTTTACAATGAGCATAAAGACATTGCTCATTTGAAATATCCTGATGTGCTTGAATTAAGAAAGAAGATCGGAATTCGGGTAAGTAGTTATTCAATACAAGGTTTATTTGGACACTTCTTCCAGGAAAAAGGCTACTGAGGCAATTGCCTCCATGCCCCCTGGTCACTGCCTTAATGCTCTTTGAATTTCCCCTGCAAGGAAATTAACATTTTGAACATGAGCTCTTTACCACAAAGAATTGCTTTTGCCTTCTAAGAGTAAAGCATCAGGTCTTTTCTTCTCAACAGCAAATGGTCCTAAGGGCAGTTTCCATTGACAAGGTGACTTTATCTTCAAGAAATGACAAAGAAACTTTAAAGTTATCTTTTTCTTTCAAAGTGTTAGAACCACTTGTGAATTTCACAGGTTATGATGTTCTTTAAATAACATAACTCCACATCATTTTTGTGTATGTTTGATTTAAGTTTGTATTATTTTATCTTTTACTTGAAGGTGTCTGGTTATGATCCTCCCAAACCCATCACCAGCTTCGGCCATTTTGGTTTTGATGAGCAACTCATGCACTACATCCGCAAGACGGACTACTCCCAGCCGACCCCGATCCAAGCTCAGGGAGTACCAATTGCTCTGAAGGGACGTGATATCATTGGAATTGCAAAAACAGGTAGCGGGAAGACTGCTGCATTTGTTTGGCCGCTGCTTGTACACATTATGGATCAGGTAAAAAGCAGGACTTGGTAAAAGTTAGACTAAACAAGTGTAGTCAAGTCTCACGTTGTAAAGGTCTAAGTGAGACATGCAGAATTATACAAGTGGTAACTCTAGGTTGAACCCCTCGATAACCCAGATTTTTTTTTGATTTTTTTTACTTGAGTTAGCGCTTGTTAAATTGTGAATTCCTCCCAAACCCAGTGCAAGATAGGAGTTTATGTTGTTGAATTCAATTCATCAGTCCCGTTGAAGTTTATTTTACCATAAGTTTGTGTTTTAAACACAAATTTATGGTAAAATACTAAGACATTCAATCCTGAAGAATGTTGATGATACTTTGGTCCTTTCTTTTCTTTGCAAACCTAGAGAGCAGTGAAGGCAGGTGAGGGTCCTATTGGATTGATCTGTGCACCCACAAGAGAGTTAGCCCAACAGGTTTGTCAAAATATTCTAGATTTTTAAAAGAAGTTGCATTATCTCACCGATGAAACATTTATACCTATTCATGTTTAAAATATATTCCAGATATCTGATTTGAATTGTTTCTCTTTTTCTCAAAACAGATTTATGTTGAAGTGAAGAGATTTGGCAAGGCTTATAGCATCAAAGCTGTGTGTGCCTACGGAGGAGGTAACATGTGGGAACAACAAAAGGCGTGTCAAGAAGGGCCAGAGGTCATCATCTGTACACCGGTCAGTAACCTCTGACCTTCTAGTTATAAAAGTACAGTTAAAGCAGCAGAATGACTTTTTGGGTTCCTTGGCTGTTGTTTTATATGACTGTTTAATTTTGTTCGGTCCGCAGGGTCGTTTAATTGATTTAGTGAGGAAGAAATCAACCAACCTGCAGAGAGTGACGTTCTTGGTATTTGATGAAGCGGACCGGATGTTTGATATGGGCTTTGGTAAGTATTAGCAGAGAACCAGTTATAAACAGTATGAATCACGTAATGCCTTGGCTGGTAACCTCTAAAGTTTACGATTGTAAAATGCAGGTAAACAGGGTAATACTAACTGCTTTATGAAGGTTTTTGTACTCAAGTTTAAAAGATGTTTTTTGTACGCATACAGATGATGAGAAATTCTTTATATATTTCACTGGCGAACTGATGTTCTCTTTGAGACTGTGATGCCAGCATCCCTCTGAGATGTATGCTTAGTAAAAACACCTTCTTCAAATGAAAGGAAAGACTTATTAAAATGTGACATCTAAATTATTTCTAATTTATCCTTTCTGTCACCAGAGCCACAGGTCCGCTCAATCGCCAACCATGTACGACCTACGCGACAAAGTAAGTCGAAGCTAATTTCATATTCTACTAAGTGTCGTGTCAAACTCTAATTGTTTTGCTCTTACATGTGTATGATGTTGTCAAAAGAAACTTGACCACACTTTAAATTTCTAAATTTGGATGTGGAAAATATTAAAAGTAATTCATGTTTTTATTCACATATGAAGCATTATTGTTCAGTGCAACATTCCGTAAGAAGGTCGAGCGACTCGCAAGAGACATCTTGACTGATCCTATCAGAGTGGTTCAAGGAGATGCGGGAGAGGTGAGTGTTTCTTATTCTGAAGAGAACTTTATGTAATGTGAGGGTTGTTTGGAACTTTGTCTGACATCATATATTTGAGATACCTGTACATTGATTCATCAGTGTACCTTTTAGTTGTTGGACATCAGCGACCATTGCATGATGATTTTGTACAGGTGCAACTGCACCTGCTATATCCAAATTGATAGTGTATGCATGAGTGGTTTTAAAACAATTTATAGAGGCTAAAGTCTGCCGGTTTCATGTCAGAATTTGAAATATAACCACCGTCATAATTATTGTCTAATATTGTATTTTTTATTCCAACAGGCAAATGAAGATGTGACCCAGATCGTTGAGGTGTTCCTTGATAAGGAAACAGACAAGAGATGGAAATGGTTGACAACTCATCTGGTTCGATTCACCACTCTTGGCAGTGTGCTTATTTTTGTCACCAAGAAACTCAACGCGGAAGAGCTTGCATCCAATCTCAAACAGCAAGACTTTTCAGGTTGGTCAAAAGTTATATTTTCACCAAGAAAATTTCAATAATTTTTCTTTAAAATTTACAACATGCTTTTCGTTCACTCTAGAAAGATGCAACTTGTTCACACAGTATCCTGAAACTCTCTTTAAAAATAACAGCAAATCTTACACATAGTCAGTCATGAGGATGTTTTGGCCTTTCTCTCTCCTTTGTTTTTCTGTTATGTTGAAAATGTTGATGTAATAAATATATATGTATTTACTTTATATGATAGTTGGCTTGTTACACGGTGATATGGATCAGAGTGGGAGAAACAGCGTCATCACTGAGTTCAAGAGGAAAGTTATTCCTATAATGGTAGCAACAGACGTAGCAGGTATGTCTTTCAATCTTGAGAAGAATTTTTTATTCCTTACAAAAATTTAATATATACATTTTTCATACTAATGGTTGCTGGTCAAACTAATAATCACACTGGTCCGATTTTACCCCAACAGCTCGCGGTCTGGACATCCCATCGGTCAAGACTGTCATCAACTATGATGTCGCTCGTGATATTGACACTCATACTCACCGGATTGGACGGACAGGCAGAGCAGGTAAACTCAATACTTGTGGATTAAGTTCATTTGAGTGTGTGAACCGTAAACCCCACATTCTTTGAATTGTCAAGACTTAAATTGTTCTCAGAATCACCTTGAGAAGTTTCTTAGATGCTTATCAAAAGAAATATTGTTAGATCCCCTTATTCTCTCACATCTTGGTACTTTCTTGACCTCATCGTTATCTACATCTTACTTGTAGGAGAGAAAGGTACAGCCTACACCCTGGTCACTAACAAGGATACATATTTTGCTGGTGATTTGGTGCGTAATCTTGAAGGAGCCAGTCAGACCGTCTCAAAGTCACTGCTGGATCTTGCTATGCAGGTAAACTCATCTTAGAGACTTCACTTGTTAGCTTCCCTCTCATTGGTTGCATTGGGTACCTCAAACTGTTCCTGGAAATTTGTTTCTCTAAATTTAGCCAATTGGGACCATACCTTAAAATCATTCTGACTGATCATTGACACTTACAGAGAAATTTTCACTAATTACTCTGCAATGAAAGATGGCCACAAGATGTCAAAAGTCACTTATCCAAGATCTGTAATCCAAGATTCTCTCTCAAACTAATCTTCCTCCATAGAACACAAGATTCAGGAAAACCCGCAGCATTCATGGTTCAAAGGGCAAGCGTGACGGCGCAGGTCTTGGATACAAAGATAAATCAAGAAATAAAGAAAGACCAGGGCTTGGTAGCGGACAATCGTCAGCTGGGCCAAGTCATAAAGCCTTGGGTCCTTTAGGAGGCGGCTTCGGTGCGGATGACCCTGATGATGAGTCACAAATGAATCGTCTTGATTCCATGAGGAACACTTTCAAGGTTGGTTTACATCTTTACTTATCACTTTCTGATCAAAGGAGTAATTGAATCTTGAGTTTGACTTCCAACATGGCTGACAGGGCAGCTGTTATTCTTTCTTTTAACACTCCGTCCCAAATCACTCAAAAACCAGACAAGTTTCATTTTTATTGAAATCCATAATGGCCGAGCAAATAATGCCGTTATGCCAGATTTATTGATTTATACTTGATTGTCTTAGTTGCCCTGTGCTGATGGAGTTGGATAGGTCTTAAAAAAACACCAATTTCAGATGGGAAGATTACTAAGCTTCTTATTTCCTTTGATACTCAGACCCAGTATCAGAGACACTTCCAGAAAGCAAGCTCTTCATCCACATCAAAAACCTTTTCAACTGAAAACACCGGCCACTACGCTATGCCACCCAAGAATCCAGCAGCTTCCAGCAGTCATGCTAGCCTAGCCAACAGCGGGATTAGCTTAAAAGCTCCTGGCTTAATCAGCATCGCAAGTAGCTTTGTCAAACAGGATGCTGCCGATCCCAAACCAGCACCGATTATCAAACCTCCGATGGAGATGCCAACCCCGAGCAGGCACTCTAAGTGGGACATTGGTGGACCTCATGCTCAAGAGAGTAAACATAGCACCGAGGGCGCTGTGAAGAAGAGCGGACGATGGGACAGTACACCTCGGAGAGAAAGCGCCGATAGTACATCCTCACTTGATAACAGTACAGAGACAGCTGCAACTACCACTAAGCCACCAAGTTATGTAGACAGTCGTGGTTACTGGCAGCTTGGTGGTGGGAGTGAAGGAGGAAGCATGTCATCTGGACAAACACCAGATAGTAACAGTCTCTCAGAGATGTCGGACAAGAGAGCTCATGAATTTGAACAGTCCGTAGCAGACAAACCGAAGAAGCGCAGAAGTCGGTGGGACATCTAGATTGTCTTCTTGTTTCATTTCTTTGCCCATGTTTTTATCAACATGGTTAAAAGTGTATCACTTGAATTTGTTTATAAGTCTTTGTACATAATAAAATGCTGCAAGCATTTTGGTTGTGTCTCCTGTTTGCCAAATGGATATTGCTGATGATTAACAAATAAAGGCACCAGTCTACATGTATATCCCTGGTAGCCTTATTTTGATCATAGGGCTGAAATTTCATCCTTGAAAGGCGAGGCCATTTTTTAGTTTGATAAAGGAACTTCCATTGAAGTCGATGAGAACCTTCTGAAGGGGCACTAAGGTGAAGACCAGGAGCATGGAGGCCATGACCTCTGTGACCTTCGTGACCTCTGTGACCTCCATGTACATGTTTGTAACTAGACCTCGGTGTGGTAAAGGTGTTTTGAACTTTGATCCTTCAAGATTGTTCTTTGTTCAATCTCAACAATTATATTTATGTACATAGTGATATAACCTCAATCAATTAGCCACTTACAGACGGTTATGATCATTGCACCTGTTTTTAGAACTGTAGGGCTAGCCTACTACAGGTTTGAAACAATACACCATGGTTACATCTAGTACTGGTCATCATATGACAACGAGTGACTGTAAACTCATCTGTTAAATAATAAAATGAAAAACAAACTGGATAATTGTTCCATAATCATATCAGAAACATTCAACTAGTTTTATAGTTAGAATGTTTTATTTTATTTCGTCAAGGGAAATTGACAATACGCTTGATACAGCTTTAACAATAGTAAAATGCAGCAGGAACTTTCATCTTGCTTGTAAAGTAATTAATTATCCTACTTCTGAACATTGCATTACAAAATGCTACACAAAATATATCAGTTGCAACTCGGAAATCGTTAGTTATGACTCAATGTTAGCATTCAGTGTGCGAAAAAACATGTTCAGTCGAAATATATTGCTATGCAAAATTACTAGACGAAATCGTTCCCTGGACATCCATGGTGGTGTTGAATGATGGATACATTATACCAGCCTGCAATATGTTAGGTGGTGAATGCATCTACACAGTACACAGTCAACCCTCCTACTACCTGACCATTCAATATCATCCACTGTTGTTTTGAATGTAGATAAACTATACCAGCCTGCAATATGATAGGTGGTGAATGCATCGATAGTTCTGTGCACAATAAATCAACCATACACATCGTGTTTAGTTGAATGGCTCTGAATGGTTGGTCAACTTTCTGGTAAATGTCCTGGACGGCCACAATTTAAGCAGGCATGTGATTTCTCAGGATTTTTCCTGATTCGAGGATTTTCTCAAAACCTCCTTGAGCGTTCAAATTTTCTTGAAAGAATTAAAGCAAAGGGAGAAAGAAATAGTTCACATTGTGCCCAAAACCTCTAGTCTTGTTTGTGGTGATGCACAGAGTCTATAAGCCTCCTGAATCCGTGAAGTTCTGGGTCTAGAATAAGGGGGAACCCAGAATTGCAAGCCATTTTCACATTCATCAAGTCTCACCCCTGTTTTATAGTCTATAATATTGGGATCAGATTGTTGATTGTTCCAACACATGATTATCAAATGTTTTCAAAATGTGTAGCTTCTAGAATAAGGGGGACCCAGACTCGCAAACCATTTATCATGAATTTTCACATTTGTCCAATCTCATCCCTATTTAACAGATTTGTTAACTAGTTTTTGAATCTATACCTGCCGTGGAAGTGTATGTATCGTTACAAATACTGCCGGATTTTGATTAACGTTGATGAGTATTTCTAGTATTCAGGACAACACCTGCCTCGTACCGGAGCTCAGTCACCCATCGAGTGTCGTCTGTTGCTAAGTTATGAACCTGTGTAAACAAAATAAATATCCAGTGATTTATTGATACTAATTTAAAGTTTCATTGAAGTTGCTTTGTTTAAATTTTTAATGACGGAGTAAAGTTAATACTAATAGAAATTCAATAATAGAAATAATAATACGAGACATTTATATAGTACACAAAGCAGGCGCCTCTATGCGCAACATAAAACCATGAAATATATGAAGCAATTTGTTACAAAAAGGTAGATTGAAACAAGTGAGAATAATAGAAATTTAAGCAATGAATGGATCAAAATACAAAATAACAACTTAATGTGATATTGCAAAATCGTGAACACTTTTAAGCAAACAGATGTTCATCAGAAGCCAATTTCATATAGCTGTTTAAGCAGAAAATTTTGCTCAACAATTTCAGCTGAGCGCATTTTAGCAGGACACCAGTCACAAAGTGTACATTTGAAATGGTATTTTGGCTGGTAATTTCTGGTCACCAAAATTGTTTTGTGCTTGGCTACTTTTTGTGCTTAAGCAGTTCTATGAAATTGGGCCTAGGACATTGCAATTAATTATTTACTGAAGTTGAGTGTCGATGTCGCATACATTTAATAAAATCACATGTTATAAACAATCAAATATAATGTTCAAAGGCAAGACAAAATTAACAATCAACATTATTCAGAGCATAAAAATTACATATTTATACAATTCAAGATGCATATTCAGTGACATTCCACAATGAATATTCATTATTTTAATTACATATTCAGTGACATTACAAAATGAATATTCAGAGCATTACAAAATGATATTCATGAGAAAATAGAATAAGGCTGTTGCAAACTGCTTACCAACCATAAGGACCCAAGGTATAAATGAAACAAAAGCGGCCCGACGTTTCAACCCTAGCAGAGTCTTTCTTGAAGGCTAAATGACAACAAATGATATTCAGTGACATTTATTTAAGACTCAATTATGACTACTTACCAAGACACTTTGGACAGCTTCGTTAACGCAGTCTGACATCTGTACAAACACTGATGCCATTTTCTGTGTCTGCAAAAGTCTGATCAACACCATAGCAACACCCTCGATGTGATTAAATTCACACAAATCTACGGAGCACAAAAAACAAACAAACATACAATCAATATTGATTTAGCTGAACCCTGGATAGTTATGCAATCACACACATCTATGGAGTGAGTTAAGGCCGTATCCGAATTGGCAGCTACAGCTATGACTCTTGCTAAGGGTGTTGCTAAGGACGCACTATACTTCAATGCATGATGATGCGGAGATCCAGCTGTAGTCATAGCCATAGCCACAACTGCCAATTCGGACACGGCCATACAACCATGATCTGATTAGGATTAAATACATAGTATGGAGCACCAAAGCAAACAAAATTTCAATCAACCATATTTGAGAGCAACACAAATAATCACACTAGATCTTTGGCCAGTAAGTCTAGGAACCAGACATACCTTTACTGGTCGAGTGAATCCGTTCCATAACAGCAACAAAAATCTTCTCAGACTTTACCAAGAGATTGACAGTCTCTGTCCACATAACCTCCAACCAACCACCATCTTTATATGACCCAGCATGACCTGCAGCAGCCATGTACAGGGTTGCTAAGCAACAGTCTGTTAGTTTGTGGACAGTTTCTTGACCCCAGTTGGTGTCTGATGCAGTAAGGTAGTTGGCAGTGTAGAGTATAGCATGAGCAGTCTGGTATGGGATCATAGCATTATGAGTCTGTGATAGAAAAAGAAAACAATTTATCTTGTTAATCTATTCATTTTTAGTTGACATTTTTTCTTTTATAAAAATAAATAATCGTTTAAAACACAGAACTCACCATAAGATCTGCGAAAATTGCAAGTACTATATCAAACATCTGCTGCTTACTGGAGATAAGACTGTAGCTCAGACAAACACTCTGTTAACAGAAACATAATATTTATGGATAATCAAGAGAAATCAGCAGTTTTCATAGCAATGCTACCCATAGCAATTCTCTATATCAAATATTTATGAGCTTGGAACAGGCACAGTTATTACATTATGTTGTATTTTGAATGGTTACCAAATTCTTTAAATAGAAAAGTTGTGTGGCATTAGCTCCATTTGATTTCCCATTGTTTTCCACAAGGCATCTTAATCTAGGCAATTTCCCGTAGTTTATATTGGTTCAAATCCCGCTCTTGTAAATTTGTCTTTGTTCAACCCCAAATTATTTAAAATTTACCCAGTTAGTTTCACTTGTAGTTTGTGACTTAACTCCTGATAAAGTGAACAAAACTGTGCAGAAGTCTCAGCATTTACCTTGACAATAGTTAAATGTCGCTGACGTTGATTCTCATCTTGAGAGACAAGTCTCATCGGTGTCATTCTCTCTGGAAGATCCCTCTCTCTCCCTTCAGTTCCTTGACATTGCTTCTCATGAAGGCTCTTCAGGTCTGCTTGGGAACATCCTAAGATTAATCAAGGTTATTTATTTTATTTTATTTCGCCTTATTTAACCAAGGTAGCCCCATCAGTGTTCAATGAACTGTTCTCCCTGGGGGCCCTGGATACATACAATAAAAATACACAAGTATAAAATACAAAAGCAGCTAAGAATTACCGACAAGAACACATAGAGTCCTAAGAACTACATAATGAGGCCTAGGAGTAAAAACAAAAAACAACACACCCAACCACAAAAAGGGGCGTTTGGAAAGAACAAGACAACAAGTTATAAAGTGTGCTTGGACAAAGAACTAAAAATGTAAAAAAAGGAAGACATTCCGGAAGGTATGAAAAAAGGGGATTGTTTAAAAGACAAACGGCATTAAATAAATTAAAACATTCTAAAAAGGTTTCTCTGATTATTCCTGACTTTTCCTTTTTAGAAGTTCCCCACAGGAATTTACAAAAACAAGTTGACCCAACTCTCCAAGAGAACTTAAAGGAACGTTACAGAACTGGTAATTAAAATTTTCTTTAAGATCACAGATTTACATAAAACTTACACGGTCTAATGATGATGATAGTAGAAAACATCCCTAGAAATATTTCTGTCTAAAATGCCATATTTGATGAGAAATAAATAAAACTAATTTCCGATTGGAGTTTATCGCTCATGAGCGTTTTATTCATGCATTGGATAACACACGCAAATGTGTAATCGGTTTTCCACTATTTTCTCGTGACCCAGATGGACGATCGATCTCAAACTTCTACAGGTTTGTCAGTTTATGTATATGGTGGATTATATAAAGTGCTTACACTACCAGTAACTGGTTTGTTAGCAAAAACCAATTCTGTAATGTTCCTTTAATGTAATAATTGCATCAGGGATAAAGAATAATATTTTGGTTTAAAACCCTTACGCCCGGTTCGCACTTCATGCGAAAGCGAATGCGAAGTGACTGTTTTCCAATTGTTACACAAGGAAATTCGCTTTCCTTTCACAATTTGCGTGAAATATGAACCGGGCTTTATCTTTACACTGATGTGACAAACACTTTATACTCAGAGCTCAATTTTTGAAACAGAATTAACTTGTACCATCTATTGATTTTAAATAAATTATAATTTTCTAATTCTTTCTCTTACCGATTGACACAGAGCAGAGAAAACTGATGAAATCTGATAACCTATACGGCAAATCCCTCCCCATCTCATTACAAACACTCACATAAAGAAAGCTGGAAGAAATAAAAATAATCTGTCAATCAAAATTATCATTCAATATTATCAGCATTTAAAGATAAGGTTTTAATAATTGAATTTTTGATTTTGTTCTCATGATAAAGTTATGAAAAAACTTTAAAGTTATGAAAAAACAGTAAAACCAGCAAGTTTTATCAAAATTAAATTTCTCTTTTCAACTACCTTGTTGATGTAATGTTGATGAGGTACCCAACATTGCTAGCGCTGATCCTGTTGTCATGGCAACACTTTGCTAATGACCTCAAGGTCACAAGGTCAAGGGGGTCAGCTTGGTGAATGAGGTGAATGACAGCTAATTGAAGGTGCTCAGGGAAAAGGAGGAAAATGCCCGAATCTGGATCTGAAAAACAATGTATGTATTTTTTTTAATTCACAAAGATTTTAATTTTGAGGTAATTTTACACAGTAGAAGAGGTTGACTTCAATTACATACCAACAAATTGAGAGATGTTGTTCCTAATGCATAGCAACGCTTCAGGCTGATTTCTAGATGCACGATTAAGAAGGATTTCCAAAGCATGCTGGGATGTTTCATTCCGCTGATCACGAAGCTCCAACAAAAGCTTTGGAAGACTCTGCAGCAAATCATGACCTATTGACCTATGGAACAAGCAAAGGTTAAAGGTCAATCATTTAAAACCAAGCATTAAAGGAGCAGATTTTGGTTATTACTGTAACACTGACCAATGGATGACATCTTCCTTCTCAAATTACAATGTCAGTTATTCATGTCACAATAACTTTTATATTTTACAAAGGAACATTTTAGTAATAATAAAGCAATAGCAGTAATGAAATAGCTCGATATGAACAGAATAAATTATGAAGTTACTTTAAACAATTCCCTTATTAATGAAATGCAAACCTCATGGTCTGTATCACCAATTATTTGTCAAAACTGTTTTAGAAAAGACCTTACATTATAACGATATGAACAAAAATGAAGCTAAGAGGAAAAATAGTCTGGTCACTTCTTAGTATACACTATGATCACACCAAAAACACAGGGTCCCAAACAAAGATGGCCACCATGTGATAACAGTTTCTTACTCTGCTACTGCCGAGGTGTTTTCATGGAAGGTCAGCTCATCAAGACAAATCAACGTCTCACATTTGTTTTGAGACAGTGGATGGCATTTCTTGTACAATGTTAAAACGGCCTGTAACAGATCTTTCACACTTTCTGAAAATGACAAGCAAAAATCAGAAAAAAATGTAAGTATTTTAAGGACTCACAAGTAACAAGTCTCAATAGAGATTATGTAATTAACAACTAGTGACTATTCAACTTTGAAGGCAACCACCTTTCCTTTGGGAGTACTTTGGCAAGTCTATGTACAATACTTTAAAGGAAAAATCTATATAAGAATAACTAATAAAACAAAAAAACTTGACTCGAGACTTTGACAAATCTTAGCAAACAACTTGACAACAAAAACTGTGATTTACCTTTACTAGGGAGGGCTTTGACAAGTCTCTTTACAACACTCAGCAGACTTTGCATATTCTCGATGGAGAGTTCATTTCCTTCTAGAGATGTCTCCAAGACAAAAACCATGATCTTCCGTAACCAAGCATTCTCAATACTACTCTTGTTCATAAAGTATGACATAATCTCACAGGCAGCTAGGTTCAGGTTTACCATGGAGACAGATGTACCAGCCTTCCCAGACTTCTTAGCTAAAACCAATGCATTGTGGGAGGTGTATGGAAAGCAGGCTAAGAGGTGGTTGATGAATTTCTTCTGATAGAGTTTCTGCAATTTTACCATGCACTGTAAGGAAGAAAACAAGATCAATTATGAATAAAATAGTTAACTTTGTTCAAGTTGGAACTTTTGCTAATAGATTGTTCAAATACTTGCAACGTGACAACTTCAGGATCCAGATTATGGGATTCAGATTGTAGTACACCATGTAGGTCTTCTCAGGCCATGTACAAATTGATGGTTTCGGCAGTGTCCAGAGTTTGAAGTTCAGTGTTCTCCAACCTATAGAAAAGACGTGGCGCACCGCCACGCTTTCTGCGGCGCGCGCCACGCTTTAATAATCGCCGCCAAGCTTTAAAGCTTTTGAGCACACTAGTAACACGGAATTACAAGGTAAGAAAAAGAAATGCGGTCGGGCTACCGGACACATACGTTTCCTCTAGTGGGTGCCTAAGATAAATTGGTACCAATAAATTAAGTTAAATTGGTTTTCATTTCAAGTAAGTGTTTAGAAAACCAGTATTTTACTTTGTGTTCTTAAAAACTGTAAAAATATTTCCTCAAAAAAGTCTGAGGAAAGTGGCCAGGATTCACCTTAGAATGCACCACAGAGCATCTAGGATCAAAATTTTTCTCGGGGCCCTTGAGCAGGCCCCGGACCCCACGCCGTAGGGGCTTCGCGCTTCGGGCTCGCATTGTACGTACCCACTCGCAGTTTTCACCACACCAAGCACCAACCTTTAATTTTCAAAGTTGGAGAACACTGAAGTTGGAGGGCGGAAGTCCACAAGACCACAGAACTTGTAGCTCAAGATATTTACTGGACCAAAATTTTGTTTGAAATATTTCAAAGTGAGGTATTATTATTCAATTGAAAACACAAGACCCCATGGACTTGTCCGGTCATACTGGCCTTGGGCCTGTGGTCCAGTGTAAAAGTCAAGCACTGGTGTCTATTGCCTGATCGCTATTCTTTAACGTTGTCATTGCAGCCAACAGTCATAGCCATAGCAACCAACAGTCTTAGCCGCAGCCGAAAGTCACTTGATTCAGACGAGCCCTCACTATCAAGATGTGATTAAAGGAATGGTTCTTCACAGGAACAATAAAATAACTTCTTACAAGATCATCATTGTCTTCTCTTAATCAAGACTCTAAAGAAAAACATATTTAAGAAGCGAGGGTTCATACTCACACTAAAGTCCTGTTTTTGCTCACATAAACTCAGCATCCATCGCCATAGCAACTGTATCACTGCTAAGACTCCATCCAGTATCTCTATGGCAACTCCATTGAGCTGACACACAGCTTGCCGGTGTGACTTGGGTGTAACTTCCATCCAACACTGCAGAAGTAGAGGCACCAAAGAATGTATGAATCCTAGAAGATTCTCTGGTTTAGTGAAGTCATCGGCCGCTGCAGCTGATGATGAGGAGGATGGAGCTCTACAGTTGATCAAATAAAAGTTGAATTTATCAAATTAATTTCATCAGGAATAAAGATTGACGAATATGATTTGGTTTTGATGTACACCGATGTATGATAGGCACATATACTCTATGCTTTCCTAGTCATGTGACATTCCACAGAGTTGCAGAAGTTGTCTCAACTGTACAAAAAAATTTGTCTGTAAAATTCTGCTGAATATAAAAATGATAAATCTTATAAATGTAACAAAATGCTGTCAAACATCAATATATGTTTCCATTACATCACATTTTTATAGAAGATTGGTTGGATTTACCTCAAGACAAATTCTTCTTGATCCATATGAACCCTTGTAGAAGGACCAAAGATTTGTGCATAAGTTTCCTGCCCACTTTTCACAATCACAGTTGACTCTGCTCCATCATCATCTGCTGCCTTGTTGCTATGGTAATTGGAATGCATCATGTAATGCTGTTCAAGCAATGCTGTCAGGAACTGTCTTAGCCTCATGAGTACCTTGAAGATGAAATCACAAAATCTAAGATTAGTGATGAGTCAAATATTGCAGCCATGTTTCATAAAGGAACAGAAAATCAAAAGATATCAAAATCCTCAGTATGTTTAAATCTTTTCTGATCGAGACAAAATCCTTTAAGTAAACATGTTGTGCCAAACAAACTTATGTCATAATCACATTCCTGAATATGTTTAACCTGGGTTACATTCCAATATTTTGTATCGTTTGTGTCCTTTTGTTGACTATGTTTTCTTGCTAATTGGATGCCAGGCAAAGGCTTGATTTAGAGACTAGCCTGGCCTGCAAACACTAGTCAAGAGTGCTTTGAGCAAGTCCGACTTGCTTCTTAGGTAGCCCGACAGGCTAGTCAAAAACTATCAAATTATAGCCTAAGAATTGTATTTGATTTTCATGATGTGATTAATAAGTGTTTTTATTGGGACTATTTTTACTTAGCGGGCTTGTGAAAATGTTTGCGGGCTAACTAAACATATAGCTGGCAAGCCCGGTGGACTAGTCAAGAAAACAAAAAGCACAAAGCGGGAATGTATTTCTCTCAAGAGTCTTACTTTTTGTCTCCATTTATGGCTTGAAATCTTACTGTCGGGTTTGATTGTCAGTTTATTCTCACTCTCTCCGTCACTCTCTGCCCAACCAAACGTCTTCTTCTTCTGCTGAGAAATTTGCTGAACAAAGATGGTAAGAAGCTGTTGACTCTGCGCTGTGAGGAGTCTTGGGTAGAACTGAAGTACAAGGTCTAAGACGGCTAAGGAGTCAATTTGAATGTCTTCCATAATGTGAGTCATTGCACATGAGAGATGAGCGCTGAGAATGGGGAAGAACGGAGCGATGGAATCGTTGGGCGTGGATTGCAGAACCAGTTGTAACAGTGAGATACCTACAAGACGATCCAAACACAAAACAAGAAACCCAATATAGTTATTGTATAAACCAATATTTGGATCAATCTGTATTAGGGAAACTAATATTGATCCTCATTTTTGGGCAAACAAATCAGGCTTAGGCTTAGGCTTAGGCTTAAGGCTCCGTTGTTATGTTGAAGCACCTTACAAAATGCACACTGCTCCAAAAATGATGACGAAACTCAAGGAAGCCGGAGCTAGAACCTAAGACGAGGTTTGGAAAAGACCCCTGGCTGAAGGTCATTTATAGACATCAAGTCAGGGTCCCTGAATACAACTTTGTGATTATTATTGATTCACAAACTTGACCAGACTATTTTCCATCAAGCCTCAGTCTGGATAGAGAAGAATGAAACACTTCCAGTCAATCTAGACTGATACACAAGAAAAGAGTATAGCGCCCTCATGTTACCTTGACAATCAGAAATTTTGTTAATTGAAGTCATAAATGTCAAGCAGTTTGCATGCCAGACGAACATATAATTTATCAAGAAACTGTCCCAAATCCATTGTTCACACTCTTATCTATGGTAACTCAACACCAAAACTGTCTGATGAGAATTGTATCTAATCCCAAGCTAAGAGTGGGTTTTGGGATCCATCAAATTGAAGCATTTCCATGGGATGGCTTTTGAATCCTTGAGGTAGGGGTGTTGAGGTTTACCTGCTCTGCGTACTGCATCTTCTTTATCTGTCATCAGAACAGACAAACTATCAATGAGTAAAGGCAGATGTTGAGACATCAACACTGGATGTGAAGATAGCAACTCCTTCATTCCCGTTATTGACGACTGACGGATCGACCCATTGTAATGATTAAGATGACACACAAGATCCTAAACAATAAACAGCCAATAAAGAATAAATACCTTTCAATACCGGTTATTGATTATAGACTGATTTCATCAACAACTGCCATAATAACTGAGAGGCACTGGATATTTTACCGGCGACGGTAAAATCATTAAAAATGTTTTGCCGGAAAATCTCAGTCATAGCGCCCTCTTTGACACGTGTCAGACGAATAGCCAATATCATTGTAATAAATTTCCAAATATATTATTGTCCGCATCCTGGTAGCCTAGACTAGAGGACTACGCTCTTGCTTATTTAAAAATTTACTCCTAGGAGTAGGAGTCCTGCATTTAATTTGTGGCTCCCGAGGAGGATCTTTTTAAATAGTTGCGATAATCGTAACCCTCCATCCTCCCGACGGCCTTTGGTCATGCCGGTCTGCGACCGTCGAGAGGATGGAGGGTTACGATTATCGCAACTAGGCCCCCTACTTACTTTTTAAAGAGAAATAAAGTCAGAAACTGCGGTAAGGCAAAATAGCGTTTGGATGATTTTACCATCGCCGGTAAAATATCCAACGAATACCTACATGTATCCAACTGCTTATTCTTATTGAGTATTCAAATCAATATGAGATGGATGGACGTTATTAATATTATTATTAATAAATGCAACAATCCATGCAGCTGCTAGTGCTACTCTAGCATGTCTAGCAAGTTACTCAGTCCTGGCTAGTGCTGACCTTTCTTTCTGACTTTTCTAATTAGTTTAACAAGAGACTTACGTGAATGTTTTGCTTCCTCTGTGTGGTGGGTTCATCTCCAACGGAGCTAGATTTGAGCTGTTCTCGTATATGAATGGCCTGAGATTTGAAAGTTGTGTTGGTGAAGTTCTCTGCTTCCGGTTTCTTCTTGCCGACTTTCAATTTGACCTTCTGGAAATCTTTCTTCTTCTCCTTATTTTTCCGTCCACTTTTGACCATTTTGTTTAAAGTCAGATCAACCACTGACAATTACCTTTGGGTTGTTAATTAGAGGATAAACTTTTGACTCCAGAATTATGCCAATCAGGGACATGCAGTGCAGCATACACATTCTCCTCGTCCAAACACAGATTACACAGTCACAGACACGTGGGTTTAGTATTTTACACGAGTAGTTCAGGAACAAGACCAATACAACCAGACTATTACACTTTGATACTGTAGGTGGCGCTATATCATTATGATCATGCGCTTGTCTACGTGACTAGAGTAATAATGTCACATTCACGAACAAAAATTAAAAACTTGTTTTTGGAAAAAACATCTCTCTTTATTTTCTGATGAGTGCGACCGAAAAAAAGTAATTTTATTTTAGAGCAAGTTTGTACGTCCTGTCACCCTCAAATGAGCTCCTCGCCATCTTTTCTGTCGATCAGTGGACCGTAAAAGTGAATGTATTTACTAAAGCACTGACCTATGTAATAATGGTACTCAAGTTTCCACTATCAGTTACTACCCAACCTTTGTATCCATTTCCAGCCCAGCTGACCATTATCCTGCCTCTTCCCTATTGAAATGACGTATAAAGAAAATAAGCAAAGTCACACCTTATTCAACAGCTATGCGGCACAAACATTTTAATTATCTAATTAAATCTTTTTGTTAAATCTAATATCATTAGAAAATTAATACAATCAATAATATCAGGTAAAGTCATTTTTGCTCTAATGACAATGGTTTTCTATGCAGCATTTTAATTTGATAGCCCCTTTCTGATCACTGGCAAACTAGTTCAAAGTTTATAACTTTAGTTTTCTGGGGTTTTACCCAAGGAAGTAGAAATTATTTAATTGTTACTCTAATTGAAATTAATCAATTTGCTAACAATCATAAGTGAGTATACAATGTTAAGAAAAATGTAAAATGGAATTTTGGTAAATGTTGTAACTTTGGTAAATGTTGTTTTGGGGTTTTTTAATTAGCGAATTAATATAGCAAGTTAATATTATTATTATTCGTGCTGGTACACAATTGTTGTGTGTGTACACACACTAACTGTGAAGATCATTATGTTCTACGATGCCCGATGTGTGGCAGAGGGTGTGTCCCCCCAAACAACAACAACAATAATAATAATATTAATAATAATAATGAATAAAATAAAACTTATATCATATATCAAAACATTTACACAATTTATTAACACCCCCACCCCAACAAACAAAATCTAAAAGAGTTCTTGAGATTCCCAGAACACAATGAAGACACAATAGGAGGGGTACTCCATCATATCGAGCACAAAACGTGATCTTTCTCGATATGTGGCATGGTGTACCACTCCCATTGTGTCTTCTTAGTGTGTTCTGAGAATCTCAAGAATTCTTTAGAGGATTTTTTTTTTGGGGGGGAGGGACTCCCCAGTGCCACATTTATATCGGGCATGGTATAATAAATTGAAAATTACAATCAACATTTTAAACCGTTCCCATTTCTTTTAGAAAATGTTTTAGAAAGCTCTCTGGTTTTTTAAACAAGTTCTCAAACATGATTTAAATGTTTCTAAAAATTATGTTACATGCATACACAAATTGAAAAGAACTATTTAGATACAGCACAATACAAGAACATGCTAGCAAGGCTCAACTAATCTTAATCAGGCATTTTAAATAAATTTTATTAAAAAAAATTAAGAAGCAGACACCATCACCCCTTTTTAAAACAAAGTAAAGTAAATAATGCAAAGAGAGTAAAATCTGGCTATGCACACCAAAATAATCAACAACAAATGTAATTACAGACTATATATGCCTCCCTAAACAAATGAGTCTATTATATAGCATTGAAAGACCCCGCAAATTAACCCCCGTTAAAAAAGGGAGGTAGAAAATTTTGGAGCAGCCGACTGAAAAAAACCAAAGTCGCCGCGGTCACCAAAAGAGTGCAGAGTCCCATCCCTAAGATACTCAAATAGTATTTCACCTGTTGACCTCATCACCAAATCGCAAACCTGCGTCCGCACGCGAATTTTTTTCCTGAACCTTTCGGGCAGTACAGTGTACATTAATTTTTTTGTACGTGGGCCATTGAAAAATCAAAAAGTGGTATTGTGTGACGTCCTCGCTCTGATTGGCTTCAACTCCACGGACACTGCCTGAAAGGTTCAGGGGAAAAAATTCGCAGCGCGGCCTCTCAACAAAACAGTCCACACCATTATTATTATTATGTCAATAAATCAATGCACACAACCATACCTAGCAAACCCTCCTCCATCGAAGTGCCGAATTAACACAAAGTCGTTTAATTAATAAATTTGCAGAAAATTATGAGCTTACTTATCGGTGTTTTGAATACTTTTAAAGTCCTACTTCACGAACGATTATATCGAACGCTATAATGCGTCACTATATAGTTTAGACATTTATTTCAATATTGGCAACAACAACAAAAGCATCAAATGCAGTTCAATCATTATACAGTCTACAGAATTGAAACATAATTATAACATGGCTAAATATACTCCGTTAAGTTATTACCAACATGCAGGGAAAATTTGAAGCATAGTGCTTTTTTTTAAAATTTACCCTGGGACAGACTAGACTTGGACTAGACAAGGACAGACAGACGGACGAGACCAGCCAGATAATTAAATAGGTACATTGTTTTGAGCGAAGCAAGATGATTACAATGACATTTTACAGTTATCACTATTGGCCTAGTAAATACATATTAAGAAAGACGTTTTAATTTTCCTTGAGAAACTTTCAAGCTATCTGTGCGTCTGTTGAACCAAAATGATGTTGCCGTGTTTTAGCTTCTGTTTGACAGGGGTTTGGGAGCAAATTGACATTCCCCTCTCAGCTCAGACACAATACGCAACCTGGTAAGAACCAACCATGTCTTCTTCTGTCATCTAAAGCATCTTCTACTATACAAAGAAATACCTGACCAACTGGGAAAGATGGGGGAGTTTGGCATCATCCAAAACGGGCATCACTGGTCGACTCATTTCACTTTTCATTGTACATCGCACATCATCTTGCAAAAAGGTAACGCTGCAAAAAGTAACGCTCAAGAAATTGGGATATCTTAGAACGGACAGGATGTGACCATCATAATGCGGTTTTGAACCACAAACAATGGATCACCTACTTAGATCATTTAGATGTCCCCTACTGGAGCAGAAATGTGAGACGGGACCTTGCTGAATTCAACGAAAGTGCAAACAACTTCACAACAAATAGCGTGTGTGGAGACGATGAGAAGAGCTAGGAACGAAGAAGCACATCTTGCGACCATCCGGCCAACTAGTCGGAAGGAACCAATCACACCGGGCATTATTAACAGTACCACAGACAGCCATGGGCACCCCAAAACCACCCTCACTGATTCGCGATATGTTTTTTGCCTGCTTAGTTTTCGTGTGCTTCGGGGGGGGGGGGTACCGGTAACGCCTATCTCAAACTGGGCATAGCCTCTATGTTACTCACATCACGATCACTACAGGCAAATTATATTTATAATTTATACGCCTAAAAAAATAAAAAAATAAAAAAAGTATAACGAGAATGTGACGACAAGTTTCAAATGGTTTTTCTTAAAAAAAAACCTGGCAAAAGAGTCTAAAATGTTAATTTACATGAAAAATTGCTATCTTTATGAAGACTATAGCGAAAGATGTTATATGAATGAATCGTTATTGTTTATGAATGTCAGAGTTGCAGTTCAAGTGTTGACTACAGGTACGGTATGGCTCACTCGCGACCTGCCAACATTTCAAAAGCATTTTACTGTGTCCCTTTGTCACTTATTTTTGTGTTCCTTTTGTAATCACCTCACACAAAAAGGCCAAAAGAAAAATAGAATAAAAAATATGTACTTTCTCACGTAAGAATGGAGGAAGAAAGTAAGTACTCAGTTGTTGTTCTTTGAAATGTTTGAATATAATTTGCATTTGGGTGAGATATACTAACTCTTTGAGGATTATTGGTTATACTTCTTTAGTTTGCACCATTGGGCGAAGTGCTTGCAGTTATTCAACACCAAGGAGTACTCGTTAACACCACGCACACTCTTGGATCTAGCCCTTGCGATCACTTTTTCGGGTGGGAAACAATCATGATCAATATATATAACTTTATACACGGGATCACTGAAATCTATCTCTTCCTCAACTATACCATTCTTATATGTACTGTGGATAACCTTGACTTTCTTGCTTTCTTGATTGCATGATACAACTATAGCATGGTGTCTTGGATGAAACAGTTTACTGTACACAACGATTTGGTCTGCAGGGTTCAGGTCTACGATGCGTGGCACGTACCTATCGTCGGTACCGATTGCCCTGGCAAAGGCACGACTAATTGGAGGTCCAATGAAGTAACCAGTTGATTTAACTGCAATTGAACTATCTGAATTACCAACAATCCATCCAACAAACCCTCCTATGGCCATTTCTAACCCTGGGAATTTGAACGTCCACGCATCAGCAGCTTCTGCCGCAGGCCCGCCCGCGTATACCGCTATTTCGGCACTGACCAACGCTGCACACACACTCTGTGTGACGCTTTTAGTGAAGTCTTTAAGGGACAACTTATCTTGTTTCCTCTGTTCGTAAGACTTACTGAGGTCCAAAACGTATGCAAAACCCACCATGGCAATAATGATATAAGCCCCTGTTTCTTTACTCAGTGAGAGTTTAGCCAAAGACTCTTCAAGTTCGATACCAACTTGCCTTTGTGCATTCACAACCTGCTCTACCACTTCCCAGTTAGCCAAGTCTCTCACATCGCCAACAATATCCCTATTTTTAACCAGTGCAGTCATAGTAATTGGGCCTAGGCCTGCTGCTGCAATTACCACTTCTTTAACCTTTTGATAAAGCCAATTTTTCTGTGAGCTCTCTGCAACTCCGGTTTTACAATGAGAAGCAAATGTCTCGCAGTTATCGTTTGCAATACTGTATCCGTGATCGTCTATTCTACATTTGGCACGAGCAATGACGAGCTTTGTTGGGTTAGCATTTGTCATCTCCTCTCCATACTCAAGGCGATGCAGCGTACCCATTTGATCGTCCAAATGTATCTCTTCTTCCATTATCTGTTTTGCACTACATCTCCATTTTACCTTGCTCCAGTGGATCACCTTGATAACCCTGGGCCCCTTAACTCCCGAAACTATCGCGTGGTGCCATATGAAGTATGGACGTTTCCAAGTGATGTGATCCCCTACCGTCAGAACATCTGACGGTCCGATTTCCTTAGGATAACCATTCCCCTGACATATCGGGCTCTTATCTATAGGTACTTCAAGCTGTTTCTTGAGCACAAAGCCATGTAGCGTGACCGTTGGACGTGTATTCTCTATATCTGGATGGAACAGGTATTTATCTTCGAGCCATTCCTGACCACAAGGGATGCAACAGATGCCAATGAGTGGAGACTGATCTTTTTGACTGTGATCGAAGTAACGCCTGAAGTTCAACGAATCATCGTTACCACATGGGCAAAGAGGATTTAGTTGCAAAGGTCCTGTAAAGTGCAAATGCAAAACTAATCACAATCAAGTCAAAACACATATCAGTGTTTGTATATCGACTGTTGGATGAGAGTATATTCTTCGTGACCCGGACTCAGACTGGAGTCACGACGGTCAATAACGCAGCTCGGATTCGGACTCAAACATCTGGACTCTGACATGGGACTCGGACCCGATGTTTGTGACTCGGGACTCAACAAAATGAAAACACTGGTTAGTGAAATTTCTCCTTTTTAATGGCTGCTAATGTTCAGAGAGCCTGCGAGCTTCAGTGTTTCATTAATATTTCAACAAGCCTCCTATTGCAAGAGCCTTAAGCCTACTATAAAAGAACTTTAACAATTTAACAAGAAACAATAGGCCCTACTTGTAATTGTTAGACACTGTTTTGCTTTTTGACGGTTTTCTTATTAACAACTGACAAAAATTAACGACCAAATTATTTTTGTCTCCATATATTTTAAAACTTGATGTATGTATATCAGGTTTCGGCAATTATTTTATTTTTATTTTTATGTTTTCACAGTAAGTGACTCATGCCTCCACCTCGGACTTTTTGACTCGTTAATAGGACTCAGACTCGACCCAAAATGACTCAGGATATGGAATCAAACTCGACCCAAAGGACTCGGGACTTGAAATAAAGCTCGACTCAAAGGACTCGGGACTCGGGATCAAACTCAACCCAAAAGACTCGAGACTTTGAATCAAACTCGACAGTGAGGACTCGGATTCGCAGATAGGAGCTATAGAACTCATACAAATAATTTTCCGAAGTTTACACAATTCTTCTTCTTCGTTAATTTAATAATATGATCTTACCAAGTTCTTGGGAAAGGTCGAGACCAATCGCAAGGGCAGCCTTCCACAAGGTCTCCACAGGGTTAAGTCGGTTGACTGCCCATTTTGCAAGCATCTGCAAAGCCAGATCAATAGGGTCATCCAGGGAGTCAGCTATATCTCTTTTGGTAACTTCAGGCTGAAGTTGTTGGGCCAGCTCCGACAAACGTTCCCCAACTTTTTCTGCCACTTTGTTCATGGTTTCATCATCAAGAACTTCAACACCTGGAGATAAAATATTTACTGAATTATAATGTTTTTATTATTAGCCATATGATGTTGCCCTTTAACATAATTTGTTGTGTAAAAAAAACCTGCATACAAAATTCTAAGCAAATCTAAACATGCTGTCCGATATTCTTCACCCGGTGACCTCCCAACCAGCTTTGTCCATGTGGATAACGCCTCCTGAATCATTTCTTTCCTTCCAGTATTAATTTTATAGTATTGCGTGAGCTTGTTCGTTTACTCAAATAGGCCTATCATTGCTCGCGCCCTCACAATCAACATCATCAAAACCAAATTGGACTGCGAGGGACGACCATATTCGCAGAGTCTTTTGGCTATTAATAATATCAAAAGAGACTATAGACATAAGTTGTTGTTGATACAAAATAAGGTGTTCGGTGTAAACATGTACAAATTTAGCAGAGTTAGTGAAATGAGGTAATGAAATAAAAAATATTGATGCAGACACTTCAACTTCCAGTTTCAACCGTAAGACAACGTCAAATTAGAGTCATGTCAGGAAGTCGGTTTTAGCCCTTTCATAGACGTTTCGTCAAAAATAGCTGATGTCGTTCAGAAAATATAAAAAATAAATAAAAAAACAATTTGAATTAATGCAAATCAACACCTGATGACGTCACTTCAGCACTGTCATCTACTATTGCAGATCTAACTATGTGTGAAGTTTGAATGTTGAGGGAGGTTGGAAAGTGTTTCTTTGTGACATTATTGTGCATGATTCGTTTATAATTGACAAAAACATTGACGACACATTTTGCGCCAACTCTAGTCCTTTTAATTGTTGGTTCATAAAATAAATGGTTGTAATTTGGTTTTATGTTAATATTGTTCTTTATATTCTCGTATAGTGTCGGAAAAGAAATGTTAAAACCGAGCCAAATTACGACTGTAAACAGGCGCGGATCCAGGGGGGGCGTGGGCGCACACCCCCTTTTTTCATATTAAAAAAAAAAAAAAGAGGGAGAAAAGAAAAATAGAGGGAGAGAGAGAGAGAAGGGGAGGGAGAAATGGGGCAACAAACTTCATTTATCGTTTTGCTGCTTGGTATATTTTCACGCCCCCCCCCCGTTTGGAAAATCCTGGATCCGCCCCTGGTAAATGGATTAACCCTTATAGTTAGCGCTAAAATTCATAAGCAGCTTGAGGATACTACCCAGGGCAGTGAGGTTGACCGGTGAAAGAACTGGGGACTAAAAACAAGCTAAAAAAATGGTCCTGCAATGTTTAGTATGGCTGATGAATAGGAGTGCCTTGGTTTGGATAATGAAAAACCCCGTGCCCTTCATGGTGTGGGCTCATTTTGTCACTGTAACGCTCTCTGCATACACTGTCCCGCACCCAGGCGCGGATCCAGGGGGGGGGGGCGTGGGGGCGCACGCCCCCCCCCCCTTTTGCCAGGAAAAAAAAAGGGAGAGAAAATAAAAAATCAGAAGTCATACTCATTAGTGCATTGGCAATTTCGCAGTGCAGAAAAATAAAATGCTGTCTGGGGATGGCGCGGTCTTTCATTCTGAAAAAAAATCACGCCCCCCCCCCGTTTGGAAAATCCTGGATCCGCCCCTGGCACCAATAAGGAACACCGGTAGCCTGACTGTTTTGTATGGATCATGGGATGTAACTATAATTTTAGGTTTTAATCTGAAAACAACCACACATAAGAAATCCCATAAGAAACAGTAACTAACAGAGTCTTGCAACTGATACATTGTAACAAGCAGAAGTCATAATGTTAGCAAAATCATAGGACATGTTAATTAATGATGATTTATGAATAAAAGAAAGACTTTTACGACTCTGCTGAGCTTAATGATGTCACCAGCGCAAAAAGTCGAAAAACATCAGCATAATTGGATACAGCAAAACTATTAAAAATTAGTCGCCAAAACTCGATCTGCTTATAATATATACCTTGCAGCTTTGTGTAAAACTAATACATGTCTAACCGGACCATGCCTATATAGTACATAATGTTACTCATGAGAATGAACTGGTGTAGCCTAGCAAACTGCACACACCCCAATTCAATAATGTACACTATTTAGGCCTACTGTATTTTCCTTACCTTTCCTTAGTCGATGTGGATCAGTGTCCTTATCCATTTTTGAGGCAAAATCACTCTTTCAAGCGTGTGGTGTGATGAATTTTGCGTTATCCGACTCTTAAATGTAATTACGATGCTGCACTTCCTGGTCTATACAGGTATAGAGCGGCCATTCCAGTGAATTCTTTAGGTGAACTTACACACAGCGAATGACCCTTTGTGTCGCTACCCGTATCCACGGAAACGTTTTAAAGGGAAATTGGGAGGAAAGATAAACAACGTTCATAATTATGAGTTTCTTCTTTTTCTCGATGTCCCTTTAATTCGTAGTTATCCAAGCGAGCGAATAATTTCTCAGTTTTATCTGTTAACTCATTCAGTGTGTCTTCTTTATTTAATCCGTTGCTCTATGGTCCAACCAGTCAAAACTGTCTATAAACAGTTATTTTTGCCAAGAACAATAGCCCAATTACAGCCTGCCATCTGACATCAGGGATGAGTCGCCAACTATAGAAATCATATATTTCTAACGACAGCATCTTCTTCAAATCACAGGGGCTCTTTCGCACCGCGGCTGCGCCCTCTGCTAATCCAGATATTGCGAAAAGGTCTACGCCCTCTGCTGTTTACATTAATTCAAAATGGCAGCGCCCATGGAAAGGCGGAAAAGCGTGCGACATGTAAACTCGCACCATCACAGACTCTAACTCACTGTGTTACTTATACAGTATAGTGTTACGTTAGTGTTAATTCTTGTTGCACCATTTAGTTTAGTGTATGGTTGAACTTCACACCAACAATAAAGTTGTGAAGAAGTATGGTTCTTACCACAACAGTTCTTTTAAGAAGGGTATGATTCTATGATTGTTGATTGAACCATGGAGGTAGGAATTTAATTCCTACCGCCTACCTCCATAGAACTGCACCTTTTTTGTAAGCAATTATAATTATATTTATAAACATCATCACAAAGACAGTGCATGCACTTTCTTTAATTTAAATGTTGTTTATTATGATCAGATGATTGCTTATTATTTTTTGCTTCATATTTATGTATATATTTTCTTGATGTTATCATCCTAATTGTAAACTAAGCGCTATCACCCTTTTGGAATAGCGCTATGTATTAAGCACTGGTTATTTATTAATTATTTGTATTGTCTCTCTCTATAGTCTAACTAGACATGCTAGAGTACTACACTATTAAGTAACAGCAAAGACGCAAGTTAACTAACATGACTAAGATAAGAATATTGGGCGCAATCTTTGAAAATGGCCATTTTAATTAAAATTCGCTTGTGTGCCACTATTTTCGGCGCAAACTTAATTTCCTTGCATGATTTAAAAATTTGCGCAAGATAGCTCGGGTGCAAACAGTCTTTGTTGTTCAAAGTACGATTGCAGATGTCAACATTTTTTGAAGGAGAACAGCGCCCTAGTTACTACTAGGTCTAGACTAGAGCGGGATTTAAACATGCGACCTCTACTACTAGTAGTAACTAGTACTAGTACCAACTGAGCTATCTAGCCCTAATGTTGGTGGTCTCCCTATTTTGTCAATATCTTTGTTCGGGGTAGCCCTATAAACAATATGCTGGACTCAAGCAGACTGCGGAGGGAGTTTAGCACATGGGGTTTTGTTCAGGGTACTCCTAGTCCTAGAACTATATGAGAGGTTCATTGTACTTTATGCTATCGTCTCGAAGGACTAGGAGTCTAGTAGGAGTATGTTCGGGGTGCCAGTCAGAAGCCCTTCAACCTGAAACTACCGTTCAGCCATGGATATTATTTAGCCATAGTATGATAATAATTTGTTAGTAATAATTTTTTCAATTGTAGGCTGGAAGATGGAGAAGCAACTTCATCGATCAAGTTCGGATCTTTGTCAAGGGTGGTGCCGGGGGTCAGGGCTACCCAGCTTATGGTGGTAAGGGGGGAAATGGAGGTGACATTTTTGTGCAAGCAAATAAGAACATTTCCATGAAGGATCTGAAGATGAAGAGGAGACATGTGGCTGGACTCGGAGAAAACAGTCGGTAAGAAATATCAGGATTTAGATTAGTCACTCATGGATCTGTGCTCAATTTCACAAAGACAAGAGCTTTGTGTATCCATCTTAATTGCTAACCAAAGTTTGAAATCACAATACAGATCACTGTGGTAATATTGACAACTCATCTTAAGATGATTCTTAGTGCTTTGTGAAATCAAGCCCTGAAAAAATGTATCAATTGAAAAAAAATACTTTGATGTCCACTGTAAGTTGTTGGGCAACAATCGCAGCTTGTTATCTTTTACAGTTTTTTATTTCACAAAAATATCCATATAGGAACAATCAATAAATCAATCAATAATATTTAACTGGTTTAATTTTTTTAAGGATCCGAGCATTGCAAGGCAGTAAAGGAAATGATGTGATTATTAAAGTACCCCTTGGTGTGTGTGTAGTGACAGATGATAGACGTGTCTTAGGTAAGTCCGACTCTTTTAAGAAAGTCTTCAAAATGTTGTTTGGTGTTTGGGGTTTGGGTAAAACTGTCATATGCTGAACATACTTCAAAGTTCAAATGCAAGGTTGAAAGTGTAATATAACAAGTGCAGGCATCAAGGATGGACTGCTGTATGCTGTTCCTGTTTGATGGTTTAAGATCATCAGCTGATTTGAATTACTCCATATCAGTGATTTTAATTCTAATTTTTTTTATCAGGTGACCTTGATACTGAAGGACCCAGGGTTATTGTCGCTGAAGGGGGACGAGGGGGTTGCCATGACAACCGATGGTCCGGTGAAAAGGGACAAGGTGGAAACATCAAGTTCATTCTGAAGCTCATAGCTGATGTGGGATTAGTCGGGTAGGTTCAATAATAATAATGTCACATTGTTCCTCATTTCTGTGAATGTGATGTGTTTGTGTTTGTGTGGAGCACCGTTTCAGATAGTGATTGAGTCTTGATTGATATTGAATTGTATAATAAATATGATGTCTTCTTGTGTTTTGGAATGACTTGAAAACACATAATGAAATAAAGTAAACAATTGAATGTACAAAATATCAAAATAAACTCCTTCAGATGTGTATTTTGAGGTGGATAGTACTTAGCAGTCTCTTTGTTTTTACCATTTGAATTTGCAGTTTCCCAAATGCTGGAAAGTCAACTCTACTGAAGGCACTGTCGAGAAGTCAACCAAAGATTGCCAGCTACCCATGTAAGATTCAAATATGGCTAAATTTCCCCAAATTCAACAAGTTCAGTTTATGTTTGTTGCATACATGCTACTGTTGAATGTATTCTAAAACTATAATGATTCTTCGGTGTTGTATTTTACTGCAGTCACAACTATTAGACCACAAGTTGGAATCATCGAATATCCCGATCAAAGACAGGTAAATATCAATCCAAATCAGAATTTGTGATAGATCAGTGAAGTGCCTCTTCAAACATTGTTTCTGAGAAAGAGTTTTCTGATCATCTAGAATTTTAAATTATTGTTTTGATTGTTTGCTTTTACCGTTATTGACATCTTCATCAGCTAGTCCCCTGACTATCCCTTGACAATGTCAGTATGACAGTTCACTGCATGTAAAGAACCAGACTTTTGTCCCCTTCTAGCCTCACTGTGGTTACATTGATTCGAGAGACATCATTGAACTACACATCCAACAGCACAATAGTGCCATTAACAGGTTGAATAGGAAACGAGAAGAAATGTTCAGTTTTAGATGTGGGAGGAAAACCCAATTGGGGAAAACTCACGCAATCACTGAGGTAGGGATTGAAAACCCAATCCACATGCAAGGCTCCGGTCTGAGGTGGGATTCGAACCGGGGTCCACAGAGGTGAAAGGCTTAGAGTGAAACCACTTATCCAACCTGATCTATTATATCTTTCTACAGATAAGTTTAGCTGATCTACCCGGTTTGATTGAAGGTGCTCATCTGAACTACGGTATGGGACACACATTTCTACGTCATGTAGAAAGGACTAAACTACTTCTGTTTATGGTGGATGTTCATGGATTTCAGTTGTCGGACCGGAACCCATTCAGGAGTTCATTTGAAACTATTATGCTTTTAAACAAGGTAAGAAGTAAATCACTGAACCCTGCCCCTCTCTGCCCACTCCAAACCCTTCCTGTATGGGTCACATTCCCACTGGACACCCTTCCCTGCCCCCTTGTACCTTCTCTCCCCTCTCAAAACCCTTTATCCCTAACCTTACTTGTATGTAGACTCCAAACATGGTCAACAGTTAACACCTTCTAATTTGTTATACTTTTAATTTGGGTTCAATAAAGACAAATTGACTGGAGCGGGACTTGAACCTGTGACCTCCGGATTAATGTGCCGGTGCTCAACCAACTGAACTATCTAGTCCTAATGTTGGCCGTCTCCCTATTTTGACAACATCTTTGTTTGGAGGTGCCAGTCAGAAGCCATTCAAAAATTTGCAAAATACGATACAACCTGGGAAGCGGCAGGAGAGGGATAACCCTTTAATACTTGTTCTCAAATCTTAAAGATTAAATTCAGCGCATGTTCTTTCTTTCTACTGTGAAGGAGCTAGAGTTATACAAGCCTGAATTGACAAGAAAACCAGCCATACTTGCACTCAATAAGATGGACATTGAAGGAGCAGATGAATATCTACTGGAGACAAGACAGTTACTTCAAGAAAGTAAGTTGGCAAATTAAAGATGCTGTTAGATGCATTATTAATACTGTTAGGTTGTATTAACAAATCAAATCAAGTTTTCATTTAGTGTTATTCATATGAGGCAGATCATAAACACTTTTGAAGTGAATTTTCATATTTTAATTTGTCCCAACAGTTCTTGTATTTAAAACAGAGGTGTGATTGTTCAAAAAAGAAAAATCCTGAAAAATAGTTATTTGTTTCATCTGTGATAAAACCTCCATAATACACATGATGTCACATTTGAGAAGTTTACAGACTTGCTACACATCACCACAAATAAGACTCCAGGGCGTGTATCACAAAGCTCTAAGATTCATCTTAAAGATGAGTTGTCAACATTACCATAGTAGTTTGTATTGTTGTAACATCACACTTTGCTTAGCAATTAAGATTGATTCAAAGTTAAGATCAATCTTAACTCTCTGTTAAATCGGCACCAGGGGTTTGGTCATCAGAAAGGGGCATCTTTCTTCCATGTGATGATATCTTGACCTCTTTAAGGAGTTTCTGAAGGCAAAGGGTGATATGGAAAAACCTGTCAAATTACAGAATTGCATAGGAGAATCAATGCACTAACTACTGTATCTTGATTAATCAACCTGTTTTGATCTAGGAGACTATTCAAGTATCTCTGAGGAACTAAGAACTGCATCAATGATCCAGTTTGAAGATATTATCCCAGTTTCTGCCCAAGAGGGTCACGGCATGGACCTTCTTAAAGATAGAATCCGCACTACCATCGACGAAATCCATCAAAGAGAACACCAAGAGGACATGAAGGAGCAGGCTAATAATAGGTGACCTTTGAACCCCAGACATAACTGATGATCAAATCAAGACCATGGAATGCAACTCTTTTGGGTGACCTTTGACCCAAAAGAGAAGATGTGACCTCTTGGGATGTGACCTCTTCTTGCAAGGGAAAAATGTTTCATTTTTAATCATTCCATCAAGAGAGAATTTCAAGGAAAGCTCTGCACGTGGATGACCTTTGACACACAAGGTCACTGTGAATGACCTTTGTGGTATAAACTCAAAAGGTGCCAATCTCTACAACAAATTAAGGGAATATGTTTGACACTGTTATTTGGCATGCATGCACAAATTCGGGTCTTCTTGTCAATCAGACAATAACATTTCATTGTGGGGCAAAATGTAGATTTTCTAGGGTTAGAAAGCTGATAAACATTCAAATTGAAATCAAAACAGACTATACATTATTATACCTGGTGGAATAACTGTTTAATGTGATGCATAACCCACACACACTGGGTACAATTCTCACTGCAAGCTTTGTACAATATTTACATTGATACTTAAATCTAGTTTGCTTTTACACAACAAATATTTCAAAATAGTTTATGCTCTAAACCTAAACTTACAATTTTAACCCTGTTAATTATGAAATGCCCTTCAAGAATGTGTTGGGTTTGTTTTTTTGTGTACACTTACAATAAAATGTCAATAACTTTCCATGCAATGCATATTTGAAGTGTGTACATATTTCATGTCTGTAGAACCTGTTACAGCTGTCATTTCAGATTGAAAATTTGAAACTTTTTAAAGCACTTAAAATAATAACTCTCATTTTAAATGAACAAGCTTTATGCAAAAAAGCTCATCCTAAACCTTAAGTTTTGTTATTAAATGAGAAGAGTATGTGACCTTTTCTATTTTATTTACATAATAAACCACAAGGGAAACTGACTGGGAATTTTTTGTAATAATTTTGGGTTCAACAAAGAAAAATTGACTTAGAGCGGCGGGAATTGAACCTGCGAGATTAAATTGCCGGCGCTCTACCAACTAAGATATCTAGCCCTAGTGTTGGCGGTCTCCCTATTTGGTCAACATCTTTGTTTGGGGCGCCAGTCAGCAGCCACTCAACCTGTAACTGCCGTACAGCCAGAGATCACACCCAAGTTTTTCTTTGTTCAACCCAAAAATATTTTATTTACAACGTATCTTCAAAAGACAGTTATAGACCTTTCTATTATTGATAAACAAATCGCGCTGGTTAGCATGGAGGGCCGAATGTTACCAAAACATTCAATGGTGTAAACAGATGTGACCAAAAGCAACATTTTTGCAAACTTTCAATTATAGAACAACTGGTCCCAACTCATTCTTCTTTGATCTTGTGACAAGTGTACTGTATGCAGTTTAGGGTAACCGTGTAAAAACTTGACTCCTTTGAAATGAGTTGCATCAAAATACATGTACTTGTATTTTGACACGCGTGACTAAGTGCCCTACAAGCGCTCGAAAGTTGTTAACAAGCGTGCATGCAGAGCAGTCACTATTGATAGCCAATCAGCGTTGATTTTCAGCGCATTCCTTCTGGGGGTAAGAGATGACAGGGGTTGAAAAATACGGAGCAGGAGTACCCGTTTCATTTTGTTGCAGTTGCAGTCAAAATAACAAAATCAAGTACACATAGGTAGTAGAGATAAAACTTGAGGTCAAGCAACATTTTACCAGCTGCTGACACTTAACCTAAATACCCAATTAAGATTTAAAATTATTTCAACCCTGCAAATAAAATTCTCAAACAAAATGTTTAAACTGTCACCTTGTCTCAACAAAATAAATTAATAAGCTTCATTTTGGCAATAAGGGGAAAAATCAGGCCTGGAATTACACAGAGGCCATGGCCTTGAGCAGTGGAAGTGCCCTTTGCAAAACTAAAAGGCCTTGCCCTCTCAAATATTAAAATTCCAGATATTCCATGTCTCCTAAAATAGTACTTACGTTACACGCGAGTAGGAAATTGTCAAAACGTTGTATCTCGCTTAATAGCCCTGATGTACACACCAAACAAGTATGCGTCGAGATACCAAATTTTTGCATAGAGCATTTTTGTGCGAGATACAATGTTTTTGCAAAATCAAGATACGTTTTTGCACTGGCGCGACCTATGACCTATGACTGAAGAAAACTCTCATTAACTCATCGTTTCGTCATTTTAGTAATAATAAGGTGGTGTAGCTGAAAACCTTTCTGCTTACCTAAAAAAAAAATATTTTGTTAAGAAGATGAGAGTTTTCAGACCACAGCTGACTACAGACTTCCAAAATTTCTGCACAGAAGACTAGTTTTATATAAACTCTTTGGAATCGCCAATAATACTGAGTTCCACCATTGGTTTCTGGAACAGGTGACGTTCATTCCAAACCATACCACTTTAAGAAATCTATGAACCTAACGGTTGTCAAATATCATCAAATTTGTTCAAGTTTTCTTCACAAGAAAACGGCACCCTCCCTCTGTCGCTCTAAAGTGAAGCTTTTACCACCTTTTTTAAACTTGAAGTTTTTGCTTCTTGGTTGTTGGGCCCTCGTCTATCTCTGGGATAGAGTGATTGTTGCCGACGCTTAATGGTGGCATGGAGGATGACGACTGACAAGCTGGCTCAAACTGGCATCGTTCAAGACCAAGAAACTCAAGAGCATTCCCTGCTAGAAGGGCATCCTAGAAAGCAAAGAAAGGCAAGAATCAGCACGGGCATGAACTCCATCAGAGACAGAACAAAAACTCTGGACACTTGTGAAACAAAAATGGAAATGAACAAGACTTTATGTCTGTAAATGACTTTAAAAACAGATGGAAAATTGTATATTCCGTTTGCGGTAACACCATGTGTGTATCTACTTTGCTGTGTAGATTTTGTTCTTTGAGAACTTATCTTGCTATTTTGTCTACTGCCGCAGAGCAGATTTCGGAATTTGGGAGACTACTTAGTTCTGAAAAGAACTGTCCTGCTCATTAACTACTACCTGGGCGGAAGGTAGGAAATTGGCCGGGACTACTACTTTCACTTAGTGGATCGAGGGGACTTCTCGTTATTAACTTCACTGCTGCGGAGAGAGTTCTTAATTGGTCTCAACATTTCGACTAGCCTGCTCTAGTCATCGTCAGGAGAGAGAAAATTATTGGAGCAAGGCATTTTTTTTGGTACAAAGAAACGATCATGAAATTAAGGAAGTTTAAGAGGGGAACCGAGATGCGGATCTTGATGATGATGACGATCCTTACCTTGAGATCTGGTGTGAAATCCTCCACAGAATCAATGAGTTTACCAGGATGATGTTCACCAAGAGGGAATGGGTAGTCACTCCCAAGCATGACTCGGTTCTAAAACAACAACAAATCTCCGTTATTATAAAGCCTGAATTGATTTAAAATTACAAAATGCATTTAAAGTACTCAACCCCATTCCCGATTAAGTAAGTCTAATTATTTAGAAAACGGAACTTCTTTTAAACATTGGAATGCAGATGAAAACATTCTTAGGAAAGATAAGAAACACTTGCTGATCTTGAAATTTGCTCATTAGGTAACCTTAATAATGGGGTTAATATCATCACACATTTTCTTCAAAAAATCCACAAAAAGATTTTTATTTTTGCATATTCAGTATCATTTTCAAAAACCTTTTACACTTGTTAATCTTCTCCTTATAAGAAACTTGAAGGCCATACCTCACCAATCGTTGCCACAAGAAACTTGAGTGCCTTCTCATCATGAACCAAGGAGTCTGTGAAGATTCTTCCAATGTACTTACGAGGATTGACGTCATTCTCAACAGCACAGAGATCTGGACGGACATTGAACCCATGCTCGATACGACCGATGGTGAATGGAAAAGCTCCACCTGGATTCAAATCAAAATTGCAAGTTAATCTATTATTTACTTATATATTACTTTAATTAATTTGTTTATCTAAATATTATCGTCTCATGTATTTATAATCAGGCAATAGCAAAAACAAACGAAAAATTGTCATAAAATTAAGAACAAGAAAAAGAAGGAAACCCAAAAGCGAACTCGATCACTCTCTACAAGGGCACTCCAGCCCAAACACAAATTCATCAAAAGACTAAACTGAGACTGTATCCGAATTGGCCACTGCGACTACAACTGTTGCTAAGAGTGTTGCTAAGGATGTCCTGTACTTCAACACACAATGATGCGGGGATCTAGATATAGCCATAGCCGTAATTGTAGCCGTAGCTGCCAATTTGGATACGGGCCCAATTTTATAGAGCTGCTTAAGCACAAAAAGTAGCTAAGCACCAAAAAATTACCAGAATAAGGTTACCAGCCAAACCACCATGTCACATGTACAATTTGTGACTGGTAAAATGCTCATTTCTGCTTAGCAGACAATTGTTAAGTAATATTTTCTGCTTAAGCAGCTCTATGAAATTGGGCCATGGTCTAAGTTTGACAAAGGCAGTGCAGATAAAGACATTAGAAAAACAATGTAGCACAAAGCTAAAGGATAAAATGCTGCACAAGAATACAGCAAGAATTTGTTACTAATGAAACACACTCCCTTCCAGAGAGGATTCATTGTAATCCAAACATTTTACAAATAAACACAAGCCAACTATTACAAAGGTTAGATATTACAAAATGGCTGAGGCTATTTTCCTTCCAGCCTCCTTTTGGTCACATATTTATATTTGAAGTAAAGTTTGAAATTTAATGATTCCCTGGAGACAATAATATCACTGGTAAATTATAAAAAGTACTAACAATTATGGCCATAATAACAAAACTCTTTGTAATGAAAAAACATTTTCCCAAAAGAAATTGATACTTGGCCCTTGGAAAAAGTAAGAAAACTTTATTATGGACAAGGGCTGACCTACATGTACACATGGTGTAAACTTTAATAGACTTTTCAGGCTATTTAAATAATAACAATGTTTGCGGGCCCAATACATCGGAAATCAGACTTAAGTAAGACAAATATCATGCCTGAATGAAATACATTTTCCAAAAGAAATCAGTTATTTTAAAAACTGCAGACAAGAAACCAACCTCCATGGGCAAAGCAGACTTTTAGTTTTGGGAATTTCTCTAAGACGCCACCAAAGATCATTGAGCATACCGCCGTAGCCGTCTCCCCGGGCATTCCAACCAACCATGGCAACCAATATTTAGCCATCCGACCACCAAGTTCCATATCCCATGGATGTACAAACACAGCACAGTCGTATTCTTCAGCTGCCTGTAAAGGTCAAAGGTCAGAGATTACATCAGTAGGTGCTGATCAATAGAAAGATCTTGCAACTGAATTCACTGTCAGCAAGACTGTTTTCTTGGACAACATAAGTTCATAAAGTATTGCAATTAAGCGATTTGGACGAGTTATTTCTAAATTGACAACAAATTTGGACACTCTTTCTCTAAGATCTGGATGAAAACATTGAACGAAATGATGTTAGCCTTGCTGACAAAACAGAAACATCCCTCCCCAAAAATCCTTTTTAAAAGGTTTATGGTCGTGTTTTTCAGTGTCGAGCCAGCAGGACCGATTCTATTGTTGTTTCTTAAGTCCACCAGCTTTTTTACAAATTCTTATTTCATGTATGCTCTCAACACTGAAGTAGCCAGCAGGACCACTTGGAGACAATTTTAACTGGTCCTAAGATGTTTTGAATAGCGTTTGGCCAGCGGGCAACTGTCAAGTTTACTTACAGCAAAGACTTGCTGTAGTTCCGGAGCATCCAAATTCCAGTCATTGATATGTGAGCCAATCTGCACTCCAGGAAAGCCAAGCTCCTGGAAAGAAGAAGAAATATAGTGTTAATTATATATTTCTGGTAATGAAACCAAGGATGCCTCATAAATGAACTTAATCACTGTAGCTTGCAAGCCTGAGGAAATCTGCGAACAGGAATGCTTGCGATGTGAACCAGAAAATACCGGGGTTAACCCCTATTCTTCCACAATAAGTGTTTTGGGCTCTTTTACGTGCACTACCAATCCTAGTACAGCTTAATGTCCCATCCGAAGGACAAAGTAATTATGGTAAAGTATCTTGATCGAGAACACAGTTGTCAAGACAGGGACTCGAACCAACACTCTGCTGATCAGAAACAACAGAACTTGAGTCTGGTGGTCTTAACTGCTCAGCCACGACAAGCCACAATTAAATATGAAAATTATTGTGGCACCAATACTGCACTAAGGCCAAGATCAGGGCAACAAAAACCATGGCCTCAGTGACCTCCATGTAATTCCAGTCAGGCCTGGATATAAGATTGATGTTTCTTAATCTCTGCGTGGTTGGTGTGATCCCTAAAAAAAATATATCTTATCAAACTTGGGAGATCACGGTTAAGATTAAGGAGGCTCACCTGTCGACATCTCTTCAACTCTTCCACAGCTAATTCAGGTGCCTGCATTGGCAGCGTTCCCAATCCTACAAATCTTGTAGGATATTTCTTGATTGTCTTGGCTAGATCATCATTGAGGATTCGGCAAAGATCAAGAGTGTCTTCTGGTTTAGCCCAGTAGCTGAACATGACTGGTACTGTGGATAATGCTTGTACTGTAACACCTGAAATATCAATCAATCAATCCATCAATCAAATCGAATAAATCAAATCCATTAATAAATTCTATCTATCGATCAATCAATTAATTAAAAACATTGAATCAAACAATCTTTTATTTATTTATTTTTTGAACAACTTTCAATCTAAAATATTAAATATATTAAAACTTTCAATCCGTTTTATCGTGTGCAATGGACAATAACTCAGTATAGACTATCCAACCAATGTTTACAAAAAGAGTGACATTGTACATTGCAGGCAAAATACTACACTGACCAAAATGGGAAATTTTACATTTTGTGTCATAATTTCAACATAAATTGAAGAGTTCCAAAAAATTACAACTGAACACATTTTGAGCTGTACCCCCATTCCAAAGTTGATAAAAATCAGACAGTGCAATCTCTAAAACACGTTAAGATTTTTATGTTTTTATTAATCGATCAATTAATAAGAAGAAAAGGAAACAAACTCTATACCTGTAGCATCCATTTCACGAAGCCTCTCCTCGGGATTGTAGCAATTATGTTCAATAATTCGGAATAGTTTACCGTCTCTCATCATCCGAGACTTTCCCTCGCAGTGAGGGTACATCTGTATCCATCCACCATATCCGTATCTCTGTGGGTGAAAAATCAAATGTGATCTCTCGGTACTGAAAGTTTCTCACTAAGAATATACATTTATTTACAAACCATGGCAATGTTATAATAACAATAAAGGCATTTAGGTTGGCTCAGTGGTTTCTTCCCTATGAACCCCGGTTCAAGCAGGGTCTTGAAGTCTTGCATGTGGATTGGGTTTTCAGTCCCTACCTGACTGCATGGGTTTTCCCCTCTTTGGGGTTTTCCTCCGTCTAAATCTGAAATTTCTTTATTGTCTTCTTTACAAAAGTTGGTGTGATGTTTCCATTACTTAGGATTCAGAAAGACGTTGTGTTAATCAGAATGAAGAGCTGGGCCCAATTTCATAAAGCATGTAAGCACAAAAACTTGCTAAGCACAGAAAATTCTTGCTTAGCAAAAATAGGTTACCAACCAAAATACCGTACAGTTACCACTGCTGTGACTGGTACCCCACTCATTTCTTGCTTAGCAAATAAATTTGCTTGGCAGAATTTTCTGCTAAACAGCTTTATGAAATTGGGCCCTGGCAAACAAAACTGACAAACAACAAGGGCTGCAGACTAACCACCATTTATTTGGGTAGAACTAGAACCAAAGAACCAAGACGTAAAAGAAGAAACTGTTTGATTCTGCTCTGGGTATGTAATGTTTGAGTAATTACCTCTTTGAGATCGGGCCATCTCTCGGGCAGAATATGACAATGAACATCAATTTTCATTGTTGTATTTTTGAGACGCGTTGGCGCCGTCATTACTTGTTCCTCGCTGGAAGCTGTGTGGCAACTCATAATCGTAGTGAGTTGAAGTTATTCACTTATATTGGGAGTTGAGCACAACTACAAGTTGTTGTCAGCTGTATTGTAATACATAGAAATACAAAGTCAAATCAATCTCAATATAAAGAGCAAGACCAAGTAAACAAAAAACAGTTGATCATCCCAAACCTCATCTTTTTTCCCCGAAAAACTAAATTTGTCATGTATTTTAACTTCATCCTGCCACCATTCCTTGAAGATCGATTTAATTTAAACTTGTAAGTTCCTCAAAAGCTAGCCCCATTAATAGTGCCAAATTCTCTGGACTTCCTCCAATCCTTGGCCCTACGCCCACGTACCTCCAGGAGGTGACATTTGTTTTCGAACAGAAACTCACATTTTTATGCCGAAATTTTTTTCCCCAGTTGTCACTTATTGTAGCTCATTTGTGGACAGCACATTAATTCGATATGGTAATATGGTCTTGGTGCAAGACGTTTCTCGTTTACCTTTCACGCACAGCGCGGCCGACGACCCGCTCATTCAACTCGCCAATAGCGCGCGCCACGAACACCTGATTTTAACCCACGAACCGCCCCCCGGGCGCTATTGGCGAGTTGAATGAGCGGGTCGTCGGCCGCGCTGTGCGTGAAAGGTAAACGAGAAACGTCTTGCACCAAGACCATAGCACGTTAGCAAAATCGCGGATGCCGGGCAGTCAAACCGTGTCAGTAACGCCGCCGATTTTCTTCATAAATTACACCAAAACGAGTGAGTTCTTTTTCGAATTAATGTGCTGTCCACAAATGAGCTACAATAAGTGACAACTGGGGAAAAAATCTTGGCATAAAAACATGAGTTTCTTTTCGAAAACAAAATGTCACCTCCTGGAGGTACGTGGGCGTAGGGCCAAGGATCGGAGGAAGTCCAGAGAATTGGCACTATTAATGGGGCTACTCAAAAGCCAGCAAATTTGTTAGCCGGACTCTTTCCTCCATGAAAAAAATAATACAAAATTAACATTAAAAAGGCCTTCATCCTCCTCGAAGGAAGAAGGTAAGGGTCCATTCATCTCCAATTTCGTTAACTTTTCTTGAAACTAGCACAAAGTAGTGCCAAAAAATAGGATTAGGAGGGAGTTTAAATGCACTTTTATTAGTTTTAATGGAGCTAATTCTACTCTACAACTTACAAGCATTAATAAGCATTCACGATGACTCTTTCGATATGTAGCATGTATAAATTGTACTAAATAACTTCACAATGAGTCAATGACAATGTGCTACGCTATTTATTTTCTCTTCTCAAGATAAAAGATCAGTAAAATTTTAAAAGACACGACAGAAATAATTCCTGTTTCTGAATCGATCATCATAAACTAACAAATTCTTATTCTTTTCAAAGGTTAGGCCTACTGCTGGTTTTATTAAATAATAATAGTTGTTGCAATAGACTAGGAAAGACTATGAAACACAGACATACCTTCACCATGTAGGACGTTTGTAATAAAGTGTCGTTTCTTAAAATTTACCACACTCGTGTCTTCGTTCTTTGGAACTTCAGTGAATCACCGAGAAAACAATAACAGAACATCCCACGTACGATATGACGTAGATTGAATTCGGTCGAGGGCCAAAATGGCGCGCCTTGCTCTCTGTATCATGTCGCAAGGGGGCGCAGTTTAAATATTTTAATTAAATGCGCCCTCTAATAATTTCATATTAAACCTCCTCATCACATGCGCAAAAAAATAAAAGCATTTAAATATAATATCGATTTATGATTATACTAGCGTTTGCAGCATCACAAGGGAACTTTTATATGTTGATGGATTACTGGATTTATTCCTACCTCCAAGTTTTGATTGCCACATAAGAAGAGAGAGCAGAGGAAAGACAACCTTGGGATGGGCTGTTCTGACATAATGAAATGATAATGTCTTTAATGATAAAAACACCCGTTATGCAATTTGACAACAATAGGAACAATAGGCGATAGGCTACGGCTGCCAACAAACTGGATCATCCACACGCTCCTTGTGCACGTGATAGGAAACGAGTTCAAGTATTGGCGTAGCTCCCCATGAGATAGACAGACCGATCGCAACCTGCCAGACACGGTACAGTCTGACAGTGGATGGAGAGAGGAGGCAAGTCGACTTCACCAGCCCCATGATGATCGTACTCGGAAAATAACTTTGCCGTGATTCCATGATGAATGATAACGAAAATTTAAAACAAAACACGGCATCTGTGAGGCTGATCTGACTCTGAGCTGAGTAACAGTTGATCTGAGATCTTCGTGCTCTTTAGACTTTAGTTCAAACGTCAAAGTAAGTAATTACTAACTAATGCATTTTTGGTGAGGTAAATAAATACCTTGATGATGAATGACCTAAATCTAATTAATTATATTTATTCTTGTACATTTTTTATTCAAACCTTTAAAAGGTTATTTATTGTACTGTATGTTTGCTTTATTTATAATTTTCCTGACCTAGTCACAACTACCCAGTCATGCCAGTGCGATAAAAATAACTGAACAGAAACTAATTTTAAGTTTTTTAACTGAACTAATATTTTAATTATTTTAATTAATGATACCAGTGACAGTTGTACAGTAAATAAAGTAAATTTTTCATTGTTCAACCCCAAATTAATTTAAATTTACTCAGTCAGTTTCCCTTGTGCTTGTGGTTTACAATTTTTACTTGATCCCCTGGCTGCCACTGCCCAGGTTGTATCATATTCAACTTGGATGTGATTCCTGGCTATACGGCAGCTAACGTTGTATGGCTTCTGACTGGCACCAGAACAAAGATATTGACAAAATAGGGAGACCGCTAATAGGGTTAGATTAATAAGATAGCTCAGTTGGTGTCGTTTTAAGTTGATCTTCAATGTGTAATGAATCAATTTAAAAAACTTGAAACATCATCAAGAAACTATCTTGCAAATGAAATACAAAAACTTACCCAAGACTGACCAAATTGTCCATGATCTGTGTGGGCTTCAATTTCTCATTTTGAACATCGCAATACAAGATCTCGACCAATCAGTGTAAACCAAACCATCTTTTTGTTAGCCATAATTTAATTGCTTTTATAAAAATAGATGGGCCTGTTTATTCATCAATGTCAGCTTGTAAGTGATTTTGTGGTTTCATTTTTAAGTGTTTTTCTAACAATAATTTGACCAACAATTAGACCTACATGAACACGTGCACAATTTGTATTCCTCAATGTTTGATTTTCCTTTTTAAACGCAGACTTAACGTCGTCACAATGCATAACAACAACACAGATTCTCCATCTGCGGAGACATTCAATGAGTTGTATCCTGCCATTTTAGAATGTTTCGGAATCATCCTCCTTGGATACATCGCCGGGAGAACTCGCATCGTTTCTCCTGCCAACTCTAAGGGTCTTGGAAACTACATCACATATTTCGCTCTTCCAGCCTTAGTCTATAAAGCAATGGTGGAATTGGACTTTGGAAAAGTAAGAATATTGACTTAAGGAAATTAAACTGCAAACAGCCCCTCCTACCCCCTCTCACCCCAACCACAAAGTAGTTTCTCGAATCACAATTGACCAATGAACTCCAACCCCATACCTCACCCCCTGAAATTGTAGTTACCCAGTATCCATTAATATTCCTTAACCCCCTTCCCCAAAATAGTTCTAGATTTACCATTGAAACCCCCTCCCACTCCAACAAGAAATGAAAACACAAAGCTTTGAAACGGCGTGCGCCATAAGAGCAGCCCTCTACAGCGTTCTCCCTTAACAGTGGTACGCTGGCCAGATGCCAGTTAAAATACCTGAGGACCAGTCAAACTTTACTCTGTGGTCCGGTTGGCTAATTTAGTGTTGCAAAGCGTCTGTATTTCTGTTGAAATAGAGACCAGTGAAAAAGCTGACGGACTAGTATGACAAGCTACATGTAGCTGGTCCTGCTGGCCAGTCACAAACAAAGTTAAGGGCAAACCCTGTTCTGCCGCGAAATACATGTAAGGCCAAAAAATTAAGATCACAATGTACATACCTTCTAATAATTAATTTCTTGTTTGATTTTGTTCTGATCTTTGGAACTGATGATTCCAGAGCACAAAAGAGTGTAGTTAGATAAGATAGATTACCAGCTGAAGTTACATTCAACATGTATTTGTTTTGCCCTTTATTATTGAGATTGACCAGATGAATTGTTGGATTATGTTTTTACAATTTCCCTTGTCACTCTGATAAACTTTGGATGTATTAATTGCAAATATGTAAATATTTTAACAATTGGACTTCCATTTTCATAACAGATGATATTTTCTACTTGCACATAGTGCTAGACTAGAGCAATGGTACCTGCATAATGCATACATTTCTCCCATTGTGTTTTTTGTTATATATTCAGCTTCATTATAAAATGATCACACAAAGTGTTTCTGAAAAAAAAGGGATAGAAAACGAAATGAAAACACTTTCCATTACAAGTTCACTTTCATAATTCTTGTCAAACTTGAACTTGTGTTCAACATTTTTGATATTTAAACAGGTCTTTATTTATTGAAAGAGTTAGTGACAGCTTTAAGGTTGAATCTTGTTGTGAATTCCTTGTAATTTTCAGGTGAACTGGTTATTCTGGTGTAGTATTTTGATCTCCAAGGCCATCTTGTTTGTGCTAGTGTATGTAGCTTCACTGGTTATTGGTAGACGTATGGATCTTGGGAGGGCAGGCATCTTTGCAATATTTGCTACACAAAGCAACGACTTTGCCCTCGGGTATCCAATAAGTAAGTTAACTCATTCAATACCTTTAAAGGGATTGTATACGTTTGGTAATTGGAACCCATTGTTTGTTCAATTCTATATAGTTGTAGATATATACCATAAAACTAACCTGTGAAAATTTCATTTTAAAAGGTGGTAGCGTTTTTCAGATATTGCCGAAAATCTGGAGCGGTTATGTCCGCGCAGGATCTGCACTTGGAATACACAATCAGAGAAACTTTCAGATTCAAATTTTTTGGGATAAAAAGCGATATATTTTTTCATAACCGCAGTACTTCTAAGTGAAAAGTTTCTCAAAATGCATTATACTATCCAAATCTGCTGTACTTCTATCAAGTAAGTTTTTATTGCCATTCATTTTCAGAGTCATCACCAAGCGTATAAAGACCCTTTAAAATTGATTGCCCTGAATAAACGAGTTTCCCAAACTAATATCACTCACTAAATCAAACAAGTCGTACTTATCAATCCAACTCCCTTCATCTCCAATGATGAACCTCCATACACTTACCGTCTTAAACTCATTTATCTTTCTTATTACAGTCAGTGCCATCTACAGTACCCACCACCCAGATTATGTCAGTTACTTATACCTAGTTGGACCCATCTCCTTGGCCATCTTAAACCCTTTTGGGTTCCTCTCCATGGAGATCCAGCGAAATAGGCTGGCAACTCATCAACGCTCTAACATCGTCATGGTAAATGTAGCTCATTATGTTTTAAAACATATCATTAAATGTTACTTACCGATCAAAAATGAACCACGGTATAAATGCAAAAAGTAACATATGGAAAACACACATTCCTGAGCCCATTTTCTGAGCAGAAAATTCTGCTTAGAAATGTAATGTAATGTAATGCTAAGCAAACAATGAGTGAGGTACCAGTCCCAGCAATGTAAATTGTATGGTATCTGGCTCGTAGCCTATTTAAGCTAAGCAATATTTTTCTGTGCTAAGTAGTTTTTTGTGCTTACATGCTTTATGAAATTGTGCCGAGTACATTGGTGTAACAATGGAAAAGTAGATATATTTTTAATTTTTGTTAATGACTAAAATAAGTTAAGACTGATTTTGAGTTATCTCCCCAACTCATTCCTTGATGATGCCACTTTTATATATTTGTCCTAATTATTTTTGTATTTTCTTTGGACAGTTTGGCCATGCCATGAAGGGTCTCCTGACCAATCCTATCATCATTATGGTCGTCTTGGGAATATGTAGCAACTTCCTGTTCTCTCAAAAGCTTCCTGTCGTCATTGCCGGCTTCCTGAATGTTCTTGCAAGCTCCTTCTCTGCTACTGCTCTATTCTTCCTGGGCATCGGGATGGTAGGGAAGATCAAGAATTCCTCTTCTATGTTCTATCTCACTCCAATTCTACTCATCGGATGTAAACTGTAAGTATTATGGTTATTATATAACATTTATATAGCTCCTTTTCCTAGGGATACAAAGCATTCAGAGAAAATACAACGGAAATAATATCAGGAAACTAAGTGGGAAAACTACTGCCAGGCCCAACTGTACATAAGAGAAGAGAGTCCAGCTAAAGCTGGGCTCTTTATGACAAGAACATGCAGTTTTAGATATTAATTTCTGTGACGGTCTTGCTGTATATTTTATACATGTCACTCCTGTTCAGGAATTCACTCTCCATGTATTCTCTTTTCCTTCCTCAGAATCGTCTTGCCTCTGATCACCCGTCAAGTCGTCTTGGTTCTAAATCCCGGAGGAACAGATGCTAATGTGACTGATAACTTTGCAACATTTGGATTCCTGTACAGTACTATCCCTACAGCTCCAACGGTTTATTTGTTTGCCAGCCTCTACCAGCAGTCCATGGACGTGGTTGGTAGACTTTATAAAAACACAAATTTCATTTTGATGCTCTGATTTTCCTTTCAAGTTTGTTGCAAAGGACTGAAACAGTATACTCTTTTCAAATACTGGTAAATATAATAAAATTCTAAATTCTGCTCCTTACATTCAACACCCTTCATGGATTTAGCTCCATCCTACATACAAGACCTGTAATAACTTCGCAACCTGCGACCAGGCCTCAGATCTTCTTCATCACAGATATTATATGTTCTCAAAACTCGCTGTGGCAAGCTACGGGGGGCCGGGAGCTTTTCCAGCTGTGCACCGCGTCTCTGGAATTTCTTGCCAGACGAGTTTAAAGGGACATTACTGATCTGTCATCATTCAAACGCCATCTTAAGTCTCATCTTTTCAATCTTTTGTTTGAACCACAGTGACTTGCTAGCGACCGGCGCCTTTGAATGGTCCTCCAGATACTGTGCACCATATATTCTCTGTGATTATTATTATTATTATAATTAAATCAGACATCGTTCATCATTGCTTCGTAGTCCCCTACATTAGCCTGTAAATCTTCTTAGGAAGGTCTGTAGTGCTGGTCATTTTACTAGCGACATCTCAGAATAAACTTTTTCCAACATGTTTTCAATAAATGTCTCAACGTAGAAAACTTGGTTGTCAATTTCAGATTGCGTCATCCATGGTTCTTTGCACGTTTGCAGCTGCTCCTATCATGTTTATCACAGCCACCATGTCAATGTTGCCAATACAGACTAGTGAGCAGACCAGCGCTCAACTCTCAGCGACTATGGTTGACGTTGGATGCATTGGTATCGCTTGCTGTGTAAGTACATTTCTTACCTTCAATATTACTTTGTCTTAACCCTCCTAGTGTCTGACCATTTAATATCATCCACTGTGGTTTTGAATGATAGAGACACTATGTCAGCCTGCAATATGATATCATGTGGTGAATACATCTACACAGTACAGTCAACCCTCCTACTGTCTGACCATTCAATATCACCCACTGTGGTGTTGAATGATAGATAAACTAAGCCAGCCTGCAATATCATGTGGTGAATGCATGTACACAGTACACAGTCAACCCTCTCACTGTCTGACCATTTAATATTATCCATCGTGGTTGTGAGTGCATACACACTCAGTTCTGTGCACAGTTGTGCCACCATACACAACCTGTGCAGTTGACGGGTTTCAAATGGTTGGTCAACTCACTGGGAAATGTTACTTAGAGTAGGGTGGTTTTAGATCAAGTTATAATGTATTTTTTCAATAAAATCCAAAGATTTTAAGTTTCTTGAAAATCCTTCCTACATCTTATCTTTCTTTCCTACTAGGTTTGGATCTTCATTGTTTTCATCTTAAGTAAGAGAACCAATATAATCCCTCATCATTTTACTACACATCTGGTCTTTGCTCAGGTAACAAATTTATCTTAAGTAATAAGATTACTAAAACGTGATTGTTTACGTTAAGAAAACATAGCCTTCCCTTTACCAGAATCAAGAATCACGGCTCTGAAACTAATTAATCACTCTTCTCGTATTTCTTGTATTTTTCTCTCACCTCAGTTCTTAGCATCCGTTGGCATCGTGTTGTGTAAAGTAACCGTCAATGAATCCAGCTGGCTTAATGTTCCTAAAGCAGTCATCTTATTGGTTGGAATATTTAGCTCAAGATGCTGGGCTGCCCTCGTAGCCATTGCTCTCTGCGTAATGAGATGCCGAGGACTCTGTGTTGTCCTTCGTTTACGTCCCGTATTTTACATCTACGGATGGGTGTAAGTGTGCTATGTTAAAAGCAGGGTATACTTTTGGTAATTGGAACCCACTGTTCGTTTCAATCCTATATAGTTGTAGATATATACTTTAAAACTAACCTGTGAAAATTTCATTTCAAAAGGTGGTAGCATTTTTGAGATATTGCCGAAAATGTGGAGCAAGAAGAATAATCTGCAATTGGAATGCACAATCTGAGAAACGTTTCTGACAGAAACGCTTCTCAGATTCAATTTTTGTGGATGAGTGATATCTTTTTCCATAACCACATTACTTCAAAGTGAAATGTTTCTCAAAATGCTTTATACTATCAGAAGTATCAAGTAAATTTTTTATTGCCATTAATTTTATGAGTAACTACCAAACGTATACAGACCCTTTAAAAGAAATTTTGAAAATAATTTTTGTTATTACAAGATAAACAAAATTTTGAATCCGATTTTCTTTAACCATAAAAGTGTTTGTAGTTAAAAATGGGATGGATTTTATCCAGCTGATATGTTCAATGAATTGTCATGTGATGATAAATAGACACAATGATTGGGCACTTAGTCATCATGTGATATGATAAAAACACTATGATTGGTTAATAATTTTCCAATCTGAAATTTTGCCTGCAGGTTGCCAACTCTACTGGTAGCAGTCATCGTTGCAGTTGCACCTCCAGTCTATAAGAATGATGCCTCTAATGTTGTCTTCCAATATGGCATGGTCCAGGTAAACTCATCCACTTTTTTATATTTCCTTCAATTCAAAATTGAATACGTTTGATTACGTTTTGCCTGATTTTCATTTTTCATTGTTGTTTTTGTTTTTTTAGTTAGTCGCATCGATCATCATTATTGGCTTCAATTTCTTGCTCACTGTGACTGCCCTTATCATCCTTCATCGTAAAGACCGCTTTGGTCATCTCAATAATATGAAAGTCTTGTCTACCAATGAAGACACAGAGTCGGAGGGAGAGACTGATCGCATGCTCAGGTCATCTTGTGAAGGTAAGAGAGAGAAAATAGGTTCCTAACCCCTCACAGAAGGCGAGGGAAAATAGGTTCCTAACCCCTCACAGAAGGCGAGGGAAAATAGAGAGAAAGAAACAGTCCACATTGTGTCCAAACCTGAAGTTCAGTATTTCTGGTGATGCACAGAGTCTGTAAACCACCTGAATTGTAACATCTGGGAGGTGCCGGGTCTAGAATAAGGGGGAACCCAGGCCCGTAAGCCAATTTCAGAAATGTTCAGATCCATCCAATTTCATCTCTGAGTCAAAGTTGTTTACTCTTTTCAATCACAGAAAATGGCGCTGCGGATATTGAAGATATGCGGACAGTCTACCAGACTTGTACAATTACGGCAAACTGCTCCTCCAGTCAACGAGACACCTGCAGGCGCCGTACCAACCAGCATTATCTGAAGACATTACAGACATCAGAGGGTGGAGATCCATATGATGTAGCAGCCTCACATCAGCTTAGTAGACACATTCTGCTGCTGTTTTTTCTACTGCTGTCAATGATAATTGTGAGTATTAAGGCTATTCTCTTCAGTGCCTTAACACCCCACTTCTCTTTACAAGGCAACAACAGTGAATCAATGCTGGAGGCAACACGGCTGGGGATAAGGGATGGCTACGGCTACGACTGTTGCTAAGGGTGTTGCTAAGGATGTCCTATACTTCAACGCATGATGATGCTGAAATCTAGCCGTAGCCGTAGCCGCCAATTCAGACACTGCCATACTCCTGTTGAATTATTTAAACGTTCTTCTGTATTTGTAGGGGTTTTCGTTGTGTGTATGGAAAGTTACCGGAGAGACGCAAAACTCACTGTATTTAATGCTGGAGTTTCTGGACACTGTTTTGGCATACTGCCAAGGGTTCTTCACCCTCGCTGTATTCGGCTTCGACACACGGAATGTCATCATCCCATTCTTCAATGCGTAAGTTGATTTCCTTAAGTAAATCCAGCAAGATTCATAAAGCTAAAGACTTCTAACATTCTGTCTTGGATGAACAAGTTGAGGCTGTAGATGTTGTGGGGTGTCGTGGCCGAGTGGTCTAGGGGTGGTGGACTCGAGTTCCATAGTTTACCGAATGTGGGTTCGAACCCTGGCTTGGTCAGTCGCGACACTTGTGTCCTTAAGCAAGACACTTTATCATGATTGCTTCTCTCCACCCAGGAGTACAAATGGGTACCGACAAGAGCTGGGGAGTAACCTGCGATGGACTGGCATCCTGTCCAGGGGGAATAGAAATATTCTCAGTTGTTTAATACCAATGAAACCAGATATAAACACCAGCCTGATGAGCCATACTGGCTCGGGGCAGACTTTACTTTTTTACTCTAGTATTGGTAACTTTTTCCAGTTAGTTGACCAACCATTTGAAACCATTCAACTGCACGGGTTGTGTAGGGTGGCACAACTGTGCACAGAACTAAACTGTAGATGTATTCACCACATGTAATCATGTTGCAGGCTGACATAGTTTATCTATCATTCAGAACCACAGTAGATGATAATAAATGGTTAGACAGTAGGAGGGTTGACTGTTCTTTAGAGTTTATGTATTCACATGATATTACATTGCAGGCTAGTATACTTGTTACTATCGTTGAAAACCACAGTGGATGATATTGAATGGTCAAACAGTAGGAGGGTTACCATAGGTTTCTTGCAATTTGAGGTTTCACAATGGGATCAAGATCAGATGTGGTTTTGTTTATCCTGCAATAGTCAGGTCAGGAAACCTTTATTGCCTTCATTCATGCTTGACTAATAACAAACATTTCAAACTATTACACCTTAAGTTTGTTTTACTTTCTTAGAGTTTTAATGACATTTTTCTTTTACACTTCTTCAGTATCCTTTGTCAATGCTTACTCATATATATATCAACAAATGCAAGGTATTATTAAGTACTTTCCTCTCCTGATGCATGGATAAAAATCAACAAATAAAATTCTTGAAAATATGTTAAAAACCCAGTTCATACTTCACACAATGCAAAAGCGAAGTGAACTTTCTTCCACCACAACAAGGCAAAGAGCATGTATTGATTGTTTGTATCACAAAGCTTTGTTTGGCATTCGCTGTCTTGTAGGTATTAACCATGGCCAATTTCATAGAGCTGCTTAAGCACAAAAATAAGCTAAGCACAACAAAATTAGGTTTACCAGAATAAGGTTACCAGCCAAATTACCATTTGTGAGTAGTATCGAGCTAATTTCTGCTAAGCAGGATTTTGTTAAGCAACATTTTCTGCTTTAGTAGCTGTATGAAATTTGGCCCATGCTTTACTGTTGTTCTTCTTGTTTGCATGCTGTATTTCTAAGATTTTGAGAAAGTAAGTGGTTATGCTGCTCAAGTTATCCTTTGTTTTTGTTTACCATGTTTGATGGACTCTTTCTGCACAGCTCAAGGTATCTTGTGTTAAATTTATGTTTACGTAGCTTTATTGTGTTATGACAGTTTTTTGAATATTTGCTCATTGTGTATAAAAAGCCTTTGTTGCTACTGCATGGTTCTAAGCTTTGTGCGTAGGCCGCCATCGCTGAGGTCAAACAATGGAAATGTGCAAGTGCGTACATGCTACGCACAACTCTCAGCCAATGAGAGGTCTTCCTTTGACCTCAGTGAGGGTGCTGTTTGATCTTGTTGCGTCATATGCAAGGGGTCTATTGAAACTGTATGAGTGTAAAGATGTTTTTACCCTTACACCGATGTTTATTAAGCACTGTATACTCGGTACTTTCCAGAAAAATCAACAGGCAAATCACTCGGGTGGGATTTTAACCCACTTCCTTTGCATTGCTAAAGCATTTTAAAGATGTTGTTTACAGTATTAGAGCAGGCTCTGTGGTTTGTATTCTTGTAGTCACTTTTCAGTTTCCGATTTTGTTTCTTTCCGACTGAAGATTTTTGAACATGATGGATATTGAAGATTGGAATGCTTGTATTACAGGATGAAACGAGTGTTGTGTAGAAAGAAAAGAACAGCATCATCCTCTGATGATGAGTTGGATTCTGAGACATTACACACCAATCAGCAGTTCAATCAACATCACATTGAGTCATGCAAGAAAGACATTCTTAAAGATGTCAGGTAAGGATGTAGTTCTTAAACCAGGAGCAAATTACACTAACCTCTTAGTGTCTTTGGCTTGAGACCCTCCAGCATCCTCCAAAATATTCAAAATCCTCATTGGTAACTCAACACGCAAATGTTAAAACTTAAGATAAGATTGAAATGCCAGATCAGTGATAAGCGTTTGATATTTGTCTCTGCAATTCCAAATCATACAAGGCAAGACAACTTCCTGAATAGGATTGTGGAGGATTTGTGACTGTTAGGGTTATTTATTTATTTATTCATTTTATTACACATCCAACGGCATAATTACATGTAGCACCAATAACAGGACGAATAGGAAACAAGAAGAAATGCTCAGTTTTAGATGTGGGAGGAAAACCCACGCAATCAGGTAGGGACTGGATCCACATGCAAGGCTCCGGTCTGAGGTGGGATTCAAACCGGGGTCCACAGAGATGAAAGGCAGGGAACTAAACCACTGAGCCAACCTGAGTTTTCCCTATTGGGGTTTTCCTGCCACATCTAAAACTGAACATTTCCTCATGTGCATCTCCTATTTATCCGTTTACTGCTGTGGGATGTGTAATAATGCAGTACATGTATGTCATTGTTTGTTATCATCATCCATTATTTCTTGTTTTTTAGAATCGGTGGACAAGCTCATCACCATGAAGTGTTCCATGGATTGGACCTTGTTGATTGGTTAGTTGAAGTTGGCTTAGCAACAGACAGGGATGGCGCCGTTTCTTACAGCAAAAGGCTCCTGATTGGTCAGACTATTACAGTCGTTGATAAGGATCATGATCAGAAGCAGTTCCATGACAGTAAATTGTTGTATAAGTTCAAATGTGATGATGATTCTACAAGTGAAGAATTCGAAGTTGTGACTTAAAGACACAGCTAAATTGTAAACAAAGTACTAATTTATCTTATTCATTTTTTGTGTTTGAAAATTTGGATCGGATTATTTTACTAACTCTACTTAATATAATATGTACATTACAGGAAAAAATGGCGACTGGTATTTTTGGAAACTCAGTGCTGATTGGATGAAATCATTTTATCTAAATCAGTCCGCAATCTTGGAATGAAGGATTGACAAATCAACATAACGTAATTTAAATTTTAATTTATTCATTTTAACCATTTTGGGGTGACATGGTTTACACAGTTGTTATCAAGGGATGATTTATCTCATCATTTAATCTCTTAACCTTTCAACCCTGACCTTCCTGACCTTCCTAACTTCCAGACACAGGTTCATTTGATAGCATTAACTGTAATCTGTATTGTTATAGACCTTTCCATTGTTGATAAACAAACCACGCTGGTTTGCGAATGTTGTGAACAAATTCAACATTTCTGCAAACTTTCAATTTAAAAAAAATACATGCTATGATTGGTTGCTTTGTTACCAACAAATTCAACATTATTTTTGAATATTTGTTTTACATTGCTACAAACTGTGACTATCTGTTTTTGCTTTGCATTTATGTCTTCCCATAGTTTTCCAACCTCGGTTGGCAAAAACTCCGGCTGTGACTTTGCAATGGAAAGGTCTATAGTAACCATTTCATTTTTATTTTAGAGTGTCATGGACAATCAATTATCGATCAAACTTAATCCTGTTAATTATGAAGCTTAATGAACTGCAGTGCGGCTAGGTGTTTTGATGGCCACTGAATCACCCCACTGAGTGACTCCTTACGCTTTGTCATTTTTTTTTTTTTTTTAATGTTAAGAAATATTAATAAAATGAAATACGTTACTACGACAGTTGATTATAGTTTTGTATTATGTACACTTGTCCAACATAATACCTGCCGATGCATTTCATACGAAAATTATTTAATTATGCCAACTATGTAGATCTGTAATATCTTGGTAATAACATGTTGTAAAGTAAAGTAAAGATAGTGTCATTGTAAACTCTAATAGTCCATGAATGGCCGGATAAGGGTCATCGGACTGCCCTCAGTGGCTGCAAGGTCATAGTACAGTGATTCCTTCAGGCTATTTAGGTCACAATATTGAGCCCTTTCACACTACACAGCCTAATCCCTGGAAATAAAAATCAAAAATTCCTGGAGAATTTTAACCCCACCACCACCAGATGATCACTTCATGCTTGATGGGCCGGGGAGGGGTGGGGGGGGGGGTGAGGTCGCAGGGGGGAATAAACTCTCAGTATGCTAACCCCCCCAGGGGGTATTTCACTCCACCCTTCTCCCAAGCAGGGGTAGCGAATTCCCGAGAAGTTGCTAGGGTTTGCAATTAAAATATGAAAGGTCAAGCAAATTTGTGCAGTGTGAAACAGGCTTTGGTCATTTGTGGTGATAACTAAACTGACAATATCCTCGGCTCCATAGGGACATGTTTGTAACATACCATAAACCATTTACTTTAAGGTTGAATCATATTTTGGTAATGGCCCGAAAAGAAATGGTGTAATTTTTATTCAAAAGCCTACTTGTTTTAAAGATAAAAATGGTAGTAAGCATCCTGCGAAATTATTTCGTCTGAAATGACCCCGTTGTTTAGAAATCAATGAAAGTATGTCAAAATATCTGAGTCTCCAAAGATTGCCTGCAGGGATATTTGGAAATTCCTGTGGTGTCCCTCATTTGAATGTTGCTCTCAATACGACCCGAGATGCGGTTGGTACCCGCTGTCACCTAGCTAAACGTGGATGAAAATACCGCAACAGTTTTTTTGTCAATTTCTCAACAATTAGGCACTGTACTTAACTGAAACTTTCACAGGTGACTTTAAGTTTAATTGTATCTTTCTTGATAATTTTTGTCTGTAATTCAGCATAACGTTAAGAAAAACCAAACAATGATCCTACCTTAAATTAAAAGAAATTGTGGGAGGACCTTTTCATATTAAAACCTTTACATGGGACCTCATAACAGCATTCCATCCGGGTGTTTGAAACTGGTTTTACTCGGCCATTACTTATCAACAACCACTGATTCACTCATATGACCAAAAACCAATCTCTTATTTGGGTTGATTTAATTTGTCATCATGTGCACAACTGACCCTGCCCATTTGATCCCTAAGAAGGGGTGTGTTCGTGCAGTATCAATCAAGACAAGAGTAAACAAGTGGTTGTTTGATTCAGCATTTTTCCTTTATCGCTTACTTGGGCTCAATTTCATAGAACTGCTTTAAGCAGAAAAAGTAGCTAAGCATAACAAAATCATGCTTACCAGAATAAGGTTACCAGCCAAAATACCATGTGTATGCACCATTTCGGACCGGTATCCTGCTTGTTTTTGCTACCTCCATGGTCTGCTTGAGCAGCTCTAGAAATTGAGCCCTGGTGTTAATGAGGTAATGTTACAACTCACAGTATCCCTTAGACATGTCTTGATATTCCATTAAATTCCACCTGTTAGTCCAGTGCCACCTGTTACAATACATCTTGATGTTACATCTTGTTCATCAGTCTCACATACAAGAAATCCTGCCACTATCCATCAGTTCACTTTGACCACTAACGCTAACCACACTCCATTATTACAAGCTCAAGTGTAATAAAGTGTACAAATTACTCAGCATAGAAAATATTTGGCTTACTATAGATTGGTTACCAGCCTAAACTGCCATACAATGTATAGTCTGTATTAAACTGGTACCATGTTATTTTTTGCTTAGTAAATGAAACTCTGTAGCACTTGCTTGGCATCTCTTTTTAAAACCATCTTGGGAAAATATTTAACATATTGCAGTTTATATTTCTTGATTTGTTAAAGATTTATATTGTAATGTTATTTCAATTTTTTTTATTTTTTTATTTGGGGGGAAAACAAATGCTGTAACAGCCAGTCAGCCAAGGGGAAAAGTTCTGGTGAAGATAACAAATATATTTTTATCCCGAGAAACTCGTCAGTTGAATATTGAGGAATATTTGTTTGCAATAATTTGCAAGTTTGTAACATAAAGCATGTTCATTCATTTATAGTTTGTTTTTCATGTCAAAGTTTTGTAAGTAATGATTGAAGCAAATCATATTGTACATATTTTTGCCAACAAGCCCTGAGTGATTTTTTCTTTATAGAATGACTTTATATTTTATTGGTGTAATGAGAACTGTGTTTATGTACATGTTCTGATTGTTCAACTACAGCATTCCATCAACCAATCAGCTTTCAATAACTGTTTAATTTTATTCATTAAATGATTACTTTATTTCTTGATTTTTTATTTTAATTTAACATGACATGGCTTAACATCTTTAAACAGTTAATTTATTGTTTACCAGAAAAGTTTTAAATAAATACAATAATAATAAAATAATACCAAATTTGTAAAGTGCCGTCTTTATGACCAAACATATTCCCAGCCATGAAAACGATGAATATTGTACACGAGTTCTTGCTTAAAAAAAATATAATTAATCTAAATACAAAAGCTAACAAATGTTGCCCTAAAAGTAGAAATTGCTCAAGAAAGACCAACTATAAGGAATTAACTACAAAACAAAACAAATAAGGCAAGATACAACCCATAACCTGGACAGTTAGGAACACAATATTGAACACAAGAGGAACAATTGACATGTATATAATGCATTTATATCTAATGCGTTTACATTTATGTGAGTTATGCAAATTCATGAAAATATATGCAAACAAATGTAATACTGATTTTTTAATTAAATATATCAATATAGATTTGCTGTTGAGGTAGAATCACCACACCACTGAAACAAGAAAACAGCATTTACTCAAAAAATATTCGCGTTTCAAAACCTGAAGAGATTTTTGGAAAAATTAAAAATTTTCCTTTGAAAGACAAACAACATCTTTTACCTGAAGATGAGCAGTTAAAATTAAAATTAAAATTCCTCACACAAACCACAACAAACTTTTACTAACAAGAAAACGGCGCATTTAGAGAAAAGTTGTACAAGTTTCAAAAAATTCCAACATTTTTGTAAAATAAAACATTTTCCTTGGAAAGACAAACTGCAACATACTTTCACCTGAATATTAGGATTTAAGTGGAAAAAGCTTTTCAAAACGTACAATTTTTGGTTAAATTAAAAAAATTCCTTGGACACAAACCACATTATCTTTTACCTAAAGATGAGCATTTATAGATAAGATATACGCATTTAAAAATATTTAAATATTTTTGTTTAAATTAAACATTTTCCTTGGAAGGAAAACCAAAATATACTTTGTTCTGAAGACCAGCAGAGTATACCAAGAATTACATTCTTCCTACTTTTAGTCTGTTTCGGATTTTGGTTTTTTTGCACTTGGGAAAAATTGCCCTGAAAAATCTATTAGAGCCTACACCATGTGTACATGTAGGTCAGCGCTTGTAAACGATGTATCTACTTTTGTCCGAGAGCCAGATATCATGCCTGTTTGAGATGTTTAAACCATACAAGCGGTTCTTTTCAGAACCAACACTTTCCCAAAGGGATCTACACATGATTGTACCTGTAAGTTTACTAATATTAGTTACTCCTTAATGCAATTATACTCCATACAAAATAAACTAAATTGCAATATTAATGACCTCTAAAATCTACAAATATTATTCTTATTATTATTCTGGTTTATTTATTTACTGCACTGGCGGCCAAGCAGGCCGAAGAGTACATTTACAAATAGAACTTATTCATATAGGTAAACATGTATAATATACATAATTATATTAAGAAATACTAAAAATATGAGACGAGTATAAAAATAAAACGATTATATACAAACAATTTATCTAAACTTTATGAAGTGGTTCTGTACAAATAACTGGTAATCAAGAAGTAGCTTTGGTTGACAATAGTTATATTTGAATGTCATTTGGAATACCTGCGACACCTTTGCATTCATTTCTATTTTGGTTCTCATATTTGCTAATGACCTCATTTACATTTGACCTAATTAGCATGTGACATGATTTGCATTTGATCTTATTAATATTCGATCTGAATCTTTTGCAAAAGTCTTGGTAACACTGGTTTATGGTTTGTGACAAGTGTAAAGTTTTGAATTAAGTCATTTCACAGTTATTTCACCTAAAAGTAATAAGAAACTACTGAACACAAAAACATTCAGCGATGATATTGCAACACAAACAACATTTTCCCCACAAAATATACAGAGTTGACATACTAATTGAAATGATAAATTACCAACGCCCGCCTGATACACGGTTTCAAACATCAAACAATCTTTGCCAAAGCTGCATAGATACATTTTCATAAGTAATAACACACTTAGTTTTGTAAGTCTTGTGCTGTGTACAAACTGTAGTACTGTCCCTGGAGTTGCATGAGATCCTCATGCCTGCCCAACTCGGCTACTTTGCCGTGGCGGATGACAGCAATCTTCTCAGCATCGTGGATGGTGGAGAGACGGTGGGCAATAGTGATGCAGGTACGACCCTTCTTGGCCTCATCTAAGGCTTCTTGAACAACCTAGAAAAGAGAATTGGAAGATTTGTCAGATCATGAGTACCTCTTAGCTAATCTGATCTCAAATAAAGTTCCAATGTGAAGAAAAGAAACACCACAGGAACTTACTCTTTCACTTTCGGAGTCCAATGCAGACGTAGCCTCATCTAGAAGGAGGATCTTGGGGTTACGGACAAGCGCCCTCGCGATGGCCACTCGCTGCTTCTGACCGCCAGACAGCTGGGTGCCCTTGTCTCCTACTCTTGTCTCATAACCCTACAAACAAGAAGAAATCTTTTGATTAACTCTGTCATGACCCTCACAGCCTTCAGAATTGAATTTCAAAATCTCAATATATCAAACTTACCTCAGGTAATGAAGCAATAAAGTCATGGATGTTGGCTTTCTTGGCTGCATCAATCACCTCTTCCATGGACACTTTTCTGGAGTTGTCACCGTATGCAATATTATCAGCCACAGTACGATCAAAGAGAACTGGTTCCTGGGATACTAAACCAATCTGAGATCGAAGCCAGCCAAGGTTCAGAATCTTTATCTCATGGTTGTCCAAACTCTAGGGAAATATGGCAAAGAATTTATTGTCGCATGTAACATGGAACTATTTTTTTAGGTTACTACTATAGGTTCAGTGACCATGATAATATCCCTAGCATGTTAACACTTCATACATTAAAATGGAGTAAGTCTATTACCACTTGTCCCGAGATTGGGTTATAAAACCTCTCCATCAGGGAAACGGAGGTGCTCTTCCCACAACCGCTGCTTCCAACTAGAGCTAAGGTTTCTCCTGGCTTCACAGAGACATTCAGTCCTCGTAGAACTGGTACATCAGGACGGGTTGGGTAACGGTAACGCACGTTGTCAAAGGAAATCTCTGGAGAAAAATTGTCCTGTTCAAAGAAGAAGAAATCTTCAATCTTCAATCTTCAATCCCAATCTGGGAAAGACAGATTTGGGGCGGGATATTTGGATTATGAGTTTAATGATATCACTGGCAGAGGGGAAAAGTAAAGTATGGTCAGCAGAGAAGATTCTTATAAAAATTAAAAAAAATTGTTTTGTATAAGACTTCAGAGAGAATATTGTTTGATTGACATAGAATTAAAACAGTTTCGGGGTTGATATATTTATAAAAATTAATTGCAAAATTGCAAAATTAATCGTCATACACATTAAGAGCTTACCAGCTGTAATCCTTTATCACTGTAGCTGTCAATGGATGGTTCTCTATCAACCAACTGGAACACATGAGCTGCAGCAATCTTGGCTTTATTGTAGTCTGGTGCCGAGGCCATGGCTCGACCTAGACCAAAACCACCAAACACTATGGCTGAGAAGACCCTGTCACAAAATAGCAAAATAGTTTACATAAGTGTAAATAAAAACCAACGAAAAATTTATTTATAACTTTTATATTGGGTCTTTAATCAAAATGTTTAAAAAATAATTAATTGAGAAAAAGGTTATCTCAAAAGAAGTTATCTTTTGCTGAGAGCAAGATGCTGAATATTACATTCATGCCTGCAACCAATTTTAAAAAGAGCTATGACTGATCTCAAACTGTGTATCAATCTTAATTGCTAAGCAACGTATGATGTCACAATACAAATCACTATGTTGATATTGACAACTCATCTTAAGATGAATCTTAGTGCTTTGTGAAATACAGCCCTGGTTTTGTTTTGACTTACAGAAAGATGTTTTGAAATTCCATTTTGTCATTGGCAACAAGCCATCCACCAAGACGAAAAGATGCTGCATAGCAGAAGAAGATGACACTCTGGGAAACTGCATATGCAATGCCTGAAAAATGAGCATCTTTGAGACTGTTTCTGAAGATTGAAAGAAGAAACAAAAACAGCTGAACAACCATTCTCAGATGTAATACTTGTTTACTTTCTAGAATTAATAAATATCTCAAGGGGAAGTAAACAAAAAACAAAATTATTCAAAAAAACTCTCATTTAAAAGTTTGCTACATTTCATCTTTTTAACCATTCTAACCATTTTAATAAATGAGACAAATTTATTGAAAAAGGCTAGAAGTCTTTCTTAAAGTGGCTAAGTCGTCATGATCAAAGCAGGCCTGTGGATGTACATGGAAATATAAACTCTCACTCAGTTACTGCACGCACGCACATCTCACAATGATACAGAGAGAGGGCGCACCCGTGCATTTACTTGGTGAGAGTACATAATTCCATGTTCAGCCTCAGGCCTGCTTTGATCATGAAGACACAGCCTTTAAAGCATTTTGTCAATCTAAGCTGTTTTAACAGTAAAATAGCATAAATTTATTCTTCATAGAAATTAAAATGTCCCTTTTTTTCAAAATTCAAAAGGATAAAAGAAAGGTGTTTTACTTGTAAGGTTTGTCAAGGAATTCCAAATACTGGTTATAGAAGGTTGGCTCGACCGTCAAGTTTGCAACAGTGCGAATATTCTCAATAGTTTCTGTGACAATCTGAAAAATGAAACAAATAAAATTTAAATCACTTCTGGCTTTTGCTATAATTAATAAAAACCAAGGATGCCTCAAAAGCAAACTTAATCACTGGGACTCAGAGAAGCTTGAGGAAACCTGTAGACAAGGGTGCTTGCTATGTGAACCAGAGACAGCAGGGTTAACCCCTACGATAAGTGTTCTGGGTTCTATCACGTGCACTGCCTTTTCTAGTGCACGGACCTACGGCTTTATGTCCCACCCAAAGGACAAAGCAATTATAGTAAAATATTTTGCTCAAGGACTTAAGCATCATGACCAGCCAAGCCGGGATTTGAACCCACACACTGTAAATGACAGAACTTGCAGCCATAGGCCCAATGTGTTGTGTAATGCACATAACAGAACCTAGTACACAGTCTTAATGAAAATGGTTTGCCCCAGTGTTTCTGGCATAATTTGCTGCAGATTATGCACCTTACAAGGTGCTTTATAAATGGGTTTCATAATTTCAACAAATACAGCTCTGCATAACTGTTGTATAACTAATAATGTTTTGAGATGTCTGTTGAGTGTGGTCTTGTATTATTATGTTTTGTTGTTGTTGTTGTTAAAAGGTATTTATTAATGGCAATAACAGTGTGAGGAGCCTATCTTGATCACTGGCTGGCCACTGCGGCTTGGTCAACTAGCAGCAGCCAGCCACCCAACCCGGTCATTACCACGCAGTGAAGACCGGGTCATCACACTGTGTGGCCGTATACACCAGCTCACCTTCCCAATACTCTCTTTGCTTGACTGTTGTGTCTCTGCATAGTTTTTTTGTAGCCTTATTTGCATTAAGCCTGAGAATGCAATCATAGGCAGGAAGGCTAGGACGAGTAACGTCAACTGCCAACCGAAGATAAACGCAATGATGATAGCTACACCGATATTGGAGAGAGCTTGAACGATGAAGCCAAACTGACTACCAGTCACCTGAAAATGTGATCAAGTAAGAGAAAGTAACAAAAGCAATCTTGTAATACTTTAATTGGGTTGAACAAAGAAAAATTGACAAGAGCAAGATTTGAACCTGCTACGTCCGCATTAATGTGCCGGCACTCTACCAACTGAGCTATCTAACCCCGATGTTAGCGGTGTCTCTATTTTGTCAATATCTCTAATTGGTGGTACCAGTCAGAAGCCATACAGCTGTTAGCTGCCGTATAGCCAGGGATCACACCCAAGTTTACCATACAACCTGGGAAGCAGCAGCAGAGGGAACACCATGAGGGGATGTGTTTTTTAATTTAAACATCAAGTAATAAATCACAAGGGAAACTGACTGGGAATATAACGTCGCATCTGTGCAAAAACTTCATCTCTCGATTGTGCAACAATGTTGTATCTCGCATAAAAATGCTCCGTGAAAAAAACGCTGTACCTCGGTACCTATTTTGTGTGTGCATCCGAGCATTGTGTGTAAATTCAAGCAAGATACGACGCTTTGGCATTTTCAAACTTGCGTGTAACTTAAATGCAATTTTTGGAGAAACAACGATTTTGCACTGACACGGCAACCATGTTTCATTTTGAAAGATTTAATGAATATTGTTTTTGGTTTTTGAACAGCTATACTTACCCCCTGAATCATGGTCGCTTCCGTTGATAATCTTGTAGTCAAAGCACCACTGCTATTTTTATGATCATCAAAGTAAGCAGTGTCCTGATGAAGTATAAGAAAGACAAGAAATGCTTTGATTTTATCCTTCACTGCCGTATTACCAAGTTCTGAAGAAGTAACTAGTACTAGGCCGTGTCCGAATTGGCAGCTACAGCTACGGCTACGGCCAGATTTCCGCGTCATCATGCGTTGAAGAATAGGACGTCCTTAGCAATACCCTTAGCAACAGTCGTAGCCATAGCTGCCGTCGCCAATTGGATACGGCCCTAGTAAACTTGAAGGGCCTGTACAACTGACCATCTGTAAATCTCTTTTTGGGAAGAAGTGTTGGCTCTGAAAAGAGTTGTTGTGGTCTTGACGTTTCGAAAAGTATACTCTGCTCTGTTCTGGCCAACACTTCACCCATAAGAGATTTACACGTGGTTGGTTGTACCATGGTTGTACATGCAAGTTTACCAGTTGAATACTTCTGCTAAGTTCTCATGAGTTCTATATCGACAGAAGGAAATACACCTGGAGGTTTTTTTGTCATTTTGTCACCTCAAACAGAATAAAAATACATACTCGTTCATAGATCTTCTCATTACATTTGAAGAAAAAAAAAGATATAGAAACACTTTCTTGAAGGAAAAGTAAGATTGCTAAATCCCCTGTACCTACAGTATCATTCAAGTGAGTGTGATTTAGTTCTTACCTGTCGCAGCATGGCTTTGAACGCTATCCTTCGTACACGCATAGTAAGCTCACCGCCAGATTTCCCAAGACTCGCTCCCTACAGCAAACAAAATCACATTATGAATTAGATCCCTCGCATAGGTGGCCATCGCTGAGGTCAAACAATGGACTCATGCCCACACCATGTGTATGCACAACGCACAACTTTCAACCAATGAGAGGTCTTCTTTTGACCTCTGTGAGGGCGCTGTTTCAGGTCATGGCGTCGAATATAAGAGGTATAGAGCTAGAATGTGTTGGAGGAGGGTTGGATGGGCATCCTACTTACCCCAAGAGTGTTTGAGATAAGAGCTATAACACCGAGTCCGAAGAGTAAAAGACAGTAGATGACGACTTGCTCTTTTACTTTTTCCTCTGGAAGAGCAAATGTCTGCAAAGAAAGCAAATAGTTATTTCAAATACGGGGCAATGAACAATTTAAACATAATCTGAACACACATTTGGATCAAGATGTAAAGACCAAAAGAGCCAAGTGTGGGTAAAGTGTGTATTTGATCAAAGTAGAATATCTTGTAAATTCTTGCTGGATATTTCTTGGTTAGAAATTAATGCTTACCCCAAGGATGCGGCTGAAGACGATAGCAAAAGCTGGTTGCACTCCTCCGTTGAAGGCTGAGCAGATAACACCAATGATGATGTAAAGAAGCTCAGGAGAATTCATCTTCATGACTCGTGTAAAACTGAAATTCTTCAAGACATTTTCCTCATCCTCCTGTAAGAAAATATTGATTGATTTTTAAAAAAGTGGATGACTGGAAACAATTTTTTTTAAAATCTGGCTTAGCTGTGGGTGCTTATAGTAGCTCAGAGATATCCTTTCTATAGACTGTGCAAGTCTCGCGCATATTCAAACTTCCGGATGGAGTTTTACTAAGTGATAACAAATATGAAAGTAAAACCAATTCAACAAAAAAACAAAAAGCAAACACGAGAATAAGACTTGACCTCTGTTTCCGGTTTACCTGTACAAAATTAAGAATGCTGCCCAACTGACGGGCATGTTGTCATTAAACCTATGTGATAGTCGCACACATTCGGGCATGATTGGCCAATGGGGTTCCTTACAATAGGCATCCTCGTCCCAAATTTTAGTTTTGTTTCAATGTTAATTTGACAAATTATTTGTATTATACAAACATTTTAAATTAATTTATAACATTGGTATTTTTAGTTTCAAGAATTTTGTATAAATATAATTTAAAAAGAAGATTTGATTTCATAGAAAAATATAGTCTTCATTCAAGTTTTTTTCTCGTTTTGGATTTGCGCGAGACTTGCACAGTCTATTGGAGTGACAGCAAGACATGATTTCAATATCAATGGAAACACTCATCTACCTGAGTCTCTGGCATATCCGAGGCTGCTGATACTGCAGACACCATACGATTCAGGTCTGGAGTTTGTTTGTCACTTGAGCCAGAAATATTCCGATGACGAGATGATGACAATGGTTCCTTCTCTGCATTCTGAGCTTCAGCTGATCCTAAGAACATAATTTAAAAGTTATGTCATTTTTCTTTTGAATAAATTATAATTCAATTCAATCAAATAGATGTTAAATTTTCACAGGACTCGGGAAAGTACTGAGTATATGGTGCTTTACACACATCGTGTACAAGTAAAACCAAAAATAATACAATTCAATTAAATTCATTATAAACATCACGTTAAAAATAACATGAAAATTGTTTTCCAGTAGTGCATCTTACAATAAAAAACACATAGAGATATTTTTGTGAAAAAGAAAGAAGTTAAAAAAACATACAGAACCGGTACTATAAAAAGATTAACGGGACAAATTACACAGTGACAGAGTATTTTACAACCATAGAAAATTACAAGGGTGACAGCTAACAAATTAAAACCACTGAAAGTAAAGAGCAGTTAAAATACGAGGACAAAGGAGGCCTACAGAAATCATGAGTGGATGCTACCAGGGGATTATCTTATGAACTATGCACAAGTATAATTGTAATAAATTAAAATAAAAGTGTTTTCTTTTTACATGCATTTTAAGAGAAAGTAACAACATTGATTTAGTCCATATAAAGAAAACACTTGCATGCATATTACAAGAAAGGTACGAGGGAAACTTTTCTGATGGGGGGTTGATATAACAAGTATTTATTTCACACATTTTGACAACAAAATTAACAGGAATATTTGATGATTCTTTTAACAATTTTAAGTGAGCTCGAAAAATAAAAGTGAATTTGAAGTTGTTTTAACCGATGGTATGACTTCTTGTAACACAGAGAAATAAGACTAGATTTACCGTTCCACTGAACACCTTTAAAATTACTTCAAGACGAACCTACCTGCCATTGGGAAGAACTCCTCCTCAACATCCAAGACTTATTGTAAAAGGTGGGTTAATAGAAATCACAGAGTTGGGTTAGTATAGTAGAACAAAATAAGAGCATTCAAGAATTGAGTTATTATAAAATGACCCAATTCACTGATGTCATCATCAAGGATAAATAATGGTGTTGCCATTTTGGGAGTCGTATTTCCCGCATGTTACTGTGCAGTGCACATTTTAGGTGATAGGTGCACGCTTAAACACACACCATATCGTTACATGCAATTGGACTTCCAAAATAGCAGACCATGGGCAGACGGTTGCCGTGTGTGACATCACGGCCCAATTTCATAAAGCTGTGTAGCAGAAGATTCTGCTCAGCAAATTTCTTTGCTAAGCAAGAAATGAATGTGGTACCAGTCACAGCGACGGTAACTGTATGGTATTTTGGCTGGTAACCTATTTTTCTTAAGCAAGAGTTTTCTGTGCTTAGCAAGTTTTTGTGCTTACATGCTTTATGAAATTGGGCCCAGTGCATGGGGTTTATGACACCTTTACCTATAGTAAGATATAACAGAGATAACATGTATCGGTGATAGCTTTTTTAACTCGGCTTTAAATTTGAAGTAAAATCTATGAGTATCCAAACCTTTTTCTTCATTTTCTTCATCATCATCATCTTCAGAATCCTCTTCCTTCACCTCTACCTCCTCCTTAGTGTTCTCTTCCTTACGACTCTGGAGTTGGACTAAACCGTAGTACAAACCATTCTTGTCTTGCATCAAGACGTCATGAGAACCTTTCTCAAAGATGATGCCATCATTGACGCTACAGATGACGTCAGCATTTTGAATTGTTGAGAGACGATGGGCGATGACGATAGTGGTGCGGCCAGCCTGGACCTGGGGTACAAGGTAAAAACATCATCTTACCACCAAGAGATCTTATTCATTGATTTAGTATCTGTATAAAATTTATCTTTAAGGAAATGAAAGCAGAGTACACTGTTGAAAACGACAATTAAGACTCATCTTTACCTCTGGTTCTTTCAGCATGAAGTTATTATGTAGCTGTCACAAGTGAACTAATTTCCTCTTCCAAGCTTTTAAAGGTGGGATCATAGATTGTGTTTTTTTTAACATAATGAAGGAAGATACAATAAAAATCACTTGTGAAAGTTTTAGCAGAATACAGTGTCTACTTGCTGAGAAAAAAAAGAAAAAAAATCAGCACATAAAGGATCTTACCTTGTCAAGGGCTGCTTGGACGGTAGCCTCACTCTCAGTATCAAGGGCTGATGTAGCTTCATCCAGTAAGAGGATCTTTGGATTACGAACTAGCGCCCTCGCGATGGCTACACGTTGCTTCTGACCACCAGACAGCTGAGCTCCTCGGTCACCAACAAATGTCTCATATCCCTGAGAAAAGTTAATGAGATTTAAACTTTCAAATGACTGTTTTAAAACTTGTTATGGAGAAGTACAATAGTAATGAGAATGTAGATGGAAAAGAACTTACGTCTGGTAAGGCAGATATGAAGTCATGAGCATTAGCCTCCTTTGCAGCTGCTTTTATCTCCTCATCTGTTGCATCCACACGACCGTAGCGGATATTCTCAGCAATGGTGGTAGCAAAGAGGACAGGTTCTTGGCTGACCACTCCAATGTTCTCTCTCAGCCACCTTACATTGATATCACGCAAGTCATTCCCATCTAGTTTGACCTGATGGATATATGTTTATATAAGCAAACAATTAACACCATGGTACAACAATGGTCAATCCAATCATTTTTCTGTTTTGCCTTTGGACAAAGCCTCCCGTAAAAAGTCTTAGGAAAGAAAGACAAAGACTCACCGATCCAGACAATGGATCATAGAACCGCTGGACGAGTTGTACTGTGGTGCTCTTACCACATCCGCTACTACCAACCAACGCAACTGTCTGACCTTGCTTGACCTCTAAGGTCAAACCATTCAACACCTGTAAGATATTTTTAAAAAACAGCAGTTCAGGACTAGTCATCGACAAAAACAAACAAGTGATTTAGTTTGACGAGTTGTGATTGACAAAAGAAAAACTACACAAAATAATATTAGATTACTAAACCTTAGCATTGGAGGTGGTTCTTTCAAGGGTCAAATTTCATGGCGCTGCTTACCGAAGAATTCTGCGCTCACTGCTTCCTGTAAAGCATGTGAACATGTGGGCCGTGGCAGGGTGTAGCCACAGTGTCACAAAATTGGGCCCAGATAGCTACTTATTCTTTTAAGTCAAAGTTAGGTTTGTAAAAATACAGATATTTATTTATTTATTTATTTATTTATTTATTTCGATTTAAAAACACAAAACATGGCCAGCAGCATCACAAAGTAATCCTAAAAATGACATGCTTGCAAAATACAACACTAAGTAATACACAGACAATAAATAATCAAAAATCCAGATCAGCCAGATAGAAAAAATAACACAAGATAACTATGATAAAAATACAACTAGCAAAAGTAAAAGTTATCACAGAGAAGATCTACAAGATATACATGACAAAAAAAGGTTTAAAAGATATAAAGTGTATTATGATACAAAACAAAAAATGTTGTACTCCCATTTCACCTTTATTAAAACCTTGCAGTTTGAGATAACTGGGAGTGAAGGAAAAAGCTTGTTTGAAGACCTTTTTTCAGGGGTAGGGGTGGGGGTGGGGTTGGAGATTTTCTTACCTTAACGTCTGGTCTTGAAGGGTAGCAGAAATGGACTTTGTTGAAAGAAATATCTCCCGTCAACGCGTCTGGTTTCAGACCCAGTTCAGATGAATTATCAATATCAGGAATCTACAAAATAAAATTGTTATTATTAGCGGTGGCCATCTTTGATAATTTTATGAGTGTAGGTGGAAATTTGTCAGAAATAAAGTCATCATTGAAAGTGTGGCGGAAACAAAGTCATCGTCGAAAATGTGGCGGAAATAAAGTCATTGTATTGCCCGTTTCTCAAGAAAAACACAGAGACTCATCCACAAGCCATTCTAATGTTGTTGCATCCAGGTCACCCTAAGGTCATTGAGAGGTCACTGGCTCCCCGTGTCACTGGCTTCCATCCTCCTCACAGCAAACTCTTCAAGTAAAATTATCAATCAAAAGTTTCAGACTTGGCTTTTTGTCAGTTAAGGATTAAGATTAAGAGATCAGACTACCTGGTCGATAATCTCCCAGATGGTACCAGCTGCTCCTCTTGCTGTGAGGAAATCGGTGATGAAAGGAGTTGCTTGACCCAACGAAAAGGCACCGAATAAGATCCCAAGGAATGTCTGTTGGAGGAATCAAATGATAAAGTTTCATCAGATGAAAACACCCTTTTTCTAATTAAGGTTCGCTGTTAAAACACCACTGTATGGTGGTTCGGAAAAGAACTGGTGGTGTATTACTATATTCACTTACCATCCTCCACTCAATGCCTCCCTTGCATTCCTCAAAGACTTTGGTAATCCGAGAACTTCACTTCTTTACAATCAAACTTAACCCTTTAGAGACCATAGCAGCCACAAGCGGCTTGTACCAAAATGCCCATAGCGGCCACAAACGGATGCAAGGTTTGACCTACTTCCATTCACATAAAGAGGTTAAAGTAAAGGTCATGTCCGGATATGAAATTTTCCAATATAGAATGTTAACATAGTATCCCAATTTCTAAACACCTAACTAACTTTTCTGTTTCATGATATTTCTATTGAAATTTTTAACGACAAAATTTGATTAAAGAAATGAACAAGATAAGCAATGTCTGGGCGTTTTGTGATGATTTTACAGAAAAGAATGGTCTCTAAAGGGTTAAGCAAGTTTCCTAAACAAACAAATAAATTTGAGAGAAAATCCAAAATACGTACCACAATAATATCCCCTGGGCTAAGCTCACCAGATAAATATAGGGTTGACCCGTACCTGAGAAGAATTGTTAAAAATACAAGGAATTTGTTTTAAAAATATTATTCAATTTCATCAAACGCATTTAATTATTCTCTTAAAATGTGAAACTATTTCCTACTTTTAGTTCTTTTTTCTATGTTCGATTAATTCTAGAATTTCTTTATCATTAATTGCCTATTTTGAACAACTGACCAGAAAGCCAGGGCATAAGTCCCATAGAAGTTGAAGTAGAAGACTCCAATCAAGACAGACTGCAGAATGTCCTTCTTTATCGACTCCTTCTTAGCACCGTACAAATTTTCTGTGTACCTGAAAAGATTTTAAAGATGCAAATATTTAACATCTTCTGGAGAAATTGTCTTAATGCTTTGCCAAATTTTGGGAAGAAGTGAAGGATATAGCATCTACCTTTCTACTTCTTTATGTTCTCCTCCAAAAGCTGCCACTGTTCTGATGGAAGAGAGAACTTCCTCTGCGACTGCTCCTGCCTTAGCATAGGCATCTAAGGCACTTGTGGTCATCTTACGAATCAGCTGGAGGAATAAGAAAAAAAACCTCTTAAAACATCTCACGAGTATTCAGGAAGAATGGGTAATGACAAAGTTTGAAAGATAATTGGTTAGAGGGCCTTTCGGTTTGTTTGTAATTTGTTGCTTGTTGTCGTTTTCTTCTTTGCAGTGGCAAGGGGACTTCTACCTCTCATAGCCTTCACAAGGTGTCCCATCCATTCTTCAAGCCCCCTACCCCTGGCCTTATACCTGCTCTTCCCATCCATTCTTCAAACCTCCTATCCTGCACCTGTTTCCACCATTTGTACTTACCCTAGCACCAATCGCAATAGAAGGCATCATGATAATGAATGCCACACACAGGATAACCAAAGTTAGTTTCCAAGACTTAGAGAAACCCAGTGTGATTCCACCACAACAGGTGCCCAAGTACTGCAAGATTAGTCCAAGTTTGTCACCAAATCCAATACGGATCTTGTCAATATCACTAAAGAAAGTCAAAAGAATCAAATAGCAAATTAAATAAAAAAATTACACAAAAATCTTAAATTAATGATCATTTTATTTTTTTGTAATAATAATAATACTTGATTCTTATATAGCGCACATATCCTCATAACTTATCAAGGTAAAGGGTTTTCCTTAAGGACACAATCCTAACTTACTCTGATGATCTCGAAGTGAGTTCCCCAGCCTTATGGGTGTCAAACCAAGCTATTTCTTGCCGAAGAATCGCCTGATAAAATTGCAGACGGATCTTGTGGATTTGACGTTCGGCAGCGATGTTCCATAACATATTTTGTAGGTAGGCAATGATCAAAATGATTACACCTAGGATGGCGTAGTAAACTGAAAACTCTGTGATAGTATCGGTGGGGTTAGTTGTTGGGCTGTGAGGAAGGAAAGAAATCAAGAAATTTAATAAGATTCTTTGAAATTCAATTTGAAGCTGGACTCAGAGAAGCTTTCCGAGGGGATGGCATGAGATCTAAGGTGGGGGGGGCAACTGCACGCATTTTGTTGAATGACTTATTAATAAATCAATTAAATAATCAAATTGGGGTTGAACCTGCGACTTCTGGATTAGCGTTCCGGAGCTCCACCAACTGAGCTATCTAGCCCTATTTCATCAATATCTACGTCTGGGGGTGCCAGTCAGAAACCATTCAACCTGTAACTGCCGTGTAGCCAGGGATCACACCCAAGTTTATGATACAACCTGAGAAGCGGCAGCAGAGGGATCACATTAAAGGGATGCGATTTATTATTTAAGTATCAAGTAATAATACCACAAATGAAACTGACTGGGTAAATTTAAAATAACTTGGGGTTGAACAAAGAAAAATTGACAAGAGCGGGACTTAAACTTGCGACCTCTGGATTAACCTGCCGGCGGCGCTCTACCAACTGAGTTAATCTAGCCAAGATAATAAAATAATCAGTTAAACTTTACTGATAATGAATCAAGATAAACACAATCTGAAATACTCACATGGTTGGTGTGGTATCCATTGATACAGTGACATTTTCCTCGTTAAGTGTTACACCTGCAAAGTCTTTGCCATAGTCAATAAAAGCATCTGTCACTTTCCCAAAGAAGAAAAGGATGAGGGGTAAAGATACTCCTTGGGTAGCAGCAAGGATTACAGCCAAGACTAAAAGTAGTACTTCAACGGGACCAGCAAAACGGAACTGCCAATACAAAAATAGGGCACAACAATTTATTTAAAAACTATTACTTAGCTTTAAACAAAAAATGTTAAAGAAATCTTGAAGACAACAACACACTCAGGGTTCTGCCTTAACAGTGGTCTGCTGGCCAGATGCCAGTTCTCACGTTAAAATACCTGAAGACCAGTCAAACTTTACTCTAAGCAGTCCGGCTGGCTAGTTCAGTGTTGAAAAACATCTTTTCATTTGACAGGCCTATATGGACTAATGAAAAAGTTGATGGTTCAAGCAAGTTTGAATGAACTCACAAGTTGTAAGGTGCTGACATTTCTGGTTTTAACTTGGACTCTGTCTTCCTCGTTTATAGTTTCTTCTTGTTGCTCTGTCTTCAGTTCAATTGCGTCATCATCAATAGCAGCAGTTTGATCTTGTGCATTGTTTGCAGGACACGAGGTACTGCCATTCCCTAAATGAGTATCTTTAAGACAAAAATGAAAAATGACTACAATTCAGATTTTTGAAAATGCAAACAGCTTATCAACGAAATGATCTATGGTATAAATGCAAAAACATTGTTGCGATCCTAGCTGAGTCTTTCTTAAAAAAGGCTAAATGAGGATTTGAAGGCTTAAGATTGTTTTAACAGAACAATTTCACAAAGCCTGTAAGCACAAAAACTTCTAAGCAGTAAGCTCAGAAAAAACTTGCTTAGCAGAAACAGGTAACCAGCCCAAATTCCTTAAGGTCGCATTGTCGCAACTGGTGCCCCACTCATTTTTTGCTTCGCTGATAAATTTGCTAAGCAGTATTTTTCTGCTTAAAGGGTCCGAGCCGAACCTAAATATAATGTTAAGTTCGCCTGTCTGAAACTAAAATTAATTTGGGTCGACCTAGAGTCGCTCCTAATCTATTTGGTTTGGTGCAACTCTGGAGCGCCTGTCTGATCCGGGTGTAAAAGAAGACGGTACAGAGTGCCACCACTTCCATTAAACGTTGGTCCGCAATCATTTATACCTGCTTTCTGTTCAGTCAGATCTTCCGGCTGACCTCCAGCATCAGCGATCTCCTCGTTCGGTATCGAATCCTCCTCCGTATTCGTCATTTTATGTGTTTCTTTTCACAATACTGTGGGAAACAACAGTGACCTTGCTTTAATTGATTTGTTTCCTTTACATAATCTAACATGATACAAAAGACAAAATTAACGCCAATAAAAACTTTCATTCTCTTACTCTCTTATCTTATCATATCATGTATTTGATTTTGTATATTCAATCATGGAGGTATAGTCTAATTTTACCTCCATGATTCAATTAGGCCTAATTCAAAAAAACATTTTTATTTCAATATAAGACATGCTCACAAAATTAAAGGCCAAGTAAAAAAACACATAATTATTTCTTAAAGCCTATCCTTTTTTTGTTATGTACCAAAAAAGACAAAATTTGTCATTTTTGCTTCATCTTGTTGGCACCCCATTCTTTTGACGATTGGTTGGTTAATCATTGCCATGGATGGAGCTATTTTACCCAATTTTTTTAGACTTCTGTTATATTCTAGGTTCTACCTACCATGGCAAACAAAGCCTGCAAATTTGTAGTCTGGATCTTTCCTCCTTGGAATTATTTTAAAAAAAATACATTTAAGACAAATGTATGCCTGGGTTGTTTTTTTACGAAAACGATCACAATGCAAATTGTATGCGATTTCTTTTGTTGCGTATCGTGTCCTCCCTCCTCCATCATCCAGCTCACAGCTGTAGCCTAATACTGGCAGTCAGAAAAATTGTTTGTTTGTTTTATTACTCTAGATCCAGACTTTCAGACCCATAAGTTACCCATTTAGATACGATCACAGCCAGCTGCAGAAAATGGACAACGACGACTACAATGGCGATGTTTTAATCATCACTTTCACATGCTTTCACTCACCTTCTTTCGGCCAATATTGTGTATGGTGTAACATCAGTTATTGTGGTTACGAAGTGTAACCCGCACTGCCCCCTGTGTGACAATACCTGCTTTCAGGACGTGACCAGGGAAGTCAGAACACCCTACAGAGTACAGGCTACACACGAAGCTGTACAGACAAGACCATCACTATCCACTTCGAATAATACGGGTAGAAAATTGTGCAAACAAAGCTGCAAAAATACCAGCATGTGTGACCAACCGGTATTATATATCTAAAATTGCATCACCAAATTGTGTGTAACGAGGAGTTTCCACTACTGACGTGCTACTGTGCTGGATATCGGGTGACTGAATGAAATAAATACATGCCGCAAAAAACTACAACGGTAGACCTTGCACGAGTCTATTATTTCCCTTATTTTGAGAGATGCGGTTTGAAAAGAAAGTGGGTTAAGTACGGCCGTCCTTGAGTCGCCCGTATTACTTTCTGTGGTTTGTTCTCAATTTTACCACAAAGAATCCCACGCAGTTCACTGCCAAGTTTCACTGCTGGCAAGTGTTTACCTTTCGCCGTGTGAACTTTGTACAGAGATATACCAACAAAAGCGAAACCAACCACATCACACGCAAGGGCTACGTCAGCAGAATTAGGTAAAGCCTTTTCAATGAACAAAAAGCTATACAATAAAAACGATGCAATAATAATGCATTGTATTACATCATGAATCAACACATTGTCCTTGTATCATTTTTGAAAATGATACCTTTGTCCAAATTGAACAGTTTTCAACCTGGCAAAAAGAATTTTCCCGAAGGCTTTTCGTAATTTGATAAGGGCATAATAATAAATCCCTATAGCTCTTCCGATAGGCCTAATGCAACTTCTTTCTCTTTCTTCTCTTTTTAATTGTTTATTTCAAAGGTTTTGAAGGATCTGATGAACCATGGTTACATCACAGACCAGGGAACATCTCCGCTAGTGGATCATGTTGGGGTGGGGGGTGCGGCCCTCGTATCAGTTCTGTGGGCCGGGGCGTCCCCGCTCCGCAACCCCTCAAAATAACTGTTAGCATAAAAACTTACTTGGTAACGATCAATGGAGAGCTGTTGATAGTATAAAACATTGTGAGAAACGGCTCCCTCTGAAGTAACGTCGTTTTTGAAAAAAAAGTAATTTCTCAGTAAAATATTTGTCCATTATTATCTCGCAACTTCAATGACCAATTGAGTTCAAATTTTCACAGGTTTGTTATTTTGTGCATATGTTGAGATACACCAAGTGAGAAGACTGGTCTTTGACAATTACCAAAGGTGTCCAGTGTCTTTAAGAGATATTTTATATAGCCTATCGTCAAGGCAGATCGTGGCTTTAGACAAATTAAAGCTCTGAAGCCCCGACAGAGGAGAATGGAAGGGGAACCACATGCGCGCGAGGGACGAAACGAAAAGTTGATATTGCAGGTTTTTTGTTGAATTATTCATAAACTTTAAGGTTCAAACATAAATTATTCATAATAGTTTTGAGAGTAAGTAAAGTGCTAAAAAAAGGTTAACCAATCAAAATATAGATTAATGTATGCTGACCCCCATCGCTTCAAATGATTATCAGAATGCTTTATACTATCAAAAACTGCTGTATAGGCCTACTTCTAACCAAATAAGTTTTTATTGCCATTAATTTTAAGAGTGATCACCAAAGGCACAGGCTAACCTTCCCTTTTAAACACAATTACAATTGACCCAATATGTATAATTTATTTGAAGCCAAACCATTATAGTAAATTAAGCTTGCCTCCTAATTTGTGCTGATTTTAAAAGAGCTCATTATCTTTGGCAAGGTTGACAATTTGTTGGATCAGCTCGGCAATGTCCATAGTTTCTCAAAATGCATTATACTATCAAAAGCTGCTGCACTTCTTATACCAAGTAAGTTTTTATTGCATTTAATTTTCAGAGTCATTACCAAACGTATAAGGGTCTGTAATAGTAATTAGTGCAGGATAGTAATTATGGAAACAAAAACATATTTTGTTTTTATTGCGTGCCAATTGAAGTATACTTAGAACGTCCACAAAGTTGACAAGGGTTAGTCTTTCTTTATGGCCATCAAATTTGATGAATTTGTCAAAGGTTGTTTTTATAGCGCGTTCAATGAGACGTTGTGAACGAATCCACCCCTCTTAATAACAATGATAAATTTTCCATTAAATTGATGAGAGGTAGGTCCATTATGGAAATTGCAAATCTTTTGCACAAAGCAGGGACATTTCTCTGTTTCGAGCTCAAACGATCGAGGAGCAGGTTCCAGGTGAATTACTCTTCCACTTTGTGGTCGTTAATTTTATTACATCGATCTTATCGACAGATGAGGTTTGATCGCCCGCGTGACGGTTATTACACAAATTATCATTAAGGACGTGACTTTAAAAGACTTAAGAGAGGGCTCCATCAATTAAAGAAGGGAAAGAAAGCCCGAATTCCATATAAATATTAATATTGCCGTAATACACATGACCCCATAGAGGATAATCGCATGCGGATACAAAATCTAACCAAAGTTTTACAAAATCTTTAAAGGGATTGTATACGTTTGGTAATTGGAACCCACTGTTTGTTTGTTTGTTTGTTTCAATATAATAGTTGTAGATATATACCATAAAACTAAGGTTGTGGCGTTTTTAAAGATTTTGCAGAAAATCTGGAGCGGTTATGTCCACGCAGGAAGAATAATCTGCAATTGGAATACACAATCTGAAAAACGTTTCTGAAAGAAACGCTTCTCAGATTCAATTTTTTTGGGGAAAAAAATGATATATCTTTTTCCATAACCCCATTACTTCAACGTGAAATGTTTCTCAAAATGCTTTATACTTCTAACCAAAAAAGTTGTTATTGCCATTAATTGTATGAGTAATTACCAAACGTAATTACAATCTCGTGCAATATAAATGATAACGCTAATGATAACGCTAATTACACCGTATAGGGATACCATACTCGTTTTAGTTAGAGACAGGGTTGACTCGCTATTATATTTAGTGCTTGGTTGTATTCCTCCAAACACTTCCACTATATAACAGAACTGTCGCTCGATCTCTTCAAGAGAGGAGGTCCACTATAACAGAACTGCCGCTCGATCTCTTCAAAAGAGGAGGTATACGGCCACTATAACTGAACTACTGCTCGATCTCTTCAAGGGAGGAGGTACGGCCACATAACAGAACTGTTTTTGATCTCTTCGAGGGAGGAGGTACGGCCACATAACAGAACTGAACTCGATCCAAGGGAGGAGGTACGGTAACTGTCGCTCGATCTCTTCAAGGGAGGAGGTACGTCCACTATCGTGCCAGTCTGCAGAAATCGACACATGACGATATACAAATAGAGGGACTGATACTTTCTCTCTTGAGACTGTCGTTGTTTTACAGTCAAATTAAAACCTGATGACAAGTGGATTTCGACGATGCATTTACTAGCCCTTCCCCTCGTTCTAATGGTGACATCACTTGCAATCATCGCTGATAACCATTCCTGTCAACAAGGATGGCGTTACTATGATGGTTCTTGCTACAAGGTTGGCGGTGATGACAGAATCAACCTCATTTCTGCTTACGAGTTGTGCCGGAATCTCGGCAATGGGAAGTTGATCATGCCAACATCCAAACTGGAGAAAGAGTTTCTACAGGAAGAACTTGCAAATGATTTTTCTCCTCTCGGTAAAACAGATAATTCTGGACAAGTCTGGCTCGGCTGCAACGCGCTTAACGGAGACGTTTGCTCGATTGGAGCAACTCTGAACGAACTTAAACTAAATACGGGAAGGTGTTACAGCATGAGTTTGATTTCTCTTAAGCTATTTGAATTCAGCTGCTCTTCTGAGACAAAACGAGTCATTTGTGAAAAAGTATCTACACCTCTTCGCAGCCTGACCATTGTCGACCAAGATGATGCTGTGACTACGCCTAGATGCCTGCTTAACCACGCCTATCGGAAAATCCCACTTCTGCACCCTGTTCAGTGTTACTTTGCCTGTTTAAAGGATACCAACTGTTTCTCCTTCAACCTGTCAGGGAAGTTGTGTCAACTCAACAATGCAAGCATCTCCCAGGTCGACGCTGAGGAGTTTGTTACTGCGACTGAGAGATGTGCAACTTATAACTTAAACTAGGACTACATCACCCCTCTTCATAAAGGCAGGGTATACTTTTGATAATTGTCAAGGACCAGTATCCTCACTAAACACAAGCATAACAAACCTGTGAAAATTTGGGCTCAATTGGTCATCGAAGTTGCAAGAAAAAAAATGAGAGAAAAAACACCCTTGTTGCATAAAAGCCTTTGCCCGAAGCCTTTCTCGGATTCAAATATTTTGGTGAAAATTTACCTCTTTCTCTAAAACTACATTACTTCAAAGGGTGTCGTTTCTAACAATTGTTACAGTATCAACAGCTCCCCAGTGCTCTTTACCAAGTAAGTTTTTATGGTCATTAATTTTCTGTAGTAATTACCAAGGGTATACTCTCCCTTTAGAGCAAAATGTAGAACAATGGTAATTGTCAAAGACCAGTATCCACACTTGATGTGATCCAACATACGGTACAGGAAATAACAAACATGTGAAAGTTTAAGCTAAATCGGTCTTCGGAGTCATGAGAAAACAGTGAAAAAAAACTATTGTAAATGTTCACTGTTTTCAAACATCGGATTTTATCACCAGTGACGAAGACTTATTGTTTTACTCATTTCCTAAAACTATAGCATTTCAAGCAAAACCATTTCAAGGGAAGTTTTCCAACATGACCATCTTTACCCCATGTAAGTTAATGTGCAAATCTGTGAACATTTATATCTTCAACCTTACCAATGTTGTACACAGCCGCAAAGTATAGCGCATGAAATTTTAATCTTTTGTAGTACATAGTTGTTATATACCAATAGGTACTTTTTGAAACTATATAAACAAAACTCTTTTGTGGAGAATAATCATTTCTCACAGATAGTTTTGAAACAAATTAAAGATAAAGTCTTTTATTTCTCAAAATTGTCGGCATTTCCGATATAACTGTTTTGTATGTTGTGGTGAGGAAATGGTAGGTAAAAAGTGAGAATCAATTTTTGAAATTTGATCATTCTTACCTCTTTTTTTAAAAAAACTCCACACTTTTATTTGCGTTTGGAATTTTCCCACTTAAATTTACACAAAATCAAATCAATGCCTTTCATCGTTTAGGAAAGTGCATTAAACAAACAGAGCACGACGCTAAAGTTTACCTATAGGTATGTGACTAAGCCAGTTAGAAAATGACTGATTGCGCGGAAAGTAAGTCTTGCCGTTCCATAAAATTTTGCCTTTATTCTTCTATAAAACAACAGTGCATGCAGAGATGCCAACATTTGCATCTTTCAATCAGATTTAGAATTACATTCAACATAATAGGGAACAAGTTTCCATATTGAGAGAGATTTTCAAATTTGTTCATCAGAACATTGGTTTATTTTCAGGGAACTTTCTGCAGAATCAGGGAGAGTTGGCAGCTCTGATCAAGCAACATAAAATACATACCACATTGGGTAAGGTTCTCACTGAAACCAAAAATCTGTAATAATGGCAGTGTGAATACAAATCCCTTATTTTTGGTGTATAAATGGGGAGTTACTTTAGAGGTAAAACTGTTTCTGAATCTATCCAGCATAGGTCTTAAAGGGATTGTATATATATGTTTGGGAATTGTAACCCACTGTTTGTTTCAATCCTATATAGTTGTAAATATATACCATAAAACCAACCTGTGAAAAATTAATTTCAAAAGGTGGTAGCGTTTTTGAGATATTGCCGAAAATCTGGAGCGATTATGTCCGCGCAGGAAGAATAATCTGCAATTGGAACACACAATCTGAGAAATGTTTCTGACAGATTCAAATGTTTGGATAAAAACTGGTATCTTTTTCCATAACCACATTACTTCAAAGTGAAATGTTTCTCAAAATGCTTTTTACATTCAGAAGCTGCTGTACTTCTTACCAAGTAAGTTTTATTTCCAATAATTTTATGAGTAATTACCAAAATGTATACATACCCTTTTAGTGTACAGTTTTCAATGCACAAATTCTAAAATATAAGCAATGCATAATGGTTTGTAATCACTACTGTAGATTTGTTCTCTTTGGTTAAAACTAATTTATACCATGATTGTTATATCTTTGTACTTCTACAAGTCAATGTGTTTTGTGGAATTTTTTCCAAAAACCAAAGGCATACTTTCCCTTTAAGAACCACAAATATATAATATGAAGTGGGGGGCTAAAGTTTCTGGTCAAAGCTTGAAAGGTTGTATTTTTTAGTGATTAGGGAAATGTCTGAATTGAGTAGATATACAAGGAATACAGCTTCCCTTTAGCTCTTACAGCTCTGCCTTTATTTCTTGCCTCCTTTCTTTTTCTTCTTTTTCTTCTTCTTGGTTGCAATGGCAAAATCACCTGAAGAGAAAGAAAATTTCAAACATTGCTTCAGAGGCAAGTCAATCGATAGTTAATTGTAATCTTTAGAGGTATTATTAGAGGTATTATACAGGATTGGTAGAGCTGTCAAAATAGTCACAGTGAGTCAGTGTTCATGTTTTGTGTGATCAACCATATACATGAAATAACAAACCTGTGGAAATTTGGGCTTAATCCATTGAGCGAGTCAGGAGAAAATAGTGAAAAACCATGCACAATTTTCAGCATTGAAACACATTGTCTTTAATTGCGGTTGTAACAACCGAAATCAGCTGTTGTGGTTTTTTAAGGTTTTCAGATACATTTTTCTCAATTATAACTTCATTTCAGAATTCTAGTATGAACTTCATAATCAGTAAGTTTTCAGACTAAAATTGAACAATGATATTTTTTATCCTTACCAATCCTGTATAATACCTTTAAATAATCAATTATACTAGTAAGGAAAATTCACATAAAAAAATATGGAGACAAAGTCACACCTTATTTTTACCTTTTACATTTTTAGCAATGATTTTAGGAGGAAATGTTGCTGGTATACGACCTGCCGCCATCTGACCAGGTAGTATCAAATTTGTGTCAAGTGGTAACCATGGCAACAAAGGAGTCGGGCAAGGTTGCGTCATTGGAATATTGATGTGTGCCTTGTGTAAATCATAGGGTGACCTGAAGAAAGGAAAGTAGGACAATTGAAATGTGAGATGTTTAAGTTAAATCACCAAACTACATCAATTAATTACTTTGTTTTCATTGTTTTTATTAACACAAAGTACATAATTGGTAAGTTATAAAAAAAAAACCACTTATTGATAACTTTAAATCTATAAGCTAAATGACTGTATAGTTAGAAGTTCCAATCCATCAGAGAAATGTTTTTTGTTTCTGAAATAGTTATACAGGTAGTAATAAAAAAAAGCAGTTCATGACCCTAAGATCAAATTGCATATTTTGATATCTGTAATCAAATACACCTGATATGAATGTGGACAAGATGCCTAAAAAAATTGTTACAAAGGTTTGTCAATGTTTTTAGCTTAAACATGACTCACAAATTTATCTTTCCACACGTTGTCTGTTTATAGAATTCTGGAGGATGTAAAGTTGTGCTAAAATTAGTTTAAAAAGGCTCTTAGAAATGTTTTCCTGAAATATAATCAAAAACTGTTTTAATTACCTTGATTTTCCGGTGGTGGTTGTGGATTGTAATATACAGACGTGCATATCACCAGCAGAATGACAAAGCAAGTAGTGACCCTCGGATAAACTGGGGAAAAAAAGGATTGATATCAAAGATTTGACTGAAAATATGTCATTGTGATTGGGCAGATTATTAACATCTTTGATCTGTCATTGGTCGATTGTGTTTTGTTTACTGCATTCATGATTCTTGTGATATTTTGATAACCGTACATACAAGTCCAATAAAGACTACTTACACTTATACACAGGATCATTCAATTTGTTTTTGCAGGTAAAAAATTACTCCCTTAAGAGGTTGACTTTCGGGGGAAAGTGATGAATAAATAAGTTTGCTATTTTACCTTGTAAGTTTGTCCAGTACTTGAGATATCATTTTCATGCACTGAGACGGCCTGTAATGGAAAATAAGATAAATTACTTGGATAAATCTGGGATAAAGAATGTTATTTGGTTTTACCCAAACACTGACGTGTACAAAGCATTGTATACTCAGTACTTTATTTATTCCTGTGAAAAAAATCCACAAGCATATTACTTGGGTGGGATTCGAACACACGTTCTTTGCCATTATAGAGCAGACGGCTTACTAATAGACCACCGAGATTGCCCAGTAGCTAGAGGCAGAAATCCTATACAGGGTGTCTCAAAAAAAAGGTAATCCTACTGTAAAGGGTTTTTATGGCCAGACTATATGTTTACCAGCAGAAAGCATGGCATCATCTGAAAGCTGAAGCCTTGTGCTTTTCAATGATACCTTGGGTTACATTCCAGGGTATGCATCATGGAGCACCACTGTCTTGAAGTTGTGGTGCAAAAATGCAGTTGGTTCACTTTTGGACACATGTCATTCTGGCCTTCAGACAGTGTGTAAACCTCAGGTTGTCACAATGGTTCAGCTAACGGCAGAACAGAGAATCTTTGTGGTCAAGAAATGGTATGAAACCAGAAGTTTGCAGGCTACACGGGATGCCTTTGGAGAAGCATTCCCAGACCGAGAACCACCAGCAAAGAAAACAATCTGGGCCAATGTGAGAAAGTATGAAGCACACGGAACCAGCCTCAACCGCAACAAAGGAACTTCAGGAAGGCCAAGGACAGCGAGATCTCAGGAAAACATCGCTGCCGTACGACAGCATCTGATTGACCACCCACGGGAGACAAGTGCAAAAAATTGAATTTAGTATTGTTTACAGTGCTTCACACACATCAGTGATTTGCAAACATGAGACAATAAAACAATTTTAATGGCGCAAAATCTTTCTCAAAATATCTCTACTTACTGGAAAGATGGCTGTTCCCAAATGGAACTGTTCATGTCAAAGTGTTCCAGCAGAATAAGGTCAGAGGTCAATGCGTTCATACGACCTACAGATAGGAGCAACAAAATCACTAATTAGCAAATATAAGAACATCAGCATCGAAGTGTTTTTTTTATGTAATCTGTAGAGAACAGAATGTTTTGCAACTCAGTATCAATATAAAATAAATTCCACCGAAGATATGAAAATTTTTCTTTGTACCTTGAATGACCTTTGACCCTGGTTGTAGCAGCAGGCTAATCCACAGCTTGGTAAGTTCACTTACACTTATTTGCTCAAAACCGAAGTGAGGCTGAAACTCCATCTTTGGAAGGATGCTTGTCACCTGACCCTGGGGACAAAAAAGAGGCAAAAGTTGTTAAGAGGGTGTTTTTTTCACAGAAGTTTGGTGTTATTTTCCAACATGAAAAACAGTTTGTTTGTTTGTTCATGTGGTCACTATAGATCATCTAGACTGGCAGATCCAAGGAGAGCCAGTTAATAGTATCATCACCAAGGGTCATCAGGCCAACAGCACCGTTTGAGGTCCGAAGATTTTGCATTCACATGGATTATGTGGTTCATAGTCTGCATGGTTTCGCACACACACAGATCTGAGGTAGCAGCACCAATTCTGCAACTGGGTACGGCCAGTACCTGATCTCACTGAAACAGTGATGGATAATTTTTTGTCTAATTTTTGATTAACTTTTTTGTCTTGAGTTTGTCTTAACATGAAAGCTTCCTCACCTTGTTGAGATTTGTAACTCCTGAGGGCGCACTGACCGCATCAATGTTACTCCTCACTAAAATGTTGAGTCTTCCAAATCTCCACAGGGTGTAATCAACTCTTCCATCCATTTCATTCTTGTAACTGGAGGGATTCTCAACACAAATGTCACTCTGACCTTGCACACATGGGAGAGTTATTGGCGGTTTGGGTGGAGACTGGTTTTCCATCTTGCTACTGTGTAGCTTCTCCTGGAGTTTGAGTATTGAGTCCATTGTAGTCTCCTCTCCAGTTGTTTTAATCTGCTTAGTCTGAGTTTTAACAGGTAGTTTCTTCTTTGGAGTTTTAGTTCCATGATGTTGAGAAATTGCTTGGGACGCCCTTTCAGAAACTTTGGTTGAGTTTTCATTTTCAACAACAGGCCTCGGTTCTTCTTGGACAGCAGTGAAGTTGTCTGAAATGTTAGCTTTATTATTCTTCACAGTGTTCAGGTCTGATGACATTCTCTGAGCAGGATCAGTATTACTGCTAATGGTATAGTTTTGATTTTGACTATCACCAGCTTTTGATACAGCAGCTCCCACTGCTTCCTCGCTTCCATTCATCACAGTCTTTGACCTTAGATTATATCTCTTAATCGGTGTGAGATTTTCTACAGATGCTGTGTTGCTTATTTTTAAGTCCAACTTGGGAGCCTCAGTTGCTTCCTTGTGGTTGGGATCGGGGGAATGCGGTGATGTTTCAGGATCTGATGGGCAAGATATGACAAGCGTTTTTCCTCTTTGATCCTCAAAGGGCGGAGACATGGGTGACTCAGGTACCAAAACTGCACCCGTGGCTTGAGATGAGTGGGATAAGGAACCATGATCAACCCCTTTCTCACTGGGTGGGGGCGAGAGGGGCGAGTCTGGTATGAGCGCATCTTTCTTAGATATGAGAGAAGACTCTGTCTTGGAATTTGGTTTTCTGTCAGACCTGTTCCTTATTGATGAACAAGTGCCATCCTCTGACTGGTTGGGTGATGTTGGCGATTCTTTTGTTGCACTCTCCGACTGGTGAAGCTTCTTGAGGCGACAACTTCTTCTTGGAGTGGGTTCTGCATCTGTTGGCAACTCACTACTTGCGTGCCGTTTTCTTGGCCTATTTACAGTCCGTTCTGATGCGCTCTGCTGGTTCTGTTGACCAAGGTCCAATTTTGTTTTTTCTTGTGGAGAATTATCAACAGAATTTTGCTTGTGTGTTCTTGTGCTGGATGGTGACAAATTTTCTTGAGATTTCCTCATCTGTGTGGATTCAGAATCTGAGCTCAAAGCAATTACTAATTCTCCTTCACTACAGTCACTCTCTAATGCAAATGCATTTCTCTCCACATTGAAACTTGACTGGTTTAAGTTTGAAACTTCCTGCCTGGGTTGTGCTGAGCTGTCTGATGATCTGCCTAACATCATACTGCGCCGACAAGATGTCTCAAGATTTGAAGATGTGTGGCTGGATTTTTCTCCTTTATATTCTGGCAACTCCTGTGTATCCATCTCGCTATCAGAAGAAAAAGGAGAAGTCGTTGGCATTTCTATATTGCCATAAGTTTGACGACCGTCTAAAGTGATAATTTCGGAGGGTGTTATGTTAAATTCCTGTGGATGATTACCGGTGGGTACTTGAGAATGCGGGAGAACTGATATGTTGATATTTTTATCACCCAAGATCTCCTGAGTCTTCTTGTCCACTGTAGTCTGATTCTCAGCCGTAATAAAACTGGTAACCACAGCAGGCTGGTGCTCCTCTTTACTTGCCTTTTCAAGACATTGTAACTTTTCATCACTTTCTGTGGATGTTTCTCGATGTCCAGGTTGTAAAATTACTTTGTTTTGATTGGGAGTTTTGTTGTCTGATTTACAAACAGCTGACCCAAATGTCTCAAGATTGCTCAAGTCAAGCTCCAAACCGTCAAAATACACGTTGGAAATTTTAGGAAATTTCTGACATTCATTTGCTACCTCATCATCAAACTCACAGTCAAGGTTACCCAAAGAACTCTCAGCAGTCAGGTGTGCACGCAGGGCTGCTGAGTGGAATGTTCTACTAGCTTCATGGGGGAAGTATGAGTTTGTGAGGGGATCACCGATGTAAACAGTCTTGACAGAAATTTCTGAGTCTTTTAGTTGAGTTGATTTGACGTGAACAGGAATCTGCCAATTCTTATCAAATCCTGGGGCGTGGTTATCGGCAAGAGTTGCTAGCGATGCAGTTGCTATGACGACATTTGCTTGATATTTTGTAGCTAACTTTACTGCATTTTCATCATCAATCAGCTCCTTCAGATTAAAAAAGTTAAAGTTTAATAATAAATGTCATATCTTAAACAGTTATACAATAAACCTTAGTGTGTAGGTGTGTGGGAAACATCTAAGATGGAAAACTAACAAGGTATCTTGTTTAAAAGGCAGGCCTAATAGTTCACGGAGGCAACAGAGGCAATTGCCCTGGTCATCGCCTTGGTGCCCCTTGAAATGTTCCAATAGAAATTTACAATTTCCTCATAGAGGTGCCCTTTACCAAGGAGAACACCTTGATGACTTTGCCCTTATTGAAAAAAAAGTGAAGCATCAGGCCTGAAAAGGTAATGGTGAACAGAACAGTTTTTAGAAAACGATCAGTTAATAACTTCAACACATACTTCTAGAAAATATACCATACCTTAAATTTAGTATCAGTATTTTTGGCGGCTGCTGGCTTGATATGACTCTGCATCTGGAAAGCTGTCATAACATTCTGATGAAGTTTCCTGTTAATGTTCGACTCCTCTACACTCCTTGGTTCTCCCTGTTTGATCAAACATCAAAAGTAAATCTTCAGAAAAGTAAACTTGCGGGTACAACCATTTTGGGAGGAGTGTTGGCTCTGTAGTGTTGTATACTACGCTCGTCTTCAGGAGAACACTCCTCCTAAAAGAGATTTACACATGGTTGTACCCGCAAGTTTACTAATTATAGTTACTTCTTATTTTCCTAGCAGAGTCTTCTTCAAGGCACCAATCATGGAATAAAAAACTCATCAAAAAAATAATTTGATATAAAAAGGATCACTATTGAACAAGATATACTTAAATGTGACAACAATGGATAACAAAAGATTGACTTAATCTTGCAAAAAAAGAACGTCTTTTACTCAGAAGAATGTCTTACCAAGACTAAGAGACGAGATATAAATGTGAGAACAGGATCTGTTGGAAAGATGTTAGATGAGACGATACCAACCGTCTGGTGTAAACTGTAATGTTGTGGAAGATTCTTCACTCTCCTCTCTTGAGATTGCCATTGCTTCTAAAAAATAAAAAGATAATCCAACATCTTGTCAAAAAATGACAATTAACACTGCTTTGATTTCAGCCTAAATTAGACCCAATGCATAGCGGTAATCCAAACAGAGTGCTAGGAGTCCCCAGATACTACTTAATTATGAATCGTTTTAATCCTACCTTAAAAATATTGTTATTCTTATTGATGTTCTTTCTTTCTTGTATTAGTTTAATCTATCTGTCAGTTTGTTTATTGTTCTAAATGTTATTGTTTCTGTCTGTACTGTTTGAATCAAGGCCAGTTTAATTTCCCCAGTATGGGACAATAAAGTTTTCATCTTTATCTTTATCTTTATTTAGCCCACCCTTCACCCATAAATCTCATTAATACCCCATGGTATAGTCCTACACAACCCTCATCCTCTGACCACTCAGATCACACATTCCATTCCCACGGTTCCTTGTCCCTACCACACCCCAACTGTCCACCATGTAATTGACCAAACCTTACTCATCCCCTATATAATGTCGTTAGTTTCCAAAGGTTTATTAGTATTCTACTTCTTGCTCTAAAAGAACCAGCTCAGGACAACAAATAAATTAACTCCTGACAAAGCCTACTCCAAGAACGTTTGTGTTATCTTCTTTTGGTCTATATTATTCTTGTTCACTGCCAGCTCTTGTATATAGGTACTCATATTCACGTCTTAAAGTAACATGACACAACGGCTAACTATAACTACTCTACCTGAAGAAACTGCATGGCCAGTGGGGACAGCTGCTCATAGTCCTCAGGGTTGTGTCTTGCAACTCGTTCTGCATATTTCATAAACTCTTGTTGTTCCTTGTGAACCATTATCTGTAACTTCTAAGAGAAAACAAGGAAAGAAAAATGCAGTTTAAACATCTGCTGAGTACTCAATCAGTTGTAATATACAACTACATCATTAGCTAAATGTCTGGCCCCAAAATATAAAGGAGGTTTGAAAATGATGGTTTATTTGGAAGAGTGAGACAGGGATTTTAGAAATCGACTGGTGTGAGCTATTCATCCCAAAAGAAAAGGTAGCCATGGTGATGACTGATGATAATGAGGTTATGAAAGGTAGTTGGGGATGCATAAGAGGGGAGGGGTCTGAAGCAGTTGTATGATTTACTGGGGGGTATACCTTGAATGATGGTGAGAGATTTTGAAGAGGTTAGGGGTAGGATGGGAAATTCTTACCCGCAGTTGTTGTTTCTCTGCTATAAGTCCAGGAGATGTTGTGTACCGTGCCTGGTTGGATTGTCGAAGTCCATGCTTCTGCCAGAGCTCAATATAGAGCTGCTGTTGAGCATGAGTCAAGGAGGAATATCTAGAAAAAGCAGAAACAGGAAATTCTGATGAGTTTAAGTTCTTTTCCATTCTGTTGTAATACCTTAAGTTTGACTGATCACAGATAACTCTTTTTCTTTACACAAACGGTACACATTTAGATATTATCAGATACGCTTTAAACACATATTTAGATCAAAATTAATGCCGTCTATAATAATGTTTACATAAATGAAACAATAAATGCCCCTGTTAATCTCAAAGAACAAATTAGAATGCATCTTTTTCAAATATTTCAGTAGAATATCAGGTAAGTTAGTTTTGTGAGGACCATGACAGCCTCTCTGGTGTCCCAAGCCAACTACAGCAAACATGAGAGTGTTCTGAGCAGGTGAGTCAGTTACAGTACTTTTTGTTACATTTTTGTTATGAGAGATCGCCTAACATCACAAGGCCGGACGGCCACTTCAAGGTGAGGGCTACACTTAACTGATTTGGGCTATCGACCTAAATCAACTGCTACCAGGGGCATGTTGCCACCTACTCCTGCGGCTGAAACAGGGTTACCCCTTTCACAGTCCGTAAGGATAGGCATGGGTATCATCCACTAGGAGCCTGGCTGGTAGAGCAGAATGCACTACCTTCCCAATTTTTTACGAAGCAATTTATGGTTAAGTGCCTTGCTCAAGGGCATAAGTGTCATGACCGGGTATCGAACCCACAATCTGTCGCTGACAACACCAGAGCTTGAGTCCTCCATGGACGAACTAGACCTCTCGGCCACGACATGCCACTTATCCAAAATGGTTTAAACTAGAGTTGGGTTTGTTATTTTATTCATACCTTGGGTATGGAAATTGTGGTTTAGGACTCTTTAAAGTCCACCGCTTTGGCTTCAGACGATCCTGACGGACAGCATTTATACCTTTGTGAATCTGGCCAGAGAGTGTTTGAGAGCTCTGGAGGATTGGTTGACCTGATGGCATCACATGACCTCTAGAAGAAGCTGGATTCCGTTGTTTGGTGTTGGATGGCTTCCTGACAAAGGAAGAAAATGTATGGTCAATTTGAGAAACATGTTTGTTAAAAATTAACATTTGAATAATGACTGGCGATTGAGAATGAATTATACAAATCTCACAATTTCACATTAAAAAAGTAAGTCAGACTAAGACCATGGTCAGACTATATCCATATTAATTATGGACCATAAGGTCTTATCTTATCAGATCGCAAATACTGCCTGGATGATTTTGTACTAGACCCAGTAAACTGGGGCGCTGTAATCCTTTTCAAAAACAAATGAAATCTGCAGTCGTAGAACGCATTGTAATCCTTGAAACGCATTGAAAAGCATTGTAATCCTTTTCAAAAACAAATGACATCTGCAGTCGTAGAACGCAGGTGTCAATTTTATTTTTTAAAGGAGTAGGTTTACACAGCGCCCCAGGTACTGCCACTAACTGTTGGGGCACTGTACTCCTATACTGGGTCTCATTTTTTACAATGGTTGAAAAGCATTGTGGGAAAGAAAAAGATGCAAAAAGTTTTTCCTTTTTCTTCCCACAATGCCCCTCATATTTGCGATAGACCTGGCCCAATGTTAAAAAATAGTGTCAAAACGCTTCAAATCAAGAAGCGGAGGAAGTCCAGCGTATTGCGCAAAGGGGCTTTGACCCTGTACAGTTTTTTGAAACTAGACTTAAGTCTTTAATTATACAACAACAAGTTTTACAGTTAATAAAGTAAACTTTCATCTCATGATGTCTCAGTCATCTTATTTAATTTAAATGATGAGTCAGATCAATTTCTTAAATTAATTATTTTAATAATTTATTTGTTTACTTTTTCTTTCTTTTTTGATGCGAAAGCTACACATATTTTTTACTAGTTTTAACAAAATGTTGTTTACATTGTTGCTGGAAATGCCTTCTCCTGCACCCCCCCCCCCCCCCATCCACCCTCCTACTTCCTAGCTCCACCCACCTGGTGGGTCCTTTTGCAGTTGCTCATTATGATTTTGATTGACTACCTTTTTTTGAATGGCGACACGGCGCATCCAGTCGATTCGTAGGCTTGGAAAAGCTCAATGTCGAACCGGGGTTTCAAAGAAAAGTTTTCATATTCATCTTCCGTAAAGAATGCAACGGCGTCGCGATTTGACATTCTCAAAATCTTATCCAACTTCCAAGACAAACAAAAACAGTTAAAATGTAACGTGAACCATGGAGGTTACCTCCATGCGTGAACGAATAACGAACGTTCAATGACCGTATTTAAACGTCTGGTTCCAATAATCAGAAAAGTTATCTTTGCGTATGAAACGTCAGGGGAATATAATTCAGCTGAACAAAATAAGCAGACGGCTGTTTGTTTGTTTTATTTCGCGCCGTTTCCAACCTCGTTTTCATACTGCTTGCGCGCCTCTACTATACTCGCTATCCAAAAACCTGTGGGTACGGTCGAGTGTTCATCAATTTGGTCCACCACCCGTTTTTTCGATCGTTCACACGCAGACATTTCAGAACGTCGATCGCCACGTCGTCGTCAAAATACATTTCAACTCGTCAGGATTTCACCGGAGTTTGTTCAGGAATCCGGAATCCAGGAAATTTCCAACTTGAAGCCTAAACATGAGTGACAAAGAAGACAGCAGACGGGTAAGGATAAGGTTTACACAAATTAGTTGTTCAAAAATGCAAACGTGGTTTTCACGAGAGACGCAATGCGATGCGGGATCGATGATTGGGGGGGGGGGGGTCCGGGGCATCGGGTTAAAAACAAAAGAAAAAAGTGAAACTGATTTGTAACCTACTTTCTACTCTGGGTACAGTAAATGTCCGTATCCGGCCGCAACTTTTTCACTCATTTTGTTACCAAAAAGCAATAACTTATTTCTTGATTTTTTCCCTTCTTCTGCTTCTAACTGTCTAAGTTCTGTTCTATACCTCATAAGGGGTCGTACTAATTAGCGTCAACAGGCCCATTTCACGACAACTCAACGGTCATACTAATTAGCGTCAACAGGCCCATTTCACGACAACTCAAGACAACTCCACGACAACTCAAGACAACTCAAGACAACAAGTTTAAAATACCATCAAATGTAGTGGTTGTAATCAGAGTGTATCTGGAAACATGTTTAAAGCTGACTGGAACCATCGCGGATACATATTTTTCACGGTAAAAAAGGTGTTTTTCGGAAAAATAGTCAACTTTCAGGCACAGCTGTTCATGCATAGCGCATAACTATTTTAGACAACGCGGTGTGCTCCGGATCGGAAGGCATGTAATTGTACTCACAATCTCTTTTTTTGGCTACTCCAAATTGAAGTTTTTCAGTCCACAATCAAGCGAACAAAACGATGTCAATAGTCAATAGTCATTTCAGGTCATTTAATGCATATCAAATGGGTAGGTCATTTATTTTTATGTTATCGGTCCAAATGACCACATTACTTTTAGAACTATGAGACAGTTGTAATGCTCATAAGAAACTTTTAAATTTAAACTTGTCAATGTAATTTTGATGTTACAGAAGACAAAGCGCAGACATCGCTCAAGATCCCGCTCCCAGTCCTTTTCAAAGTCACGTTCAAGGTCAAGATCACGCCATCGAAAGTCAAAAACATATTCCAGATCTCGCTCCAAGTCGCCGTATGCTTACCACTCAAGATCTCGCTCAAGGGATCATTATAATCATCGAAGGAGCTCCTATGGCCGAGACCGCTCCCGTCGTCGTTATAGATCGCCATCGTACAACAGGTCTCGAAATCGATCTTCATCTCGCAGCCCAAAACGGAGCTATGGAAGGTAAGATTTCCATCTTCTTAACTAGTTTAACAGATTAAACAAAATTGGTTAACTGACGATTGATGATTTTCCGGACTTAAGATGGTTGTCCCAGCTATAGATGATGGTCCCAACTATAGATGATTGTCCCGACTATAGATGGTTGTCCCAACTACAGATGATGGTCCCAACTACAGATGATGGTCCCAACTACAGATGATGGTCCCGTCTACGTCTATAGATTATGGTCCCGTCTATAGATTATTATCCCGACTATAGATTTGCCTGTCCTAAGTCCTAAGGCCATTTGCGGATTGATGGCTTCGGCTGGAAAAGTCCTATTCTTTAACATGTCGTTACAGCCAGCAGCCATAGCCGTATCTTAAGTTGCTTAATTCGGACGTGGCCTAACTATACTTGAGTCTACTTCACATGTGTCAGGAGATGGGACTGCATGATTACTACTGTTAAAGTTTTCCATTTGATTCTTTGTAGACGTGATCGCAGCACTTCACCGTTGTCTGACAGACGACGTCATCTTGGAAACAGAGTGAGTATTTCTAATAATTAAGTGTAATTCATTTGTATGTGTTTGTTTCAATTTTTTACAAGTGTTTGTTCAGCAAAAAAGGTAAAAAAGACCAAATGTGGTCATGATTCCGGATTGTAAAATGTACTTTGCCAGAATACCAGAAGAATAAAATTGTTGTATAATTTGTGTCAGGATAATCCAGCGGAGAATCACTGCATTGGAGTCTTTGGCTTGAGTCTGTACACCACAGAGCGTGATCTTAGAGATGTTTATAGTAGCTATGGCCCACTAGAGAGCTGTAATGTTGTCTATGATCATCAGGTAAGATGTTAACTTTGATTCTTTCCTCAAATTAATAACCATTATAGACTTCTTGCATATGACATGACAAGCTGAAACAGCGCCCTCATTGAGGTCAAAGGAAGACATATTATCATCGACTGAGAGTTATGCGTGACATGTGAACGTTTCCATTGTTGACCTCAGCAAGTACTGAGTGTACGGTGCTTAAACACATCGGTGTAAGTGTAAAAAAGCAAATAACATTCATAAACATTAACAAATGGGGAAGATTTGACCAAGAATATTCAGATTTGTTTAAAAATGTCATGTCACATTATTATACTTGTCGGAAATAATTAAATAACCTGATTTGTTTGATGATCATCATGTTTTTTGTTTTTTGAATGTCATTTTTTCCAGACTGGGAGATCAAGAGGTTTTGCTTTCGTTACATTTGACAATGTTGAAGACGCAAGTGAAGTAAGTCGCTTTCCCTTCTTTAAAGATTTGATTTTAATCTCAAATCAAAAATATTTTTAGAAAAGAAATAACAAAATAGTTGTATTTTGACTTCTAATGATTTTATTTTGGGGCATTTCACAGGCCAAGATGCGAACTGATGGAATGGAAATAGATGGTCGGAGGATCCGTGTGGACTTTTCCATCACACAGCGAGCTCACACTCCTACACCAGGAATCTACATGGGCCATCCAACTTAGTAAGTACACCCATAATTGATTGCATGGTGATATAGAGTTAAGGAACAGGTGCACCATTCTCCCTCTAGCAATTACATCTAAAGAAAACAAATTATGAATCTTATCAAAGTCTACCTGTTTTTGGTATTGAGTAATAGAGAATTGAGATGGGAAGGTGAAAGCTGGCAAAATTCTATGTCAAGTGTTTGGTATTGTTGTGTTGGTTTTTTGGGTTTTTTAGTTGTGTGTTTTTGTTGGTTTTTTTTTTTTTTTTTTTTGAGGGGGGCAGTATCAGGGCAGTGTTGATAAGAGATAAGATGTTGGAAGCAATATTTTGTTGATGCGAGTAAGAGCAAAAAAAGAAAATTACAGATGAAATACTGCCTTAAACTTGAAAACAAAGTTCACTAAATTGACTGTAAAAACTTTCCAGTTTTAGTGAGGCAGTCACAAAGAATTAAGCTTTTAAGATTTTTTTTTTCTGTGGGAAAAACCTGATACGAAGGAAAGCAAAAGTGGAAGTAGATTGTTCCTCTAGTTTCCAAGAGGAGAAAAGTGGATACAATCGGTTAGGTGAAAGTGTCGGTACTCAAACTGTAGGAAATCTAACAAACTTGGACACTTCTTTTGATAGATGAGATTATTTGATTTCTGTGAGGAAGAAGAAGATCAGAAGATTTGAAGAAAAGAAGAGAAGAAAATATACGGTAAAGTAAAGTCATGGGTGTTTTGTAGCAAAAGCAAAACGAAACAGTTTGTCCCCATTGGAAAAAAAATTGCTTTTCCGTCAGTGAATATCATTACTGAACAGGCTGATTGGCTGCTTCAAAATGATGCAAGAATGATTGACGAGGAGGCGGAGTATCCATAGGGATGATTGTGAAGATGACTGTTCCATTGGATGACAGATGAGAAGTGCTGGAGATGCAACAACTGGAAATCAAGTGATGTCTTCGGAATTATTTACCCTGGATGGAGAAGTAGGAGTCTGACCGTTATCACCATAGTGATTTTGTGGCTAACAGGAAGACCCAAGTATTCTCAAAAGAACACACTCAACCTCTTGAGTCATAAAAGTCTGATAATTACACATCACACTTCACATTTTCATGGATTAACTTGCGGCTTTTTGTTTAGGTTTTACTATTTTTCTTAAACTCCCTTCTTAAATTTTCATTTTGAAATCATTTAACCCTTTCATGCACCATTTATTTTAGTGATAAATTGATCGAATGGACACATGAATTGTTTACTCGTTTTTTGCACATGGTAACCCCCCCCAAAACAGGTCACAATAGCACCTTCATAAGTCCTAGCTTTCACATTCTGAAACTGTGGCCGTGCGATTTGTATTTTTCATGTTACAACTATTTTATTGAGGGATTTAAACCGGTCGCTAGCGACCGGTCGGCGGGTGAAAGAGTTAATCAGAAAGACATGTTCACCTGCTTCTATGAAATGTCTGGTTAGTACTGACTGGTAAGTTTGTCGTTATGAACTGTGAACTCCAGTGAGCTTCATCACAGAATTGCAAAGTTAAAGTCAACCTAATATCTGTTACACGTCTCCATTGGATCCTTCACAACAAATCCCCTTTGTGTGTTTATCCAGTTCCAATACTTTCACTATTTTACCAAAAGCAAAATATTCGACGCTTACAGTTGTAGAAAAACCAAAGAAGTTTAACAACAATATTTAGTGTCTTCTGCCATTTCTTTTGCCATTAGCAATGCTGATGTCACTTTGCTAAGATTTGGTGACTGTGTCTATGGCTTTGACTATTGGCTTCTTTAGTAATGCAACAATATAGCCAAAGCCATTGCATCAAACGGCCCACTCATTTACTGAATATTACAGCTTGTGCAGAGATTCTTTTCAAAACCAAGCTATGATAATAATTTGCAGATCAGCAGGTCAAAGGTCACCTTCAATATCATCTATCATCTCTCAATCACATATACCACTCCCCCTTTACAGATCTTAATCATGATATAAATACACCTGTTTGTCCTTCTTTGAATAGCCCAGAGAAACGTGGAAGAGGAAATAACAGGGAGCACTCCTCACAGTCAAGATCTTATCATTCAAAGTCAAGGTCAAACAGCCGCAGTCGCTCGAGGTCACGATCCAGGTCCAAAAACCATCAAAGGGGGAGATATGTATCACGATCACGATCCCGTTAGAATCTCAAAGGAGGTAAGACTGTTTTTATTAGAGGTTTGAAATGTAATCTTATTGGTTTGTGAAGGCCTAACTCCCTTGTGTGATTTACTAGGATCTGTCCTCACTCTAACAAAATCATACACCATATGGTAACTCAATACCCAAACTGTTTGACTCTGATTATAGTAGTATACCAAGGCTCGATTTCAGAAAACATTAAACAAATTTCTTAAGATGAGTATTTAGTATTGCCATAGTGATTTGCATTCAATACTACATTTTCACCACTCTTCAGTTGAATTTCTACTACATGTTTACAATTGATCAAATTGAATGGTCGGCCAGCCTCTTGCCTGTTGGCTTTTGTGAAATTGAAGGATCTTTGGACCTAATGAATTTGAATGATCTTATTTGACCAGTGATTGCTAAGCATTTGAATTTGATTGTGACATCACACTAAGCCTAGCAATTAAGATTCTTGTAAAGTATAGTGTAGTCCTCAATCCATTAGAATCAAAGGAAACATGCAGTTGGATTTGGGCGGTCTCAAAGAATTTCCCTTGTTTTATTTTTTGGTGTGTGTTTTTTTAAATTCATTTGAAGAGAGGGTTTGTAATTTCAGACAAATTCATTTATTATTATCAAGATAAATTAATACAGTGTATTGTTCCTGAAAGTTGAATCTCCCTTCATTATATTCAACCTATAATATTTTGTTTTAAAGTCGCATCCCCTGAAGGTTATCTGTCTCCTGCCGCTTTCCAGGTTGTATCGTAAACTTGGGTGTAATCCCTGGTTATAGGGAAGTTAAAGGTTGAATGGCTTCTGACTGGCACCCGGAACAAAGATATTGACAAAATAGGGAGACCGCCAACACTAGGGCTACAATAGCTCAGTTGGTAGAGCACCGGCATGTTAATCCGGAGGTGGCAGGTTCAAATCCTGTCAATTTTTCTTTGTCCAAATTTAAATAGTTGTTATTGTACTTGTTAACTAGGTGAAGTTCAAATCATGTACACGAAACAGTCTCTTTCAGCCATACTACACAAGTTTGAGAGAGAACATTTTTTTTAAATGCTTTTAAATTCCTTTCTGTTTTGTATTTTTTTCCACAGAGTTGATTGTAAAGCAATGTCTCCACAGTGATTAACAAGAAATGTTCTGTATTGACTGTGCGTCAATTATACACGGAAGAATATATCTTGGTTTAGTAAGGTTTGCATTTAACTACTGATATTTCAGTTTTGAGTAATTGAGGACAATTACTGTCAAAACTTCTTGTCTCCAAAGGAAATGTTAATTGTCTTCAGACCTCGTTGTGATTTATCTAAGCTTCATCTTGGTGGATTCTTATCTTATGGTAAATAAATAGTAAGAATGTTCAATTTGAAATTCATCTTTGGAAAGGTGCTGACTTCCGCCCTTTCAAGTAACTTGTGTGCTTCAGTATATCTTTACACTTTGTGTGCATTATTTTAATGAAACTATTGGGAGTAATGTTCTTGATTCAAGGCTGCATTCTGCAATATCCATTTTTATTTTTATTTTTAGGGATAGAGAGAGCATTAGACACGAACATCTAGGTAGCAGATGAAAAAAAATAAAACTGACATTTTTTAATTTGGTTTTAATTATGTCAGCTGTAAATATTCCTGATAATGTACAAGAAGACTTCCTAATAAGGCACAAAATATAAAGGTAATGTCAGTATGATTTGTATTGTATGAAAGGTTGAGCCATAAAAAGAGTCTGTACTCCAAATAATAACATTGCTTTAAATTCATCATAGCTCTTGAAATTTCTTTTCCTAACCCTTCTACTGTAACATTTTCCAGTGAGTTGACCAACCATTTGAAACCGTTCAACAGCACGGGTTGTGTAGGGTGGCACAACTGTGCACAGTATTAACTGTACATGTGTGTACTGTGTAGATACTTTGGTCCTATGATAAATTACAGGCTGGTATAGTTTATGAATCCTTCAAAACTACAGTGGATTGAATAGTCGTATAGTAGGAGGGTTGACTGTGTACTGTGTACATGTATTCCCCGCATTATATGATATTGTAGGCTGGCATATTTAATCTATCACTTAAATTTCAAACTATAGTGGATTTAACGTGTTTAACCAACTGTCCTCAAAGGGCACTTACAGAAGCTTAAAAAAATGTAGTTATTAAGACGGAGGCAACTGTCCTGAGGAAATTAGTTTTTCATGAATTGTGTGAGAACAGCCAGCCCCCCTCCCTTGCGGTCTATGACACCACCTTAACAGCCTTTGCGATGAAATAGGCTAATTCCATTCACTCCTGCAACAGACACTATTGGTAAAGGCCATAGAGTTGTGCACTAGGCAGACGCACAAACGCATATGTGTCACGCCACCATCAGCCCCATACAAAAAGGCATGATGTTCCCTCATTGACCAATGTATGCAAGTGCTTTATACAATTTACATATTTCATGGGAAAGGTCTGTTCTTTTTAGAGCAGAATTTTTGATGAGTTTGAACATTGTTGCTGTAAAAGATACCAACAAGAAAACTGGTTTTAATTATTAAATTGATGAATGGTAGTGTTAGTATTCTACACATATAAATGTACATACATTGTCTAGAAGCCAAAAACAACAGCAGTAGTTCAATATAGTTAACGCAAGCTGCCAACTCTCCCTGCTTTTGCAGAAAGTTCCCTAAAAATAAAGCAATCTTTCCATGTTCTGGTGAACAATTTGAAAATCTCCCTGATTAATGATTTTTTTCCCTATTATGTTGAATGTAATTCTAAATATCTCCCCGATTGTTGTACAAAATCTCCCTGATTGCAAGATGCAAATGTTGGCAGCTCTGTTAATGTAGTTTTAAAGTAGAGTTAATTTAATTTTTAAGTTAAGTAGATACCAGTAAATGTGTCGGTTTTACACAGTAGAAATATCGTCAATGTTTCTTTGTGTGTTATAATTTAAGGTCATTCATGTCTTTGTTATAAAAAAAACATTTTGTTTGTGTGAAGTTTTCTATTGTCTTTTTTTCAAAACCATCTGAAAATGACATTTTGCAAGATGGAAAAAAGAAAACAATATACATAAAAATTCTTTGACACAGTTATTTTGTTTTGTAATTTTTATTTCTGTGTTACCTTAATGTATGTCGATGGTAGTATGTTTTGTTCTTTACATTAATGCGCACAAAGTTGACATTGAAATAAAGTTGAGTGTTCTAACGTTGGTGTGTTATGTGTTTATTTTATTGGCTTTCCTCATGTCTTCTAGTGTGCATGTATCTTTAATTTATGTTAAACTGGCATACAACTGAAAGAAACGGTACCTTTTTTTACAGGGCAGAAAGTAATCTTTAATTCATACTGAAATGATTTAAGCCAATGAAAATTTAGCCGCTTGAAGTCATGTCATAATTAATCTTAAAGAGCGCCCTCATTTTTTGCATGAAGTGTTACAGTGTACTGTAGGCGCTCTGATCTCGTACCGTAGTTATGCCGTTTCTTCATTTATTAGGTGATGGTAAATATTTGCTCCAGAATTCAACAATCACAATGTGAGGTGAGTATTTAGGCTTTGGTTTAAACTTTAAGCTTTACTTTTTGGAAGAAGCTCGTTACGCGATGCATGCATCGACGACGACCCTGTTACATTTTGTTCACGAAATAGATGCAACATGATTAGGCCTACAAATGCATATGCAGGGCTAGAACTATGAGGTTTGCTACGCTATCGTCTCCGCGAGACGATAGCGTAGCAAACCTCATAGTTCTAGGAGTAATGCAGGGCCACCAAAAGGCTCCTTCTTCCAAGACCATTTATTCGTTTTTCTAATTACATGTAAGCATATCAAAGCCGTAGGAAGTAGCCGAAGGTAGATGTAGACATGGTAGAGGATTGTTTAACAAAGAGATAAATATCACACAAAAACTAAGTCAATCTAACTTTTAATTAGTTTTATTACTTTAGTCTTTAGTTTTATTAGTTTATTATTTATCCAATCCAATTTAAAGCAATTAACTTTTAAAAAATTGGAAATTGAAATTTGATCATTATTTGCATTGACGTGATGTATCCTCCCGTGTCCGGTTTTCGATGTACTATGCCTTTTTCTTTGAATTGAAAAAAAAATAATGATGCCATATATCAACTGATGCCCTAATTACCTTCCTTTGTTTATAAGAAGTATGTAAAAATATATTAAAACTTGATAGACATTGAAACTTTCACACCACGCACCGATCTTCGATGACTTCAATAGCCATGATAGCGTCCCCGTGTTTTGAGTTTGACCTGTTTTCGAGGCAAACAAGAAAGTATGGTGTCCTGGTGAAGCCATACGCAGAAGAAACATCTGCAGTGACTTCAAGTGTTCTGTGAGACGTTGTGTATGACTCTATAGCCAGCAGTTTTCTTCATTTTATTCAAAATATTTTGTTTTGAATCTTTTTATGTTTCTTAACATTTATAATAAAGCATATCAATAAACAGTGATATTTGAATCACCAAGCCAATGTTTAAATTTTAATGTTATTAATAATAAATGATATGAGAGACTGTTAGAAAATTATATAAGGCACATTCTTTTCTTTGTCTTTTTTTTTTTTTTCCCCTCAGAAGAATAGAATTTTAAGTCACATGATTTTATCATCGTGAATTGTGAATTGAAAAATTGTTCGATGAAACTTTTGGGCAAATTTTTTTTTTTATGGCCCGACAGTATGACATATTTTAAATTTTGCAATACAAGTGCAACTTGCCAGTGGAGCCTCACATAATTCTAAGTTTTGGTCAAAGGAGAGAGAGCTTGCTTTTGCAAACCAAAAAAAATTGTATCTAGGGACTGTTTACATCGCGCGCAGAGAGGTAAACGATTTGCATCGATTTCAGGGATGCCCTGAAAACAGGACCTCCTACGATATGTAGCTGTTAGTGTTACTGTTAGTGTTAATGGTGAATACTAAATAACCTACAACTCCTGTTTTTCTTCCTTACCTTATACTCTTATTCTGAAGGATGTTGCTCACACTTAAAGAAGTTGTCTATTTGCTGGGGATGACTGTATTTGAGCTTTGGATCTATATTATCTCCTTCATCTTCTTCACCATCTTCCTGACATTGAAACTTGAAGAGGTCTGGGACGTCAGCTGGTGGGTCATTTTTACTCCACTCTTCACCTGTGATGGACTTCATGCCTACTTTGCTACCATTGTTTTCATCCGCCTCTATCTTGATCAAGATCTCCGAGTAGCAGCGTTACGTCTTCTGTGGAGTGGTCTCTTAGTTGCCTTGATTTTCATCTTTCAGATCCTTCTTTGTAAGAAACTGGAAGGAGAAATTGATATTGCTGACCCGAAGATAATGACTGTGTTATTTTTCTTGTTGCACGTTATAATATTTCATACCTGTCAAGTGCCTTAGATGCTCTTTTAACAAGATTGTAAAGACATTGAGGAGAAATCACTTTGAACTTGAGGAACAAGTGTCTGTGAGAACAGACAAAATATTTCACACCAAGATGCCGAGGTCATCGAAACGAGGCAATGATACAGCGGTTAGTATATTATGTGTAGACCATTATTGGCCTCTATAGTTGTAGTAGCAATCTTGCTGTACTTTGATTCTGAACAGTCCTCACAAAATACATTGGACAATATGGCAAATTTTTGATATTAAAAACAATGACGATTACTGGAGCAGGCTCGTCGAAACATTCAGATCAAACTTACCGGTACTCTGGAATACTGAAGATAAATAGCACTCTACACAAATGCTAAAAATAGAAGGTCAGGGACTAGTCTTGTCAGACTTAATATTCTACACGGCAGAGCTGCCAACTCTCCCTGATTCTGCAGAAAGTTCCCTGAAACTAAACCAATCTTTCCATGTTCTGATAAACAAATTTGAAAATCTCCCTGATTATGGAAGCGTTTTTCCTGTTATGTTGAACGTAATTCTAAATATCTCCCTGATTGTTGTACAAAATCTCCCAGATTGCAAGATGCAAATGTTGGCAGCTCTGACAGTGACACTGATATTAGATGGCAAGACTTGGTGTTCCTGCAAACATATCGATACTCCACCATGCAGAGCATTTTATAAAAGTGGACCACAACAAAAAAGAGTTTTCTTATTCTTAGTCTCTTTTTTTTAAATTTTTTTTTTTTAAGGTTCAAGGGACCAATGACAACAGTATTGTCAGTAAGTGTTCCATTGCAGCTCAGGGTTACTTCCAAGATGAGTATCTGAAACTCTTTGTGTCCAAGACGGTTCGACGTTCGCCCCTTATCAACAGAGGGTACTACATCAGGGCTAGAGCAGTCGATGACTACTTGAAACAGTTCCTTTCTACCAATCAAGATAAAGAAAAACAGGTATTATTAAAGTAAACACATTTTTTGATATCCCATTTTGATACAAAATCCATCCTTTCAAATGTTTGAGTTGAGTTGAGTTGAGTTACTATGTCATATTGATCTCTTGCAGACGCGGAACGCACCTCTGCAAAATGTGGGTCTACCATTTCCACCATTTTTTGGGTTGATTCCTTTGTGTACATTTTGGGACAGGATAGGCATGTGTAAGTGCGCTGCGCGTTGCATGGGGTCAATATGCTGATAAATAAGATTTAGCAAGGTTTTCAAAAGAAATGTGAGAACAAAATGTTCTGTCTGAACTATTCAAGTAGAAGTTTGAGTTTGAATTTGTTTCCTTTACACAGATCATATCCCTGGGGGCCGGTTTTGACTCTGCATTTTTCAGGTTGCAATCAAGTGGACACCTATCAAACACAACATTCTATGAAGTGGACTTTCCTGATGTAGTCAGACGGAAAGCAACTATTATCAAGAATAATGAGGAACTGAGAAAGCTTCTCATAAATGTGAAGAACGTGGAGTCAAATACACAGAATGGTGAGTTTTCATATACACCTGTCCATTAAGGATAACAACCAATTAGGAGTGATGATATACAATCTATTATCAAGTCCACTGGACTTGCTATTTAATTGTGAGGACAGTTTCACATCCTATCCCTGAGACATCCTCAGGCTGGTCTCGTGGCGTCAAAAGGTTGATGACCCGTTTCAGGGTCAATAACCCTGAAGACGTCAAGGGATCTTCTTGATAGCTGAACTGTTGGCCCCCCCGCCAAGTTGTGGCGCAGACCCCCTCCTCTGTTGAGTGATGGCTCCTCCCCCTTCACATACACTGCCTCTTTTCGCTTATTCCTGTTCCCCAATCCCATTATAACTACACTTCTGTAAAAAACACCTGTAAAATATATTGCATTATAAATCTGTCCTTTAGGTATCTACTTGACATCAGAAAACTACCATCTTCTAGGAGTTGATCTTACTGATCTCAACCTACTCCAAAGATCCTTGACACTAATGGGCATCTGCAGCGAATCTCCAACTTTTCTCTTGTCTGAGTGTGTTCTGACATACATGGAAGTATCAAGGTACCAATTCTATTTGAATGAACTCCAACATTGGCCATAAATACACATGAAGCCAACCGACAAATATCCATGTTTAAACTCCTAGGTGAAGAGAAGTAATCATGGTAAAACATGTTGCAATGAGATGCAATGTGTTTGATCTTCATTTCATACAGTTCATGCAGTTTTAGAAATAGAAATTACTTGTTAAACATTTCAGATGAATGTAAAGGGTCAAAACTGTCTCTGAAATGACCTAGATTGCACCATGGAGCATCTACAACCTGAAATTTCCCGGGCCCTAAAGCGGGCCCTAGACCCCACTGCATATGGGCTTCTTGCTTCGTGCTAGCAATTTAGTCTCTTAATAATCAGCGATTATTTTTTCCTTATTTTTTTCTGAAACTCCAATCTCATGCCTGATGAAAGAATGTTGATAACCAGGAGGAGTTGTATCTAAGACTCATCATTTCATTCTATCTTCCAGCTCCGATGCTCTTATCCAGTGGGCAGCTGTGTTCTTTCCTAACGCTGTGTTCCTGACATATGAGCAGATACACCCTGAAGATGCATTTGGCTGTGTTATGTAAGCATCTTCAATCAAGTTCAAATCATGTAACTTCCTAAACAGACATTTTAACTCTGCGCTTTACTGTTGGCAAAAATTCATAGACTCTCAGCTGGGGTAGAGTCTCCATTGTAAGAATCATATTTGGAATGCACCTCCAAACTTCGCTTGAATGCTGTTACAAAAATTGTTGGTGCATTCATTGCTGTCTGGCACTCCATAGTTTAACTTGAAGTGTGACAGCAGAGAGCTCTCCTCAGAGCTGGTCTTAAGATAGACCTTATTTAGCGATCAGGACGCCACTGCACAGTTTGTACCAGAAGCGGTGATTCGAAGGTCACAACATCTGTTTGGGTCCCTGGACACGGGCCCAATTTCATAGAGCTGCTTTTAAAAGCACAAAAAGTAGCTCAGCACAAACACAATTATGCCTACCAGAATTAGGTTACCAGCGAAAACACCATGTCTTGTGTACCATTTGTGACTGGTATCCTGCTTGTTTTTGCTAAGCAGAAATTTGTTAAGCAATATTTTCTGCTTAAGTAGGTCTATGAAATTGGGCCTTGGAGGGATGCATGGTGGAGGAATACATGGCCTGGCAAGGCTGTTGAATTTCCGAGGGGGGTACAGTTGGAAAAAATATGAGAATTGATGCAGAGACTGGGCGGCTGGGTGGTCAAGCCAAACACAAGAATCCTACAGACTACTTTTATCTTCATGTGTGAGTGCAATGCTCTAATACTAGGCACAAATCCAGCGCTTTAATATCAAACTGACTATACATGTTTTATTCATCAGGGGTCTTTTTCTTTCTGTTGTAGGCAGAAACATTTTGAGAAATTGAACTCTCGTTTGAAGGCCATCAAGACTTACCCCACCACTGAAGCTCAGCAGCTGAGATTCAAAAACTTGGTATGTGTCCGTGGTAACTCCATAGGTTTTTATTCCTAGGGGCCTTTCTCAATATAAAAACAGTTGTATCATCATGTTATACTGTATGCTCAACATGTTGGACTTGAATTCTGTTGGAATGCTGAGCCCCTTACTGTGTATAATCAGAATGGCAGAGCAGTCCTTAGTCCAACACCAGTATGGTGAAACAATTCCCAAACTGTTGAACTCAAATTGTTGGTTTACCTTGCCCAATGTTAAGTATAATCATTTCACCAATATAGTCCTTGGTACAACAGATTCTAACAAACCGTGCCATCAGATTTGGGGATAGCTTGGCGTACAAATCTTGCCAACTTTGTTTTGATTTGTGTTTGAAAATTGGTAGGGATGGCAAGGTACCACTGCAGTTGATATGAACTCCTACTACATCGGAGTCTCTCTGACTGAAAGGATGAGAGTAGAACGGCTGGAACCGTTTGATGAGTTTGAGGTGAGTCCAAACATTTGGGAGGGTAGGGAAGAAGGAAGTGAAACGTGATTACAATAATGTTCAGACTAAACCAATACGTGCCAAGGTACAACGTTTTTGAATGGAGCATTTTTTTTCGTGCGACACAAGGAAATGTTTTTTGTTTTCGATGTGAGAAAATGGTATCAATGTTTATTTGAGTTTTAAGGGATTCAGTTTCTTGTTTAGATCAAGAGCTTTTCATGCTGCTTTTCTAATTCTAATTCTAACATTTGAATTTTTGTTTTCTCTTCTTTTCCCAGGAATGGCATTTAAAGTGTAATCATTACGCCGTCATAGCTGGTTATAATGGAGACTGTGCTCAGATGTTGGAGTACTTTAAACAAGGTATTAAAGTACAGTTAACTCTTGTTATAACAAGATCGCTTGGACTGGCCAAATTACCTCTTTATAACAGGAACGTTTTTATATTAGGAAATGTCTATTAAAGCCTACTGCATGTATACATGTAGGTTAGTCTTTGTACTCGATAAAATGTTACAACTTTTTCCAAAGTACCAAATATCAAGCCTGGCTTTACAAGTGAAGTACAAATCTCATAATCTCTTCCATGCCCAGGACATCAGGAGAGCTCAATCCAGAAAACAAGCTCCCTATCAACCCTTGAGGACTCGACCCTCACACCACTTTACTCCCAACCCTCCACCACTGTCTTGGCTAAACCTGTAAGACGTTTTGCCCATGCTAGTGCCATGCTCCATCCAGACAAGATAATTGTGTCAGGAGGGTTTGGGGAAACGGAAGGTAGACACAAAAGACTTGGAGATTTTCTCCTCCTTGACTTGAAGACAAATGGTTTGGATGTAATTCCTGCTTCTCCATGTATTGAGGAGCTAGGTAAGTATTTCTTTAAGATGTAAGAAACGGATCAAATAAGAATGGCATTCAAATAGTAGATGCATGAAAGGAGCGTCTCAAAAGTTAAACGGTAGGAATGTTCAAATTGGATCGGAAAAGTATTCCATCACATGCTCATGGACTATTCCGTTGTACCGCCGGAACGTTTCATTGGAACTTTCAAAATATTAATGGGTGTATTCACTTTGTGTAGGATTGCTCTATGATTTGGTCTAGCAGAACGTTCTGGCGGTTCAATGGATTGTGGGCGTGTGCCCTCGGGAACATTCTTTTGCGACGTTCCCTAATCATAACTCATTTAAAGTTATGAGTTAATAATCCTAATCACAATATTTAATCATAAAGAAATTGTTCTGTCTAAAGTAGAAGTGGTCAAAAGTAACATTGACCCTCCACTTATCAAATTTTTCATCAGACTAAGGAGTGGTAGGAGATGGCAGTCACTTCGATGCAAAACAAACAGATATCTCAACTCCTTGATACCGTATGCTGTCTGTCTCCTCAATGATCAGCCCAGACGTTAATTAATTTTTGCTAAGATGTTGTTAAATTGATGTAATTTATATTCAGCATATTTTTGTTTGTCTGTAATTATTTTGTGTATGGCATGTATGCAGGGAAATTTTCCTCCATGGTAGGACCAATAAACTAAAACTGATTTTTTAATTTTTTATTAACAATTTTGTTCTTCTTTTAAGGACCCAGAATGCATCACACTCTCACTGCTCTGTCTCAAGACAATAGTTTTCTCTTCTTTGGTGGGCGGACCTCTCCTACAAAACCAACAAGTTCTACAGTCATTATCTATCTTGACATAAAGGCACCAACTACAGCAGAAGATGCACTCGATCAAATTAGTTCAATATCATTGGAAAGCTCTCCAAACAGGACAGAAACAATTTCAGGAGTCTCTCAGGATGGCACTGAGGAGAAGACAGACTTTCTTTTGGATGAAGATATTCCATCAAGGTGTCCTGAGATGATTAGTTATACTTATCTTCATGTAGATTCATTCAATGAAGCACCGAATCCAAGATGGCGTCATTCGGCGATCAGAGCTGTTCGAAAACGCCAAGAGTGTGTTGTGATATTTGGCGGCAGAAGTTCTGGAGATGTTATATTTGGAGATTGCTGGTGTTTTGATGTCATTATACTAAAGTGGAAACAGGTAAATTTGTTTTGTTTTAATTTTATTACAATTTGGTTTTGCCCATTTTTAGGCAAGATTTGTTTTTTCATTCATTGCTTGTTTTCTTGTAACTTTGTTCACTGTTGATTGTTTTTAGTTGGATATAACCGGTGACCAGCCAACTCCATCTCATTCACACACAGCCTGTCTGTGGCAGGGTACCAAGATGGTGGTTGCAGGTGGATTGAGTGCTGACCTTTGCTCTTTGAACTCTGTGTATGTCATTGATTTGGAGAGTTGTGTATCACAAGTAATGGATCTGACGCCAACACTTTCACCTCGGTAAGGGGACATTTTCATATACAAAAAAAGCAAAACTTCCATTACAAAAGTGCCACTCTGTATCGTAGAGTTGGTACATTATTCTTACTTCTTGAGACATGTAGTTGGTGACATTAAATGGATGGTTTATTTTTTCAGCTACTCTCATACAGCACATGTAGTTGACGACAAGCTCTTTCTGATTGGTGGAATCAACCCACATGGTGCTTACTGCTATACAATCTCCATCATTAATCTTACTGCTGTAACATCCTGTGAATATTCCTTGCCAGTAAGTCATCATACTCGTTGTGTCGGTGCACCAAGGTCATATCTCCAAAAATAGAGGTTGTATCTTGCTTCAAATAACGACGTTGTTACATGAAGCGCTTTTGCGCGAGATGCAACTTTGTTGCAGAATGGAGTGACGACATTGGTGCACAGCATGAACAGGGATGAGAAATTTCTGAGTTTATCTGAATTCAGACTTTTTATCCTGCCTAGTAAAAAAAAGTAGCAGTTAGTTTCTTAAGATATAAAGAAATCTTACTCTTTGATCTAGTTCTCTAGCACAGTGGATCCTGTTATCAAAAGCTTCTTGAAAACTTAAACTAATGGGGTTACAAAAGTTGGAATGCCATAATTTCAACACACATGTATGTCCTAAAATTTGGATCCTAGTTTCAAACCTTCTTGTCGGTAATGACCCTCACTCTGAGGTAATAAGCACAATGTATTCCTGTATTTTCAAAAGCAATAATTTGTGTGGTTGTATAGATAAAGATTTGACCGTATTCTCTTCTTAAGGTGTTTGACATAGATCGTCCATTGATGTTCCATGGCCACACAAGTGAGTTACTATCTGCAACCAAGATTCTGATAATTGGAGGAGGAGGAAACTGCTTCTCATTCGGGACACATCTTAATGATACACCAGTACAAGTCGGAGTGCCACTTTAAGTTAAAGGGATTCATTATTAGAGGGGGGAGAAAACTTCTTTTTTAGGACACACCTTAATGATAAACCAGTACTGATCGGAGTGCCACTTTAAGTTATAGTGATTCATTTTTGGAGGTGGAGAAAATTGCTTCTCATTTGGGACACATCTTAACACCAGTACAAATCAGAGTGCCACTTTAAGTTAAAGGGATTTATTTGTCTGTACTAGTATTCTAGCCCCATGGCCACACAAGTGAGTTACTAACAACAACCAAGATTCTGATTATTGGAGGAGGAAATTGCTTCTCATTTGGGACACATCTTATTATGATACACCAGTACTGATCAGAGTGCCACTTTAAGTTAAAGGGATTCATTATTGGAGGTGGAGGAAACTGCTCCTCATTTGGGTTACATCTTGATGATACACCAATACTGATCAGAGTGCCACTTTAAGTTAAAGGATTTCATTTGTCTGTACTAGTATTCTAGGTCAAATTATTTTGATATATAATCCAAGAATGTCAATTAAATAACAGAGACTTTTTAAACGTTTTTTTTGAGAGGTCAAGATAAAATTTAATAAAGTTGACATTGCCACTCATTTTAACAAGTGTAGAATATATCCAATGGAACATTTTTTTCTCAGGAGGAAAACATGACAGTTTCTGTTATGAACAGACATAAAAAGTAAATAAAGAAAATTAAGTTATTAAAGATATAAATTATTGACTAATTCATTAAATCACTTTAATTTGGTGGGCACTTGCAAGTAATTTTTGAGGGGCTACATCAAAACAAGTATTAACGTGAAATAAATAAGTTTGATTTTGTTGCATGGTGGTTTCAGATGGACATTAATATTTACTTTATAAGACGCAAGTCATCTGGTAGATAAATAAAACCATAATATGTATTTACTGTTATTTCTATAATTGGTTGAACCAAGAACTTGTAATAACCAAACTCCTCAGTTTTTGACAGTAGTCTTGTGTATATATCTGTAATAAAGTCAATAATAACCTGTACATAAAATGTGTTTCTCAAATTTGTACATTCACAACCTGTCATTGAAATAAGGTTGTTTATCAAAAAGCTTTTAAGCATTTTTTGTACCCCCACCCCTTTGACCAAAAATAAGTGTGCTCGATATAAGGCCTGGTGTACCCCTCCTGATGTGTCTTAATTTTGTGCTTGGAATCTCAGGAATTCTTTGAAGGATTTTAGGAGGTGGGGTACATCTGTACAAGAGGAAAATAGTGTGATAAAGTATAGGAACATTGGGGGGGGGTACTCTGCACCATATCGGGCATGGTATAGGAAAAAAGGTTGTTTATTTTAATCATTGTGTTTTATAGTTTTCGATTGTAATTTTTATATTTATATAATCGGTTGGGCCCGACACTCTACTAAGCAAAACTTGATATGTTCTTTTGATGTAGGTCATTCGGTCTATTGTCCTCCCCTACCTGAACCGTTAAAAAAAACACGTCCATAGTTTGTGCATTCACAACACACGAGACTGATGCACGACGCGCGTACTTTATTTTCCATTCACACACCACGTGGTCTTTCTCTTTGATGACGTAACACATGTCGCCACGCCAAATTCTTCCGGCCGTGCACATGTTTATGTTGTTTTTTGGTCGTCCGTCAACAAAGTGCAAGTCGTTTGTGTACCTTTTTACAACTAGTTGTTACACTTGCCACACAAATTTGGATGGAAACAGAGCGAGAGAAATTGGTGAGTTTTGTTATCCTCTAAAACGAAATATTGTAGTTCTTTTGGTGTCAAATTCGGCATGAAATTGTTGCTGACAATTTTTTTTCTTTTTCTACGCACGGTATATCGAACAACACTTAACATTTATGGTGGGTTGCTGGAGCGAATATACTGCTTATCTAGGCCCTACTGTATTAGTTGTTAACTTAACGTGAGTGCTAATCTAACTTTCGATGATGTGGAATGTAGGCCTACTCTGTACGTCAGAAAAGTTTTTTGAATTCTGGGACTACAAAGAGGGGTAAGATACTTCTGAAATGAAGATACAAATACAATGCACTGTAAAACAATTTAATATAATCCTCGAGTATTCTAATCTTAGGTCGATATTTGGGTCTCAGTTCAAAAGATTAACCCCTGCTCACCAAATAAAGGCAAAGTATTTTAAATGAAACAATATCATTACGGAAGTTGTTCATAGACATGAGTTGATGTGATGCCCTCTGCATGCTTTAGTGTGTCGTGTGAGGTGGTAGGTCTGCCCGGCGAGGTTTCATATCTCCTCATGGGTTTGTCATAGGTGAAGCTCCGCTCAGTGTCCGAGTGGTAAGACCCCAGAACCGTCGAAAGTTGGAGGGACCCTGGTCAACAGTTTTGACCCTCGGACACTCGATCCTTGGGCACCTATACATGTAGTATTATTCTCGATTGTTATCTCATTTTATATCAAATTCCGGCAAATTTGTAGGGCCTACAATTGCTTTTAAAATATTACTTTCAAGATGTAAAACTTTTCATGGCACAATAGGCCCTAGCCATTTTTGGAATAATTATGCAATAATTTGTTTTTGCCAATCCCTTCAGAGGAGGTTTAGTTTAGGAAGCAGTCGAGTGTGCCCCCACAAGGAGGGTTCCAACAGCCGTGGTCACGTGGGTATCCTATCATAGGCCTATGGGTAGTCTTGGCCTGGACCCCCTCCGGCCGATGGTACAGTTCGGTGGTGATGAGTAATCCAGACTGCGACGGTGTGTCAGAGAGGCAGATACAGTTTTATATCCCACTGCTTTTTAGTGTATCGACAGGATAGTCCACAATGGAACACACTACATATTGGGTTGAAATTATCTTTGACCAAACAAATTGTGTGTCCGAATTAATAACAAAAAAAAGTTTTTAAAAAGGGATTGGAGAAAAGAAGAAAAAAAGGTCCGAAACTAAATGGTAATTTTATTGTTTCATTCCATTATATGCCTTCCAAAGACCCTTGCCAAAATTTATCTTTTATAACTTTTCACAATCACAATATATATTTGTTTTAGGTTCAAAAAATCCTCCAAGTAGTGTTTTGTTGCTTTTGTGTGTTTTTGTTTGTTTTTTGCTTTGTTCTTGTTTCCCCCTTTCTTTGTTGACAGCATTCCTGTAAGTTCTGAGAGAAAAATGTCGCCCAATATCCCACACTGTGACCAACTGGGTGAGCATTAATTTTCTCAAAATTAATGCAAAATGTTATTTTGTTTCAAAAGTAGCAAGCATTTCCCTTTTGTTATTAATCATTGTTTAAAATAAAGTATTTTAAGGCAGGTGTTTGGGGATATAGTATTGTTGTCCGACTAAGAATGAAAGGCAAATCAAAACTTGGACACTTGTATTGAAATCATATACACTGTTTTAATTATATTATTAATTCGATGCTCAAGAAAGTATTCAAATTAAATCATGAATATTCATCATTTTAATATTTCTTTTCAGTCACAAGCACCATTGTGTGGAAATTAATACATACAACTTAATACACTGAGGCTACATTGGAAAGTGTTGCTGTACTGTTTGAAAGAAAATACTTTGTCCAAAACCATCATTAACCTATCTTTTGCATAAATTAACAGTTTTCCAATATATTCAAATTGTTCAGAAGAATTTAAAAATACAGAAAACAAAATAAAAATGACAAGGTGTTTTGTTAATTGATTACAATGTTAAAATACAATAATGAGGGTGGGTGGTGGGGGGAGGGGGGAATACCGTTACGTCCCCTAAAAAATATCCAACAAATTCTCGCTAACTTTTATGAAAGTTTTAAATTAAGGGGTTTTTAGTAGATTGTGAGAAAAGTAAATAGATTTATAAAAACATCTCGCCCAATTTTATGGTACAGCCTACCAATGAATTTTGCGCTTACGACGCCCTGTACAGTGCATACTATGGGCTGTAGAAGGGCGTAAGCACAGAATTCCACGATAGTGCCATAAAAATGCGCTGTGTTGATTTAATGTTTGAAACAAACTCATGGAGAAAAATAATCCCCAAACTAAATTATAATAACTGGGTTAAATTTCATGATTCTGCTTACTGCGGAATTTTTTGATAACAGTGCATGTAATCACAAAGGCTTTTTCTATGGGTTGTAAGCTACAAATTTCATGGAACCCAATGCCATGACACTGGGCCCGGGGCATAGAGCTACAATTTAGCAGGATACCAGTCAAAGATGGTGCATGTGACATGGTATTTTTGCTAGTAAGCATAATTTTGTTGTGCTTAGCTACTTTTTTTGCTTAAGCGGCTCTGTGAAATTGGGTACTGGTCTTAGACACGCATATGAAAACCAAGTGATGTAACTTAATACATATTTATAAAATAAAATTTGGTTTTGTGCATTTATTGGAAATGCTACATGTACAGGTATACTTCGCTTGGAGATAAGAGTTTTTTAGTTTCCCTACTATGGGAAATACAATATGCCTTTTTGTTATAATTTACAAGTTACGGTTAAATGCTGTGGACTGCTACCAGGGAAGCAAGGTTCCCTGTGTAACACATACACGCACCTACTGTTAATATAAAAGAAATCAGACTAAATGCACTTCCAACCTCAATTTGGAGATTTTTTTTTTCACAAAGGACCAGGGAAGCACTAAGTATACAATAGTCATAACACACCAACCTAAGGGGGAAAACCAAAATATTCTTCATCCCTGATGCCAATTATTAACATTTTAATTTTCTTACTCTATACTTCTGGTAATGAAACCAAGATGGCTCATCAGTGAACTTAATCACTGTAGCTCGCAAGCCTGAGGAAACCTGTAAACAAGGGTGCTTGCTAAGTGAACCAGAAACACCGGGGTTAAACTCTTCCACGATAAGTGTTCTGGGTTCTTTTACGTGCACCACCAATCCTTGTACACGGGACCTATGAGTTTACGCCCCATCCAAAGGACAAAACAACAATGGTTAAGTATCTTGCTCAAAGACACAAGTGTCAAGACCGGGTTTCGAACCCACACTCTGCTGATCACAAAACATCAGAGTTCGAGTCCGATGCTCTTAAAGGCTTGGCCACGACACGCCATAATAATACATCAACGAAAAAGAGAAGAACAAAATTACTGTGCTTCAGTTGTATTTAATTCCTGAATTCTATTAATGTGTAGAAATAAAACATGGTGTAATGAAAGACATCAATGCAACATACCTCATAGCCCTTTGAAAAATAGAAATAAAAGATGAAAATGGATTTTCAAGCCAATTCTTGGTGTGTGTGCGACTATAACAATTAAGATAACAACTTTGGTCCAATCATAAGAAAATAACTCTTCCTTTTTTACATTTTCTGAATATTTCAAATAATACAACATTACCTGAAATATAAAAGAGCTGATTACATTTTTGCAATCTCCTTTTCCCATTCAACCATTTGGCATAATATAATAAAACTAACAAGATTAAATATTTACATTTTCCGACTAAGTAAAAACAATAAATTGGGGCTATCTTAGCTTAGTTGATCAATCGAGATAATAATTATTCAAATCAGTAACCCCATTTTGGAATTCAGAACTATATGACCTTTGACCTGAAGTAAACACTTAACGCAATCATAGTGATTTATTTTGTATGAGCTTAAAAACAATATTTTTTAATTAACATCGCTTACTTTAAAAACTCCAATTAATAAATCATTTTTAAGATACTTTGAATTGATGAATCACAAGAATTCCATTGCAAGAATGGACAGAGATCACATTGTTTACATGCTGTACCTGAAAGTTAATTTCATGACCACATGACATCATATAACAAGAAAGTTAATTTGGCTGCCATTTTGTTTGTCAATCTGTCTACCAGTTAGCATGCTAGGTAAGAAAAGATGTTGACAAGTACCTCCTACTAGTAAGCAAACAAAAAACACCATTAAAAGCATGCTAAATGAAAGAATGCAAACAAAAACGCTAAGCTTCAATTTGAGCTAAGCAGCGGTACAGACCTTGATGTGATCAAACGGTTTATACTCCGTTGATGAAGCATCAGTAGAGTTCAGTCAGTCTTCTTTTTGCAAATAATGACCAACAGCAAGCAATTTGAATGCTAAAAAGGGATATTTCTCCCAGCATCTAAATTTTGTCAGATTTTTATTTAGCGACAAGATCATGCTGGTTAATTGCGAGGCTTGTGAGGAAGTTATCCCACTTACTAAACCATGATTTCTGGATATTCAGGTTCTGCTTTCCATCATATTGGCCAGATTATTGGCCTAAATTTCAGATGCAATACCTAGCCAAGTGAAAGTGTCGTTATGTCATGCTATGTCTTGATTAGTTTCTTCCTACATCTAGTGGGAACTACAGAGTGAAGTGACATTGAGGTCTACTTTTCTTTGGATAGGAAATAATTAATTGAACAGGTGTTTTATACCTTGGGAGGTGTCAGGTGTTTTTTAAAAGACTCCTTAATATTAATAGGTCTCAGAGTCAGATGTATCGGCATTACTTTCACCTCTACTCCTATTCCCATCTGTATACTCTAGGCTTGCATTCCGTAACCGACCAAGTTCTCCGCTCATAGCTAGAGCGATGCGGGAATTAGAGGCTGTGCTTGCTGGAGAGAATGGCAACATGTGAGCTAAGATGATCGCTAGACAGTCGGCAATCTTGTCAGTTGCTGCGCAACTAAGAGCAGGGGTGTAACCTACAAACAAACCCAGATTATTGCCATTATTTTCTAAGAAGCTAAGTTGGAGTTTCCGCCCTCCAAAATAAAGGAAACTTTAAAAAAAAACACCTTCTTAAGACCACCAAGTTCAATCAGATTGCCTGATCCTTACTCTAGCTGGCGAGTTTATTGAAACCACTTTTCGGACTTCCTTATACTCCTTACCAGATAAATAATGGAAAACACATGTGTATCAAGTTTGTGGGAGTGGTAAAATGGCGGTCCAATGGCTTTTATGCAAATGCATTTTTTTCTGTAAGCCTCTATCTAATCAGTTAAATATAGAACAGTAATTGCAATATGCAGTTAAAGAATGGTAACATGGCAGTCTAAGGACTTCAAACTAGATTCTTAAACGCAAGTCAGTACAATAGAGATCAGTGATTGAAATGTGCAGTTTAAGAGATTGGTAAAATGGCAGTCCTCCAGTTGGATCAAATAGAAATCAGTGGATAAATGCATGCAAAGAAACAGCTGAAAGGTATTTATGAGGTTAAAGAAGGTCAGGTACAAGACACAATTACTAATCAGCCAAACACCTCAATATCAATAACAAAAAGCAAATGGCTATTTTCAATTCACGATGTAAAAATTCAAATAGAAGCATTTTTCTTTCTTTAGACATGCTGCATCTGCCCCCAAATTGTCAAATATCTCCTTCCACTTGACATATCCTTCACATATTCTCACCTTTGTTATCTAACGCTAACAGACTGGCTCCTTTGGAAATCAATTCTTGGACTACAGAAACCAGACCATTCTTTGCTGCTATATGAAGGGGCCTAGCAAACAAGGGAGAAACAGCCACTATTATGACAATGTCTAAAATACAAGTACAGGGCTCGATTTCACAAAGAGTTAAGATTGATCGTAACTGCAAATCCATCGCAGTTGCTTAGCAAAGAGTGATGTCACAATACAAATCACTATGGTAATTACTGCTAACTCATCTTAAGATGAATCTTAGTGCTTTGTGAAATCGGCCCCAGATGAGTTTGTTTCTAAAGCAATCCACAAGAGAAAACAGAGTCTGTCCATTTAAAGTGAAAATTAGTTACTTTCAAGGAGCATATTTTATAGACAAATAGCAAATGGAAACAAGTGATCAAGTAAACAAGGAAAAAAGTATTGCAAAAATACAGACAACTTCAATTATAATATAAATCTATTTTAAGCTATCTAGCCCTACACCACCAACATTAGGGCTAGATAGCTCAGTTGATAGAGTGCCGCCACGTTAATCCGAAGGTCGAAGGTTCAAGTCCCGCTCTAGTCAATTTTTCTTTGTTCAATCCAAAATTACTTTTCTTGTTTGGCGAATAAAACCGAAAACAAATGAAAATGAATACCTAGAAACAACAGCAAGTATTTTCTTTAAGGGGAAACGGCAAATACCAAATTAGAATACTCACGTTTGGTTGTCACTGTTAGCGGTGTTTATAATACTAACATCCTCTAGCTTCTCTAGAATCATCAACGCACAAGCTTCATGTTTCTACAAATTAAAAAAGTTACATTTATTGATCAATTTAAAGGTTGGTTAACCTAAATCTTAATGACTTGTTTGCTTGGAACCTTCCTGCATCCATCAAGATCCCTAAGCTAGCCAAATCATGGGTCTATTGAATTACAAATGATTTTCCTGCTCCAATATGGAACAGGAAACTTTGAGACTTTCCTAATTATAAACAAGATTTCAATCATTCCCTCTTTCCACCGTTGTTTCGTTGACCAATTGAGATGACGGGCTGTGTCTTAACCAAGCAACTTTGGCTACAGTTATGCCTATCCACTGACTATTTATCTGATCTTCTCCGTCAATATATTCCTGTTCCTCCTCTTCGTTCTGCTGGCCAATCCCTACTGACGCAAACTACTTTTTCCACTAAATTCTATGGTCAAAGAACGACTTACCTCTTCATATTCGCCAAGCCAACTCTCTTCAGATTTTCAAGGGACTTTTAAAGACTCATTTCTTTGAATCAGTATTTTTGTAACATATTGCTTTATATATTTCATTTCATTGTTTTCTGTTTTGTGTTGCACGTAGGCTCCTGCATTATGCGCTATATATATGTCTCGTATTATTATTATTATTATTATTGGCTGCAGTATAGACGATGTGACCTCTGTTTACATTCAAACCACCCTCTGTTGACAAAACACTGTCCAAGTCATGTTTCCGCCGGGCAAGAAGACGCGTTCTCATGGTAACATTGCGTGTACTTTCTAGCTGGCTGTCAGTACACAAAGGTTTTGCCCGGCGACATGCGCGCGCATCATGTTATGGTTTCCGAGTGATGTCAGAGGTTACATCGTCTATAGGCCTTCTCAGTGATCTAGCCATAGCCATAGCCATAGCCAAAGCCATAGTTACCTGTTGACAGGCAAGATGCAAGGCTGTGTTCTTCTGACAATCCAAGACGTTAAGATCAGCACCGGAGCTGGTTACAACCAACTCTGCAATCACACAAAGTTATTACAACATCAATAAAGGTAGCAGCAACTCCATAAAAAAAAATCAACTGGAAAGTTTGATCTCCTATGCAATTATTCAATTCAAATTGGCATTCATGAAACAATACTGTGGAAGACCACTTTCTTGGGAATGCTGAAAATACAATTAAGAGTTTCTTTAATTATTACTTTAACACAGTTTATGTATCACATACACAGAGGGCCAACGATGCAAGGGGGAAGGTGGAAGCAGATTAATCCGTTTAGAAAGACAACTTGGTTCGTCACATGGAAACGTTTTGTTGGGACAATTCAGTATCGAGGTGAGCTTTTGACAATAAAGAATGTAAGATAGGAAAGAGAGTATGATGCATCATTTTCAGTTAAAATAAAACACCAACAAAAAAATTAGCATTCTGTGAACAAAATTGTTTCTATCTACAGACCCCTTGTATATGACGTCACAAGCCCCAAAAGTCCCTCACTGAGGTCAATGAAGAGTTATCATTGGCTGCGTCATGTGCAGCGCATACATGCGTGCACGTTTCCATTGTTTGGCATAAAAGATGGCAGCCAATACAAGAGGTCTATTGCTCCACCAGATACAGAGTGCGTAGTTTTTAAAAGTTTTATGCAGAGCAGTTCTCCATTTTGAAAACTGATATCTATCGATAGCAATATCTATGTGAAGTCTGACTACTGGCTATGTGCACAAACTACACAAACTACCGAGGGCGCCTTAAACCTGTCGCTGGTTAGCATGCTCCTTTAGATTGAAATAGTGTTGGGATATCGGATTACAGATACCATCTTGAGTTAGAACGAAGATGATGCAGTGCTAGATATTAAAAGAAAAAGTAATGTAGACTTAAGAAGCTGGCAAATCTGTACAACTAGTGGGCCACAGTGTGCATACAGAGCAGATTGTCAAATACACCAATGATATTTTGAGATAAATTTTGCATAAGAAAATTTAAAATAAATTTATCAAATCAATCGAACAAAACAACTGAACTAAATCAATGATTAACATCACTAGTAAAATCAAATAAAATCATGAAGAAAGAATAAGAGATAAAAGAACGAATTTGAATCTTAAATTGGCAGAGAGGCTTGTGAGAACTTAACTGAACAAAAAACAAAATACAAAGAAATATTTTTTTTAGCAGACATTAAATTTGTTCTACAGCATAATGATGGCTATTAGCTACCAAACACACTCATGGGAACAAAAACCAATACAATAACTTTATCAAAAAACATATACACAATTCACTGACGTTTGTACAACCAAGCATGAACTCAAAGAAGAAGTGATGATTTTGCCCTCATTTAGGGGATGGTCCAACAAATGCATGTTAAATTGTTTTGTGGACATTTTAATCAAAGTAAACCAAGGGGCATGAAGTCAATTTCCTTTACCATCTTCATGAATCGAACACCAGTGACATCAGGTTTACATTTAACAAACAACCTTAATCCTTTCATGAATCTTAACCCACCAGTGACATTTAACAACCAACAAACCCTTGCATGTTTTGTTTTCCTTAGTCCTTTCATTAATCTCAACACCAGTGACATTTAACAACCAACAAACCCTTGCATGTTTCGTTTCCCTAGTCCTTTCATCAAATGGTCCACCTTAGCAAAATTAAACAACTACTTTTTACCATTAGTACGATTGTGAAAGATTACTACAGCAAAATGTTTGCTACCAATATGGCTACAACAAAATAGCTACAGTTATGAGCAAGAGACATTTAAAATGGCAAAAATAACAATTGTGCTAGTGATTTGGATATCTTCTGTCCTTACCCAACGATCCGTCAATTGAATCTGATGGTGCACAGAAGAGTTCTGAACAAGAAACCAGTACAGAGGAATGATCAATGATCAAGACTTTTAGGACACAAGAGGGCAGTAGACCGATATAGATGACGGTACACTAGCTAAGACTGTTAAAAAATCATGACATCTGTTCGCAAGAACTGACAGGTTTTGATCTTGTGAATGATATATCATTAAGTAAAGCCATTATAATTTCATTAAATAGCAGATGTAGATTTGTGTTGCCATTTTCTTGGGTATGAGCAGTTAAATTTGGCAAAACATTTTACCATTGTTTTGTAAAAATTGTTTTACAATTTGGTGATAAATTCACTGAGTGAGATGCGAAAAACCAAAGTCAACAGTGATAAACTGTCACTAGTGTATTTTGTAATTTCTTCGGGCCCAATTTCATGGCTCTGCTTACTGCCGAATTCTGCACTTGCAATCACCTTTATTCGCCGAATTTTTGCGCTAGCTGTGAAAGTGAAGAATGCCTAGTAGCGTGGAGTACGCACGCGCACAAACAAAAATTCCCTACTGACCTGTGAAATATGCTCGACGGAATCGCGGAATTCCCTGCTTCTGTAAGTCCTGATTCTTTGCTTACGGCATTGAGCTAAGCAGAGCCATCAAACTGGGCCTCGCTAAGACTTTTCTACTGGTTTAAAGAGCTTGGAGATGAATGCTCCGCTTTAACAATTTGTCATTTTTACCTATTCAGACCAATCTTGCCCATTCTTCTCAATTTACAGGGAATTCCCGAGTTGATGGTGATTTTATTAATAAAGGACTAACCTATGGTTCCAGCAGCTCCACTCTCAGCGGCTACCATGACACAAGTCTTGCCATACTTATCTAGAATGTTGGGTTGGCCACCGTGTTTCAACATCAGCTGAAGACATTCTACCTGATCATTCAGAGCGCTGGCATGGAGTGGAGTCCTGTATTAGACAAAAGGGAATTTTTTCCTAACAACTTATCAAAATTCACACTGATGCTCTTGGGTTATTTTACGGGAGAAATCTCTTTACAGGTAAGGTTCAAGCTTAATTGACCCCTTGCACGACGTGGAACGCACCTACCATGGGCATCTAGTATTTCCACCATTTTGGGAGACAATTCCTTTGTGTACATTTTGACTCCCAAAATGGCGGACAGGATAGCTGCGTGTAAGTGCGCTGTGCGACGTGAAATGGGTCACTTAGGCAAAACAAGTCAATTTCATTTCTCAATATTCAAATTTTCAACAAAATTTTGAATAATCTTTTCTTTAAAGATTGTCACATTAGAAACAAACATTTTTCAGGGGGAAAAATATTATATTAACAAAAAATACAAACACTTTGTTCTTAAAAGATGGAAGTTTTATCAGCATTGAAGTACTGTCTAGGCCTACAGAGAAAAGTTTTGCTAATACTGCATATACATACGGTAAAGATTTGTGTAAAAAAAAATTAAAATTTAAGAAAAGTGCCCACCACAAAGATGAACTAAACAATATCTGACCTTCCTTTGCGATCTTGAATGTTCACAATCTCATCTCCTAGTGTCTCAATCAGAATCTCTGCACAGGATTCATTGTCATTTAGACTGGCAAGAGAGAAAAAAAGGAAAAGAAAACTCTCAAATCTTGATGAAATTTTGACATTCTGCTTTTACTATCAGCCATGAATTGACTGAACTAATGGAACCCTTGTATTATGATGCCAAAAGCTCAAACAGCACCCTCATTGAGGTAAAAGGCGATCTCTCATTGGCTGATAGTCGGCGCACACACGTCATATGAGCGTTTCTGTTGGTTGTGCTTATTGATGGCGGCATATGCAAGGGATCTATCAGGGAGGAATGCAAAATTAAATGGATGGTAACTTGAGGTTAGCCTCAAGCGTTTTTGAGGTTTTCCAGGGTTATCTGGGGTTCAACTTCTAGTTACCTTGAGTTACCGCTTGTTTAATTCTGCAATTCTCCCTTATAGCCACATTACAGGGATTGAAGGATTATTACAGAGGATGGACAATACTTACACAGCACAGTGTAAAGGCGTGAAGGAGTTGCCTTTGAAGAACATCTTAGGATCTTGTTCAAGAAGCAACTCCACACAATGCTCATGACCTGGAAGAGTAGAAACAGAAAAGATCAGGAATGAGATTTGACGAATGTGGAAATTCCTGGAAAGTAGCTTGTTTTGGACCCAGGACCTCCAATATTTTTACAATTCAGGAGGTCTAAACTACAAGTTTGGACACAATGTGGACTATTCATTCCTCCCTTTGGTGACAGCTTTACTTCTTTCAAGAAAACTTGAGGTTTGCGAAAGAAAAATTCTGAGAAATCACATGGCTGAAAAGATACCTAAATTCTATAAAGAAAAGCCTAGCAATATTATCGTGTGTTATCATCTGAAAAATATTCAAAATCACATTCACCATATTGTAAAGCTTTGAAACATAATTTAGATTGTTTCTTTCAGAAAACAATGCTGATGGTGAAGGAAGTGAAGTCACTGTGAAGTACAATACAGTCCAGCCAGATAGTTGTTTTGTTTCAGCGGAAATGATTTCTTACATTCCGAAGAGGTACATGTAACTAAACTCTCACCATTATAGCAAGCCCAATGTAGCGGAGTATACCCATTACTATCTAGGTAGTTTGTGCATCCAGCCTGTAACAGCGCCCCCAATATTCCAACATGGCCGCACGCTGCTGCCATGTGGAGGGGAGTCCGACCTTTTATATCTGAACAGGAAGTGTTTGCTTGGCTTTGTAGCAGGGCGTCTACACATTCCTCATGACCATTGGCAGCCTGTTAGAAAAAAAAATCACGAATTTAAACAAAAATTATCAGAGAAAATGTTCTATGGGAGAAATATTTCATTTATATCCCAGACAAGGCAGTCCAGGCCTGGAATTAAATGGAATCCACAGAGGCCACACCCTCTGTTGCCCTAGTCTTGGCCTTGGTGTCCCTTCAAAAGTTTCCAATAGACTTTACAATTTATTTATTTACTAAGTCTGGATTCTCAGAAAAGTGAACTTAATCACTATACCAGCCAATAACCCCATGGAGAGAAGACAAGGAAGACAATTTGTTTTAGACATGGGAAGAAAACCCCAGAAAATTGTTTCAGGGAAAACCAACGCAATCAAGTAGGGACTGAAAACCAAATCCACATCGTGCCCCCTGGGGTCCTAAAAGGGGAAGGGGAGGAAATATACCACTACTCCAACCTGACCGCCCTTCCAATGGAAGTGCCCTTTGCAATATGAAACTGGCCTTGCCCTCTCAAAGATGAAATTCCAGGTCGGATGGTCCTCCAGTAGGTTTTGGAAATTGTAATTTCTGATTATCTGGTTTGAACAAATTCATCATGAAATCATTCTAGGAGAATTTTACTTACCCCGCGGTGAAGAGCAGTTCTATGGTGGATATCTTTAGCACTAAGACTAGCCCCGTGTTGTAGAAGCAATAGAGTAGCATCGGTATGCCCATTGCTAACAGCTACCATTAACGGTGTACGCGCTTGATTATCAAGGCAGTCTACTGCCCCCTCTTGGTCAGCATTTTCCAGAAGGATTCTCAGGCATTCTGCGTGTCCATTGTATGCTGTTGGAAATAAGAGAAGTTACAGGGAATTTTAATCGACGCAACTCTTGGGTGACAACTTAAAGGTAGAGTTGTACTTTGGTAATGACCCCGAAAAAAAGGTGTAATTTCTATCTGAAAGCTTAGTGGTATAAAGATGGTAATGGTGGTAAGCATCTTGCAAAATTATTTCATCTGGAATGCATCCGTTGATTAAAAAAATCAAAATTTGGATGAGGCGAGTTTTGGAGCATTACATTGACAAAAACAAATCTATGAGTTGCACAAACTATGTTTCTAAAAGGCCATAAATCTGAAGCATTCGTCTTCACTTACCAGCAGCATGTAAAGGTGATCTCTTTGACACAGAGTCATTAACTAAAATAGTTGCTCCCTGCATGACTAAAGCTTCAACACAGTCTAAATGACCCTTAAAAGCAGCCAGGTCAAGGGCCGTACGACCGTTTGCATCCTGGATGTCCAGATTGACTATTGACCGCATCAAAACATGAAGGACATCCACATGACCGTTATAAGCCTGTGAATAAAAACACAAAAATCAAATCCTCACCGTGTTTTTAATTTTTTTTTTTAATGCAAGTTTGCCTTAAACAAGGCTAAAAAGCTGCTCTTGGTAAGGGGCTGAAAGAAGAAAACATTTAAGATCAACATAACTCAGGGGAGCTGAAGTTAGGAGTTAATATTCCTCTTAAAATTAATTATCAAGTGGATTCAAGAAGGATGCAAGGTAGGCAATCATAATAACATGCAGTTCTAATATAGCGCTTTACAACACCCAACTGACATCTTAAAGTGTTTTTGTTGTTGACAGATGCAGAGCTGTTTGAATTATGAGACCCATTTACGTAACACCTTGTAAAGGTTTCCGAGGTGATGTAGGGCAATCTGCAACACCAGGGCAGTCCCCTTCTCTTAACGGTAAGTGTAGTGGGATCTTTCAAGTGCATTACACATCACACGCTACTTACTGCTTTACGTCCCGTCCGAAGGACAAAGCAATTACGGTGAAGTGTCTTGCTCAATGACACCAGTGCCATGACCGTGAACCAAAAACCCAGACAATGCAAAGTTACTTACCGCAAGGTGAAGAGGGGTAGTAAGCGGTGTTGATCCACTGGTGTTCAGAAGATCACTCGCAGCTACAGCTTGTAGCTGAAATAAACCAAAGCCAATCACAAACAAATGCTTTTAATCGCAGTAACCTCTCTGAATTTTCTGATAGATCTGTTACAATCAAACACGGAAGCAGGAATTAATAAAATATCATAGAAGGAAACAGTGCAGACAATAAACCTGAATTTATTGAGTGACCTTTGAACTTACAGGAAGGAAGTTTTTGAAACTATGGATACAAGTTTAAAGTGATCTTGGATACATAAATGGAAAGTTGGTACTCTTTCTTCCATAAACCTTTTTGAGATATGGTGGACACTATAGGAGTGAACTGTTTGGTTCGGGTGTAATAGTGTCCTAGTAGTGTGTCCACCATATCTAAAAATGGGTAATCAAATTGAGACCTGCTAAAATCTTTGTAAAGATCCTTGCTGAGCTGAAGTAACTGGTACCCTGTTTACCTTTTCAGCAGCTAAGCAGTGTCCGTTAGCTGCAGCGTAATGCAGTGTGTTGTATCCATTAACATCCCTGAGTCTTGGATTAGCGTTGTTATGAAGTAAATGCTCAACACAACTACAGAAAAACAAACGGTATAAAACAATTTAAAATAACATTTTCAAATTTCATGCGTCATTATATGATTGAACTCATTTATTTCAGTTGTAATAAGTTACTGGCGTCCTTTTTAAAGAAATAATTATGTCTGAACTATTTTCATATGAAATGTAGGTTTGACTAACTTTACAGAAATGTGAAAAAGGTTGATTTTAAAGACGGTTTCAAACCTACCTTAGACTGGATTTAATATAATTGGATATCAGTGAATAACAGGAGTGTAGTACGAGGACACGACAAAAGAAGAATTTGAAAGCAATCAATTCTGAAGACGTAAGACGTAAGACGTTTTGTTTGTAAACAATACTTACTCTGCATCCATGTCAGCAGCCGCAGCGTAGTGAAGCGGAGAGCATTCTCTGCTGTCAAGCGAGTTAACGCTTGACTTCATAGCAACCAGGGACAATGTACACTGATGGTTAGCATTTCCAGATGCGTAGTGCAAAGGTGTGCGACCTTCTTTGTCCGTCAGACTGAAGTCGGCACCGCTCCGGATCAGAAGATCCAAGCAGTCTACATTTCTGAAAAGTTTCAGAGCAGCAAATTACTCACAAGAATATTTACAGACAGATTTATGCATTATTCATTACTAAATTTCACATTATGATTATTCATATTCATAAACATATGCATTATTCATATATATTCATGTGCATTATTCATTTATGTAAATTGCTTACCCTGAGCATGCTGCACAGTGGACACATGTTCTACCGTTGTCATCCAATGCATTAATATCACACTCTGCTGCTAACCAAGAAATTAAAACAAAAAACTCAAGTCATTTTAAAGAAATTGAAATGTTTACTTGAAATATAAAAGATGAATCTAAGACATTCATACCTGCTTCAAGGAGCTTCTTACAGCACATTGTGTATCCATTAAGAGCAGCAAGATGAAGAGGTAACATTCCATGGATGCCACGCCTAGTCAAGAAACAATCCAAGAAAACATTGAGAAATGTAAATAGTTTATCATTTCAAATCACCATGGATGATATTTGAGTGGTCACACAATAGGAGGGTTGACTGTTTACTGTGCAGATGCATTTGCCACATATCATATTGCAGGCTGACATAGTTTATCTATCACTCAAAACCACTGTGGATATTAAATAGTCAGACAGTAGGAGGGTTAATGACAGTACCTTGTAGGTACAGCTCCATGCATAAGTAAAGTGACAAGAAGTTCTTGATGTCCATTCTGAGCAGCTAGATGAAGGGGTGTGTTACCATTCTTATCAGCACAGTCAACTGTCGCACCTAAGAAACACAAACAAGAACAAAAAGGCAATCTTGGGTATTGTGATTTGAACAATTATTTCAAAGCTATTGCTGAATTAAGCTTGAAAGACAGGCTGAAAAATAACAAAACTTAATTAAATTAAGTTAAATATTAAATAACTGAGTAATTCTATTTGCTAAATGTTTCTGGAAACAAGTTGCCTTTTCGTTTTAGCTTGCCCTGGCTTATCGGTGAAACTTCAAAATGCTGTATTACCAATACCCTTTTGGTTTAAAATTATTGTTAAATGAATTTACTATTTCTCCTGCAGTTTTGGAACTGATCAACCCAGTAGCAAGAGCCCAGTGGAAGGGGCCCAGTGGACGAGGCGCAGATGTCAGGGCCCAGTGGCCGGGGCCCAGAGGCAAAGGCCCAGTGGCCGGGGCCCAGTGGCCGGGGCCCAGAGGCAAAGGCCCAGTGGCCGGGGCCCAGAGGCAAAGGCCCAGTGGCCGAGGCCCAGTGGCCGGGGCCCAGTGGCCGAGGCCCAGTGGCCGGGGCCCAGTGGCCCGGGCCCAGTGGCCGGGGCCCAGTGGCCGAGGCCCAGTGGCCGAGGCCTAGTGGCCGAGGCCCAGTGGCCGGGGCCCAGTGGCCCGGGCCCAGTGGCTGGGGCCCAGTGGCCGAGGCCCAGTGGCCGAGGCCCAGTGGACAAGGCCCAGTGGCCGGGGCCCAGTGGCCGGGGCCCAGTGGCCGAGGCCCAGTGGCCGAGGCCCAGTGGCCAAGGCCTAGTGGCCGAGGCCCAGTGGCCCGGGCCCAGTGGACAAGGCACAGATGTCAGGGCCCAGTGGCCGGGGCCCAGAGGCAAAGGCAAAGTGGCCGAGGCCCAGTGGCCGAGGCACAGAGGCAAAGGGGTGTCATGAAATGGACAAGATCAGCCCAGCATTGCCTTGCAAAGCTTGATGATTTTCCGATGTAATTTCACAAAAATGTAAGTTCTACTTTACTGATATATAATTTCCTAAAAATGTCCTTACTTCTTTGTTTCTGGTTTGTTGTGATTTATGGCTATGGATTAATTTGCAAACTTTTATCCAAAAGCGTGTGTAGATTTAGCAGCATTGTTAGTTAAGTTTTGGTCAGCAGAAGCCAGTTTAAACGTAATGAAAAAGATTAGTATGTGACAGCCCTTTGTTACAAATTGTAAAATTATTCGTGCCATCTCTTTGACAAGGCTGGTTTTGTATTATAAAGGCACTACGCTTCCCTGTAATATGTTGTCAACTTACCCCATCATTCAAACACCTGTAGTTTTGAATGATCTATCAATTAACCTGCTCTTTGAACCAACAGGTGCATGATGGAGGGGACAGGAAGGGGAGTATTATGAACCAACACATATAATGGAAAATTTAATGGGAAGGGTAATCTAAATCTACCTTCTACATATTATGTTAATTAACACGGTCAAAGGTTAAGAATGATTTTCTGTTAGTATACAGAATCAAAGAGAACTCACCATGCTCTATTAAAACTTCTGTTACTATAGTAACGGGTGCAAACAAGAGAAGGAAAAGATGGGTACACACGTGAATTCAGTAGAATGGCCACCGATAGAAAATGAACACACAAAATATTCACACACACAGCAGGCAGATTTACAAATCAAGATGCAACAAATTCTAAGTTGTGGCATATTTTATCCCAATTTTGATCTAAAATGGAGCAGTATATACAACACAACTAAACAAGAAAAAAAATGCACAGATGCGTACATACTACACAACTCACATCATGCTTACTGTCTCGTTTCACTTTTACACAAATACTTGCTTCAAATGGAAGGTTGTAAATTAGGAAGAATCAAACCACTTCACCATAACAAGATACAAACAACGCTGACGAGTTGACAAACTTAAAAATAAAATCCCATGACATAGTCTTTCAATCTATAATTTGTTTATTGAGGGGGTTTTTTAGCTCAGAAACTAAATTGCCTCTAAGATCAAAACCTTCCACCTCAAGACCTTTCTGCACACACACATTCCAATAAGCCATTTGCAAGTTAGATTTGAATAAAGTCTGGTACAATGACTTGCTTAGTCACAAGTTAACGCTTAAATTTGAATTCCTCAGACTATAGAGACAGCTGCTATGTCAAATGGTTCGGGGCAAGCTTTTGTATAGCATCCTCCAGATGAGCAAACCCTGGTACTAATGTGCCATACCCATTCATTCAGAGTTGTGTATGGGTTTTCGCCAACTCTTAACGTAACTACAAAAAGCATGCCCGAATCATGTGACATAGCAACTGTCTCGGTAATTTGAGGAATTCAAATTTAAGTGATAACTTCTGATCAGGCAAGTCATTGTACCAGACATTATTCATATCTAACACGCAAATGGCTTATTGTTACATCCCTGTGGAAACTTCTTTCGTTCTTTCCTTTGTCCCTGTACTTAACATCCTCCCATAGACTTTGTACACAAAATTCCTTGTGAACATCCCCCTCTTTAGAATTTCCCTTTGGAGACCTATTTTCCATGTTGTTTACAGTCTCCATAAGGTAGCGAATAACACAGACCCAAGGCTTACTGCTATAAATCTAGTCAAATATAAAGGCAAGCACCTTCCACAGCCCAAGGACCTATGGCTTTATGTTCCATGACAGCAGGGCACGAATTTGGGGGAAAAAATCCACAAGACCATAGGGCTTGTACAGTAGCTCAAAATGTTTACAAGACTGAAAGTCAACATTTGAACAAAAACACAAGACCGCCGGACTTTTGCAGTCATGAGCTTACTGGCCCGATGCTACATGTCAATCACTGGCCTCGGGCAGGTGGTCCAGTGTAAAATTGGAGCCTTGGAGAGTAGACCAACAAACTAAACCTATTGCAAGATATTATCTTCCATCAAGTCAGCATTGCTTTACATTAACATTCATGCCTTTTTTGCTTTGCCAACTATTCGCTCTATACACCATTTTTGTAAATTGGTTATGACATATTTAATAAACAAACAAACAAAAGACATTCGATACAAAATCACTTTTCTGTACCCTATAGCTGCAACAATATTTGATTTAAGTAAACACGCTCAGCTGAACCAACAAAAAATTGCCAAGCTACGCTGCTTCCAGCACGTTTTACCAGGGAGGGGGGGGGGCTTAATTGTAAGTAAAATCATAGTACGCCACAGATATGAGATATTACTATTATGTTGATGATGATTATTACCATGTTTAGCAGACTGGGGCGATTTTGGTTGGTAGGTGACTGAAACGATTGACATTAAAAATGAATGAGAGAAATGGTACATCAACAATGGACATTCATAAAAATTGCGTACATGCAAACAAACATGTTTTTCAGCAGTGTATTTTCAACTGTTTAAAGCAAAATTGTTAGAATGACCTGAAATGACTGTGACTTGATGACTGATTTGTTTCCTAAAGGCAGCTGAATGAAAATTTACAAAATTGCAAAAGCAACGCAAATAACTTTAACCTTAACTGAATAAGGATCCTAGTAAATTACACTATAGTTAGGGTTAATGTTATTTAATCAAGATTGGTCTCTTTCTATTTGCAATCCTTGATATCAAACGACCCAGTCTTTAAGAATGTGACAAAACAATTCCAGGTATTCTCCATTCTAAGAAGAAAAAACTTTCATTTAATTGTCATAAATTTTTCATAAAAACAGAAAGACACTATTAGAAAAATTTCTCCTGTGCTACCAAAGTGTTCCATTTGCATGCAGTAAAATTAGTTGCCTCCAAGGTGCATGTAAAACGTTGTCTCGTGTAACAAGACCCTAAGAACTGGTTTTTACAACGTGACAAAACGGTATTTTAGAGTTTGGCACTCTTGAATACTTTTCGTGAGTACAAGAATGAGTTTTATTCTGTGAGTACGAGTATGAATGAAGGTAAGACATAATAAGCCACAAAGGTTAAGTCAGTGTCATCACTGAGATGGGAAATTGTTTATGATGTGTTTGAGAGGGTGGCACACTTTTAGTTCAGTACTTTCCAAGAATTAGTTTTATTCTGTGAGTACGAGTACAAACAAATGAAGACATCTATTATTCATGATTATGATGAGTTTAAGTACGAGACAACTTTTCTGTGAGAAAAGTTTTGAGAACGAGTTCATTTTGTGAGTACAAGTAAGAATACAAATAAAGAAGAAAAGTAGTGAAATGACAAGTTCAGAGTGCAAACCATGATATATTTTTAAATTGTTTCAGAATATTCAGAAAGGAACCTACTGTGTTCAATAAGACTCTCTGCTCTGGTGTAGCGACCCTGGAGGGCAATCATGTGGAGTGGCATCCGGCCATCTTTACATCGAGTGTTGACATCTGCTCCTTCACTCAGAAGTATCTCAAGACACATGCCACCGTGGGGAGAAACGGCAGCAAGATGAAGAGGAGACTGTAATAATTAAGATGGACAATAGTTAAACATCTCTAAAACAAAAAAGTAAGTGTGTCCTGGGATAGAGTAACCTTAAACAAGATGTTGAGCGCTGCATCTTTACACAGATGGAGAATCTTTAAGATCCAGCCCCTAGGTGAGAGCATCTTTATGAGTTTTAGAATCTTACACCACAAAATTAAAGACACTGTTACAAGTAAGATGGAAATTGTTAGCAATGGATTTTTTTCTTCTGATTTAACTTATACAGACAGGGATCAAACATTAAAGTATGCTAACAATTCCTTAGAATATTGCATTAAAGACGAAGTTAAGATACAGGGAAAATCAACCCAATTAATTGAATTTCTTTGGTCTTTTTTTGAGGTGGTCTTACCTGGCCTTTATGGTTGAGTACATTGACATCTGCACCATGCTGAATCAATTCCCTGAGCACCAGATCATTCCCATTGAGGCATGCAACATGAAGTGGTGTGTTCCCATGGACATTCACTACATCAGCCTTGATAAGTCAAGGAACAAGACAATTAAGGTAAGTTTAATCAATAACAAGACAAAAAAACAATCTTCAATAATGATTTTTTATTGATAATATCTTATGATCATGTCAACAGAAAAATATCTGGGGGTTTAATTTGTCAGGAAATTTCCCCAGAATTTATGAAAGCGATGATAGTGACAAGTGCTGGTGGGTTTGGATACCCAAAGATAAATTATATTGTGACAAATAAAATAATGGAATAAATGTTGGTAATCAGGCAAGATATTTTATCCTTGAAAAAAAAGTTGAAAAATCTCATCGACTACAAGAGCTGACATATATACAGGCTTCTTAGGCAATTTCATAATAATCTTAGTGATTTCATAAGAAAACAAAATATAAACTAAATTAAACTAATCATTAATCAGAATAGGTGGGTTTCACATGATGGCACATATCCCACAATCCTCTCTGAATGGCTAACTTTCGCCATCTTTGATGATTTTGAATTGTTTTTGTCCATTACCATGTCATACCTCAAAGATGGTGCATTCAAAACATTCAGAGAGGATTGTGGGAAATTTGCGACGTTATTGAAATCCACCTAAACAATTAGAAGAATATCTTGTCTGATGATGTGCAAATTGAAAATAAAATGTGCAACATGTAATAGAAGATCTGAATGATGTATGCGTTTTTAAGCCTGAGGCGCAAGACATAAATTTTGACTCTTAGCAAATCCCAAAGAGAGCAAAATACCACCTCTGTGCATCCAGACCCACTAGAGGTGAAACCCTTATCAGTCTCATTGGAAGACCCAGGTTGGTTGGGTGAATGCCATCAAACAACCATAACAAATGCTTGTCTACTTTTGGTTTAAAACATTAAGACCACCTCAAAAGCCCTAATGGTCACCAAAGATCCTTTTTTTAAATGACTGGAATGAATGATTTGATTTTGAATTGCGTCCTTACCCACCGCATTACTTACAATTCGTTTTTGTTTGGTCAGTTGAAAGTGCACCAATCGGATCATAGTCTGGTATCAAATTAAATCACACACTTTGTTATACTGAAAATGGATTACTCCACAGATGTATATAAATATTAGAATAAGATGAAATCCAGTGAAGAATGTTGAGTGGGTTGGGGTGTTGAGTGCAGAAAGCAAGCAGTAAGTAGAAAGTGAATAATGTTTGCCTCTACTTGTCGATAACAAACTTTAAATTCATCACACACAAATTTGTCCTTGGGCATTGCTCCCGTGGTTGACCAAGGCTTGAATTTGACAATGTAAGTAACAAAGACTACAGACTCTAACAATCTCAAGCAAATCTATTCTGTGTTTCTGCCTGATTTTGTTTCATTCAGAGTTAAGCCAACCATGCTAGCCCAGGCATACCAGAGACCTCTCATCTGTTGATGGATTCTGTAGGATTCTGTAGGATTCTGTAGGATTCTGTAGGATTCTGTAGAATTATGGGGGATTATGTAGAATTCTGTGGGATTCTGTGGGATTATGTAGGATTCTGTAAGATTTGTTAGGCATCCTACCCAAACAGTTCAAGGAATTGAAAGATCTGAAACGATTTATAACTAACCTTAGCACCAAAATCCAGAAGCACTTTAACAACGCTGACCTGTCCACTTGCAGCTGCTCCGTGGAGCGGAGTGAAATGGTTTCGATCTCTACATCCAATATCTGCATCATTCTCAAGAAGGGACTTGACAACATCAACATGACCTAGCAAAATCACATTAATGAGATTGATGATAAATTTGAGATCAAAGAAATTTAAAAAAAAACCTCTGGTTTGCATCGGGCGTGAATTTGTCTTGAGTACAGTGGCTAACTTACCTGTAATACCGAGTTATTCAGGCTATTTTATAACAATCTTAATGATTTTTGTTAGGGTAAACAAACTTGAAAGTTAAGATTAACATAGGAAGATATTATGCCTGATGTATTTTAGCTATTAGCTATTTTGAAGATGGTGCATCTGACTTCAAGATGTTATAATGAGCCGAAGAGGGAACCTAAGATGACAAAAGCTATGACTTCTCAAAGTTGTATGAACTCTATTTAAGAATGCTTCTTCCTCAAATCTAGGCATAGAGTTAAAATAAAAGAAAAAGACTCAGTTTTGTTTTGATTGCACGTCCAGGTTTGTTTCACATCAACTCGGCTGCCCATCCAAACACTGTATATTTAGTGCACATTTCTGAAAACATTCTTTCCTTACCCATGTAGGAAGCATAATGAAGGGGACGTCGCTCTTTCTTGTCCTGAGAATTAACGGTTCCTCCTTTGGATGCAAGAAGTTTCACCATCTAGGAGAAAAGAAAAAAAGGTTCTCAAAATATTTCTTATAAGTCAGAGAACAGTCTAATATCGAGACCTCTTCAACTTTGATGATTGAACAGGGCTCAATTTCATTCAGCTGTTAAACAGAAAAACTTGCTTAAGACACTAATTTGCTGAGCCAAAGTAAGTAGGATACCAGTCAACATGACATTATAGCTGGTAACCTGTTTCTGCTAAACAAGACTTGTGTGTGTAAAGCAAAATTGTTTCCTTTGCTGTGACATGAAATTGTGCCCTGGACCCAATTTCAGAGCAGCTTAAGCAGAAAATATTGCTATAAAAGTTTTCTGCTAAGTAAACATGAGCAGAATACCAGTCACAAATGGTACATGTGACATGATACTTTGGCTGGTAACCTTATTCAGGTAAGCATAATTTTGATGTGCTTAGCTACTTTTTGTGCTTCACACAGCTCTATGAAGTAAGGCCCAGGTATCTGTAAGTTCTAAAATACCAAGAACCATTTTTCTTACATTGACATGACCATTGAATGCAGCATGATGTAGACTGGTCCTTCCAGCTCTGTCCGTTACATTCACTGTACTTAGATGCATCATGAGTGTATCTGCAATCTCAATGGCGTTATTTGCTGCAGCTACATGCAGCGGTGTCTGCCAGTTCTTGTCACGAGCGTTGACGTCAGCGCTGTGCTTCAACAGCATCTTTACTGTGCTCTGCAACGGAAAAGAATCAAAGTCAGGTAAGTTTGTGGTTTGTTTAATAAAATATAATTTTTTTTATGTATAAGGAGGAGAACATCTTGCAATATCACACACAAATGTTCTGTAATAAAGTGACATCATATTTTGCGCAACTCACAAGCTCTGTTGGTAGAGCGCCTGCACATTAGTCCGGAGGTCGCAGGTTCAACTTGTCTATGTTTCTTTGTTCAACCCAAAGTTATTTAAAATTTACACTGTCAGTTTCCCTTGTGGTTTATTACTTAGCGCTTGGTGATTTCATGTCCTGGGCCTGATTTTATGGAGCAATAGAATGTTGCTAAAAATGTTCTGCTAAGCGAAAGTAAGCAAGGTACCAGTTACAGATGGTATTTTAGCTAGAAACCTTATTCTAATAAGCATCATTTTGTTGATGTTTTTTTTAAATGGATTTTGCTGTTGTGCTTAGACACTTTTAGTACTTAGGCTGGGCTGCTCAATGAAAGTGGGCACAAAACAGCATCTTATAATTACAAAGGTCTGGTGTAAAAGTGACATACGAAGCTCTTAGATGCTACAGCTTTTTGAAACTGGGCACAGAACAGCGTCTTATAACTACAAAGGTCTGGTGTTAAAGTGACATACCAAGCTCTTAGATGCTACAGCTCTGTGTAGAGGAGTTAACCATCTACTATCCTTGGTGTTAACTCGTGCACCACTCTGTGCTAAGAAGTCAACAATCTCTGCTTCGCCTCGGAAGGCTGCTGCATGGATCGGAGTCCGACGCTCCATATCCTAAAATCAAGTAGTACAATGTGTAAGTGAAAACAAACAGTATCTAGACAAACATTTTGGTGGTACAAGCCTCGAGGCCAAATAGCTTTCAAATGTTACCAAATGGTGTGAAAATAACCACATAGTTCAAAGGTTACCACAAGGTCAAGAATGTCATGAATGTCTGAATTGCAAATAATAAAACTGTCGTTTTAAATTGTTAGATTAAATGTCACCATTTCATCAAGAAGAAACACTTTTAAAGGTAATACACAGGGTTGGTTAGGATTAAAAACATCATCGTTTAATTTTACTCTGAAAGCTTACTGATTATGAAATTCATACTAGGAACCATTTTTTGTGTGAAATATTTCCCTCTGGAATGAAGTCATATTCGAGAAAACTGTGTCTGAAAACCTACAAAAACGCAACAGCTGATTTCGGTTGTTAAAAACCAATATTAAGGACAATGTGTTTACATGCTGAAAATTGTGCATGGGTTGTCACTATTTTCTCCTGACTCGCACAACGGATTAAGCCATAATTTTCACAGGTTTGTTATTACAATAGTTGATTACACAAAACATGAACCTGCCTGCGACTATTTTGTCAGACAATCTGAGAAACGTTAATGCAGTAACGCTTTTCAGATTTAAATTTTTGGGGATAAAAAGTGATATCTTTTTCCATAACTGCAGTACTTCAAAGTGAAAAGTTTCTAAAAATGCATTATACTATCCAAAGCTGCTGTACTTCTTAAGATGAGGAGTTTGAACTCACCGTGCTGTTAACATCTTCATTCATATACACCAGACCCCGCACCTCATCCGCATCACCATAAAACACCGCTTGAACCAAGGGTGGCTGTCAGAGAGAAGAAAACAACAGATTGCTAATTGACTCAATTCACCTGCCGTCATCATCACAATCTTGGTGGCTGCATTTTGGGAGTCAATGTCCCAATCTCCAGCATAGTGCACAATGATTCCACGCTGACCATAATTTTAACATGTACACATGTACCGTACATGCAATATGTGTGGCGTGTCGTGGCCGAGCGGATAAGAACACCGGACTGAAGCTCTGGTGTTTCTGATCGGCAGAGTGTGGGTTTGAATCCCACAAGTGCAAAATGAAAGTTTACTAGCCCGGCCCAATTTCATAGAGCTGCGCAGAAAATATTGCATAACAATTTTCTGCTAAGCAAAAATGAGCAGGATACCGGTCACAAATGGTACATGTGACATGGTACTTTGGCTGGTAACCTTATTCTGGTAAGCATAATTTTGTTGTGCTTAGCATCTTTTTGTGCTTAAAAAGCTCTATGAAATTGGGCCCTGGTGGGCTTAAGCTTAAGCACAAGGTCTGACAGTGAACCTTAAAATACATTATCCTGTTAATTCAGTGAGTGAACCCACCATTTCTGATGTCAACGGAATCAATTTCACTTACGGCCTACCACTCAAGTAATTCAAGCTGAGCCAAGTTTGTTGGCTTCGATCACCGACAATGAATCCAGTCTATAAATAACCCAGGTTTTTCCCTTATGAGTGGCCAAATGCAAGTTAAAACACAAGAGAGGGCCAGTAAAAATTCTCTCCAAGTGGCTCGGCTGGCCAGTAGTTTGTAACAAAAAGGGTCACTAAGTACTGGTTATAAAAGTACAAACAAAATTAAGTGATAGGCCTACAGTGTTGAACTAAATATGGTGTGTACACAACATGTAGTGCATGTAAAAAATACTCCAGATGCTTTTAACATTCAAAAGTAAAACATTATCTTTGTTTTTCTAGTCTTCATGAATAACATGTTTACAACACTTGCTAGTATTAAACTATACACAGCAGTAGTTCTTAGAAATACATATTTTGTCCATCTGTACACGAGTATCAATTTGTTTTTATTGAAATCCCAAAAGTAAATCCTGTTATTTTATTACAATTGAATACTTTAAAGAAGTGTGTAAATGTATCATCCTTTTTTTCCCCCTTTTAATTTTTCCCAACTTCCTGTTAGTTTCCTCCAGAATGACGTTGAAAGGATCTTCTTTATATGCATTTTCTCAACTTCCTGTTATTTTCTTGAAGACATTTTCATCCCACAGCATCAGACAGTACTCCTTTTGTACGTGTACGTACGTAGTAGATGTATCGGTTACAATCACCGTGTGATTGACGGTGAGACTCGCAGCAATCTGATGGTTTCCTCTGGACTAACTCTCAGGAAGAGTGACTCATGCGTACCACGGTCCAGTCTACCGAGCTCCCTGCTCAATGTATGCACATTAAGTCCCATGATGGTCTTCCAACTCCTTCATAATGTGCAGTCTTAAAACTGACTCGTCTTGTTTCAAATCCCTTTATTTGACCCTGTTTTATCTATCATTTACATGTTAATGTATTGTAAGTGAACAGTTTGGACACCCAGGTTTTAAATTTTCCAGCAAATTTGGACACCCTTTTACCAAATCCTGGATAAAACCTTGGTTCAAATTGATGTCAGCTTTATAACAAAACTAGTGACAATTCAGCCTTTGAATGCAATGGCTAAAAATGCAATGCATTAATTGTGTAATCAACGTCATCTAATACATCTTCACTAACATTTACAGTGTACCATCGGAAGACAAACGGCAAATTGTTCAAGAGTCAAGACTTGATCTCACCACCAGTTTTCTTAGAACCATCACAACGTCAAGAAAAGATTGCTTGTCAACTGTTTGATGATACCTTAACATAATGTATCATCAAATCAAACCATATACATAATGAACACTATAAATACAAAATTTCAAGTTTTATTTTAACAGTACCCCCTCCTTTTCCCCTTGCCATCCCTCCCACCTCCACCCCACCCCCTAAAAAACAAAACCCCCCACCCCCAAAACAAAGACAGCACAAAAACTTAAATACACAATCACTAAGTATTCAAAATTACTTACACATCGCCCCCTCGCAAGGTCAGCATTGAATAGCAGATCAGAGAACACCACCGATGGGTCTACTGAAATTGTCAGTCTATCCGGAGCCAAACTAGACAACTCAACATTGGTAATCATGATGACGATGATGAGTTTCCCAGCGACTCAAAAAGAAAGACAGACTTTCCTGGTAGTTATTTCTTATTTTCAGTTTGACGAGATGATGACACCCCAAGACTTTAACGGAGCAACTCCAGATAGATGTACATGTAGCGTAGTCAGATGCAATAGCGAAACAATTAGACAAGATGATGACACCCCAAGACTTTATCGTAGCAACTCCAGATAGATGTACATGAAGTGTAGTCAGATGCAATAGTGAAACATCTTATTGCAACATAGGAACAATTTTTTCAGACTAGTTCTTCAGGAAGTTTCCTCAGATCTTCTGTTCTTCAATGGTCACCCAATTACTCAAGTCACTATAAGATTGTTTGACAAATCAAACATTTTAAGGCAACGATCCTAATTCCCAATGCATTTGGCAACATTTACAATGTATACCTTGCCACATACATGTACATCATCAGAAATGAGTGCAGGATTTTGTTCAATGCAGACAGTTCCTTGTGCTCCGTTGCTTGTCCAATAATTGCAGACCAATTCAATGGAGGTAAAAAAACTCAAACCCTGATCGCACCAAGTCTAGACACTCACTAGAGTAGAAGGAAAGTGTTTCAACTCTGTAGGAGGGATCAAATATGTAACTTCAGTAGATGAGATTAGACCCAAGCAGAAAGCTAGAAGGAGTCGTTGCATCACATCAAAAGACAAATTTCTCTGCGAACCTTTGATGGTAACTTAAGATTGGTCAGGTTCTTCAGACCTATCACAGGTGCAATTTATTAACTGGTAGCAAATTTCATAAATGGTCGACTTCTCAAATCATCTGTTACAAGTTAGTCATGTACCCGAGTAACAAACATGAATGTCAGAGTCAATCACAACAGCAAGTCCATACATCTGATCTTCAAAGCTTAAGAGGCAGCGATGGAAAAGTTCAACGTCATGTAAGCAAAGTAGTTCAGATTCCAATGAAAGGAGTAAACATGGCCATCAACTCAGAAACATTAAACCCAGTAAATATGTTAAAGACTTGAGCAGCTGTCTAGGTCTTGGTGCATGATGTCACAATGAAAGTTGTTGAGATTTCTCAGGAGACTGCTCCCAGATAGAAGTTCACCTTTCCATAGACAGGACATTGTTATTAAGTGTTTATCAACAAGTGCATACACCCGAGACTCCTACACTGTCAAATGGGTACAACTTTGTCAAACTACTACCTTGCAACGATGAACTTCACTTAGTCATCCCCTAAAATACAAATGGGAATGCCTTACTACATATCCTGCGGACAGAGTCACTGGTTGTTTCAATGGGTGTTTACCAACCAATGTCAAATGGACTGTACCACTGGTAATTGAAGGGTTGATATAACTACCAATGTCGAGGACTGAACTACAGGTAACTGAGGGGTGTTAAAATAACAATTTAGGTCTAACATAACAGGGCAGAATCAATTTGTAGTTTTAGGGGTGTTTAACACCCAAATGTTTCCAGGACTGTACCAAGTAATTTCAGGGGTGTTCTACATTTATGTATGTACATGTACATGTATGTATTAACAACTGAAGGTGGTAACATTTAGACTCAACCACTGGTGATTTTAGGGGTTTCACAATAAAGCAACCAGTGACAATCAGGATCCCAAGAACCCATCTGAATAGAACGATCCATTAGTAGGCTCCTCCCCTTATTAATACACTGAACTTTCATAACAGTGAGCCCTTGCCCTAAAGTCCGAAAAAATGTCCACACATTAAAATAAGAAAATGTTTAACAAGTTTCTGCCCTATGGATTGCTGCACTATGGTTTTTGTGCGTGACGCAGGACAGAGCAAGACCAGAGAGCAACAAATAATTATTTCTTAATTGTTATTTAATTGGTGACTTTTTAAACTATGACTGATCATGACTAAAACAACTAGGAAGTGACAACTTTGAGCAAGTGTGGGTGCTAACCTTAACTCGATTTGCCAATGTATCGCGCATGCATGGTCTGTGTTTCACTCGAATGCGTCTAGTCGATTGATTCATCAAATATGGCAACAAGGCGACAATGTAGTGAACAGAAAAAATATATTATCATTATTATCTGAATGATTGGCATTTTTATTGGCAAAACCATGTATCGTTAAACCACTACTCAATGAGGTGTTTTTTGTTTTAATTTAAACTTTATGGGTGATTGCAAAAGATTACAAAACTGTCCGCCATGTCCCCTAACCACTGGTCTTGAAAAAGTGACGTAACTTCGCGAGATGACTAGAGAAACAGTGCTCAAGGGCTAGGTTGATCAAGTTGGACTAGCTAGTTAAACTATGCAATGCAGACTGAGGCTGGGAGGGTCAAATAGACTGGTGCCTACATGTAGCTTGCGGAGCATGTGGTGCATGAGTGGGTTAAGAACAATGTACATGTGCAAGGCTTAAACCAAATACACATTATCAAAACTTAATATTTTTGTACAAGAAACTGCATGTACATGTAAGTAAAGTGTACGTGTATTCTCTTACAAAGTCTTATGCAATATCTCTATCTGGTCAAGAACTGAACAACTCAGTTTCTTTCTTGAAAGTGTTTTTGGTATGTAACACTCAGGTTTGATATTACTTCATGGAGGCAATGGATGAAATTACCCCCATGCCCCCTGGGTCATTTGATGCCTTTCTGAAATGATCCTCTTCTAAGGAAAAACTACCTTTCCCTTGCACTTGCAGGATCAAAGTATCTTGCCTTAGATCAAACAACATGAAGAAAGAAACTCTAATTTCTTCCTGCATACATGTTTTCAATTGTTATAAGTAGGATTTGAAACTTTGCATGGTGAAGATACAATCAAGTGAGGTTTGCAGAGACACCATGTAATAAATCTCCTATGAGCTGTGGCAGTTATGAGAAGAACCAGTGGTTTAACAACTCCACGTTTCGATCAGTATGCTCTGATCGTCTTTATTTCTCCTGAAGATGAGATCATACACTCTCAAGTTGTTAAACCACTGGTTCTTCTCAGAACCACCTCAGGGCCCAATTTCATAGAGCTGCTTAAGCAGAAAATATTGCTTAACAATTTTCTGCTTTAGCAGAAATGAGCAGGATACCAGTCGTAAATTGTACATGTGACATGGTATTTTGGCTGGTAACCTTGTTCTGGTAAGCATAATTTTGTTAGGCTTAGCTATTTTTTGTGCTTAAGCAGCTCTATGAAATTGGGCCCAGCTCATATAGATTATTACATGGTGTCTCTGCAAACCTCATTAGGGTTTTGATTAGGGCTTGCAAACCTGTCTGTGTAAAAAAGCAATCCTGTATTAAAATTCAAGGTTATGAGTTAAGTTGAGGTGAGATGTTTTTTATGATAGGGGGTTCCTGTGTTACCACAATAATTTGGAGTTAAAATCACATTTACCATGGTGCAAGTTCACCTTAATCTAAAGCAGTGTTCTCCAACATGTAAAAAAAAGCTTGGCGCATCACCACGCTTTCTGTGGCACCCGCCATGTTTGAGAAGTCCCCACCAAGGTTTATAATCCATCTGCTACATTTTGTTACCACTTTTATTTTAAGTTCATGCATTTCAGAGTTCACATGAAATCTTTAAAAGTTTAAAACCTTTGCTCAAAGATGTCAGGAGGAAGTGGCCATCAGGAATCACCTTAGAGTGCACCACAGAGCACTAACAATAACATTCAAAAAAAATTCCAGGCGCTTAGGCGGGAACCCAGAGTATAAATATGAAATACACCTTAGATCTTGTCGTTGTACCACAAAATTCAAATCTCTTCTCAAAACTTATCTTATGTCACAGGTTTTCAAGGACTAATTTTGTTGTGTCTGTTTTTCTTTGTTTTGTTTTGTTTTGCTTTGGTTTTTACTGCGCCTTGAACACCCAGCAGGGTGGATATGTGCATATTACACGTCTTGTTATTATTTTATTATTATGTAATATATACAAGTAAATTCAGCTAATTTTCTCTGAATCCAAACTAAATAGGATTGCAATGGTGTAGTGCAGTGGTATACTTTTAAAAACATGGGCAATGGGGAAAAAACATAAATTTGGATTGATCCTCAATGTTATTGATTTACTTATTTGTATTTCAAAGTAAACAACTGCCATAGTTATTAAAGTCATCTTTTCCTCAAAATAAAGTATTTTAAATTATACATTGTCACCTGCTGGCTTTAAAAATTAAAATTACGCAACTTCAATTATTTATGGAGTATTATTTGTAAAACTCTTCCTACCCAACTTCTACTACAACATAATTTTTTTAAAGAAGTAACCACGGTAACTGTGTTTTGAAGTCAGCTTTTGGGGTGGTTGTTGAAAAAAAAAAAATATTTACCTAGTAATATAATTATAACAGATCTAAATGTTAATGTTTGGAGAGTTTTTATATAATAAAATATACAAATATTTTTATGAAACTAGGCCTACTGTGCAGTTAAAATGTAGGCCCATCCATGGATGGCAGAAGGCAGAAGGAACACTGGGGGGGGGGGCAAGCAGTGAGCACCAAACAATGTCAACAGTTGTCATTTATTTTGTTTCAATAAATTTAAACTACAAATTACATTTACATGTTTGATGTAAAGTTAAAGTTTAAACTTAAGATTGAAAATCAGTTTCATTTAAAAATTAAAAACAAGGAGTTCTCAATCATTTTCTAAAATGATTAAGATTCAATGAAAAGTGAATGTATTAACGATCAATCAAGGCAACAGAGAGGAGAAAACCTTCCCGTTGGAGTGTCATTTTTATGGGGTCTAATCTAAAACTGATTACTCCAAATTCATCAAATTCAACTGTGTTCAAAATACACGGAAAACTTGACCGACAGCCTTTCTGTCAAATTTTGATCTAAAAATTAGCACACAAAACAATTTATCTCACCTCGTGATCGAGCTGCTGGATCACCATGTCGGACAGAGAAAAGACACCTTGTGACATGAAAGACGATTCCGTTTTTAATTTCCTATTAAAAATTGATCAAACCCGGCGAAAATTGATCAGAATTGGAGTTCACACACACACAAGACACATGACATTACAGAAAGCGCTGTGTAGAACTGAGCGCACCCTTTCATCAAACGAGACATTTCATTGGGTGACAGGCTGGGCTTTGGACGCCATTACTGTTTCTTACGAGATCTTCTATTGGCTATTTGGGGGTCAAACGACTTGTTACTCGGTGAACTCGCTGGAGGTCGCGGGTCATAAAGTCATTCATGCATGCGCGACAGTGACAGGGCATCATCAGCACTCAGCAGGCAGTGTGTGCATGGAAAGGTACAAAATAAACTTAAAATGTTCATGTTTCATTTGCAATATTTGTTCAGTGTATGTTTAACGTTATTTTTGTTTATGCTCATTTGTAGGGCAACGTCACTGTTAGGTCGGTATTATTTATTCATGCTCTCCCCATAAAAATACATGTGGTGTGGAGTGGAGGTTTTTGGTCCCGAGAGGGCCGGCGAGGAAGGGGGTGGGTGTTTTAACTTTAAAGTTTTTTGAGGTGTTGGGTGCCAAGTAGTTCTTGTGTGGGTTTTGTCCTTGCAGATAATCTTATAATAAGATTTTGTTTTTGGTAGTTTATAATAACGTGCAAATTTGGGTAATATAGTAATACTTTTGAGTAAAAAAGTGGTCAGATTTTCTATTTTTCTGGATTAAATTTTAAAAAACAAAGCACTAAAATTCCTCGTCTTTATACTTTGCCTTCTTCAGTTCAGGCATAAGCTTATCATAGATGTTTCATCCAAGCTTAAATGATATATTGTTTAACTTTATTCTACATATTGAATCTAAGTTTATTTAACCTTGTATTTGATTTTATAGAAAGAAGTGACACCAAAATGCTACCAAGTTGCAGAGTAGGCCTGCTCATTCTGACAGCCCCTGTCCACCAGCTCAATGGTCGAATAAGCCCAATTCTTAACTTTGCTGCAACTCGCATTCAAGAAACACTCTATGTCCAACTACATCCAGGATTGCAGAGTGATTCTGTTGGACAATATAAACCCAGCATTCTCCCTGTTACACAGGATATTTGTGCAACCATCTCAGCAATCTATTCCAAGTCTGCTCTGCTGTCTGGTCAAGATGTCCGCATTCTACTCAATAATTTTGGAAACGGGACTGGAGTCGTCGCCCCGCCAAGAATCCTCTCGAGGGAAATTGGGTTGATAATGACAGACTGTGAGGCAAAGGGGAAACTACGAGGCTTACTTACTTCGTGGTTTGTCTTTCCAACTAATCCTGACCTTGAGGTCATCAGTGAGACTGTCTGGTCAGGGTCTAAATCCAAACAAACTAATGACACAGGGAAGGATGATTCAAACAGCTCTACCAACGTAGAAACTAAGCTTGTAGACACGTCAGAAGTTAAGACCTATGGACATGTGGTGCTTGGTGGTACCTTTGATCGCATTCATGTTGGACATAAGATTCTATTGAGTGAATCAGCCATCAGAGCAGAGGATAAAATAACAATTGGGGTGACTGATGGACCAATGTTACAACGTAAGAAAAAAGTTATCACTAATTTTGGGTTGAACAAAGAATTACTTACTACAGTGGGACTTGAACCTTGGGCCTACGGATTAATGTGCCGGTGCTCTACCATTTGATCTGAAGTGTGTCCCCCCCCCCACCTTTTTTGTGCGTATCAGTCGCAATTCATACGTATCGGCATGCAATTCACATGTATCAACTCGATATGCTAGCTTGTGTATGTGGAGAACGCTGATCTCTAAAAGGTTTTGTTGGTCTGTTTTTATATTTAACTCAATAAGGACATGACAAAAGAAAAAAGATGAAGCAAGCATATTTTTAAAGTTTAGTCATTACAAGAGTTTTGTTATGTATTTTATTGTATGTTTTTTTACATGATTAGGCCTATCACATAATTATCACACTGATCACTATGACAGGTAAGAAGCTACCAGAGTTAATCCAAGCCCTTGATACTCGCATTTCATCGGTGTGTGATTTCCTCAAAGATGTCAAGCCTCACATACTCCACAGTGACTCGGTCGTCCCAATCACAGACCCCTTTGGACCTAGCATCGTTGACCCAGAGATGAGTTGCATCTGTGTCAGTGAGGAGACAAGAGGAGGCGGGGATTCCGTCAACAAGAGGAGGAAAGAGAAGGTTCACATATTCACATAATTCTAACATATAATCCAAATTATTATTTTTCCTTTGGGCTAAACTGTGCAAATGTTTGTAAACTTTGAGGACTTTCAAGAGATTTTTCAATTTTTCAAATCACAAATTGTTAAGCTGACACTATCAAAACTTGGTTCCTGTACAAACATTTCATTTCCTTCAATAGTTACCGTAAGTTTATAACACCCCTTACAAAAATTCTGCCTTTTCATTGGTTTAGAGCGCGTCACATGATATGTCTTAGTTTTACTAGAAACCTGGTGGCCGTGTGATAGTTGTTTGCCATGCAATAGTCAAAAGACTATTACATGGCGCGCGCGGTACCCAGACGTCTTTTTTACCCACCTCAAACCCAATCAGTTGTGCATCTGTGTATCTGAAATGCGCGTACGAACGTTACGTGTACGAGGATGATAAATAGTCTGTTGCGGTGTTATAAAACAAATATTGACTGCTTTTATTCGTGCTATGGTTAAAACTCCGACTCCCTCGGTGATCCCCGGACCGTTCCATTTTCCCTCGGCTGCGCCTCTGGAAAATAGAACGCAGTCAATATTTGTATAATAAGGCTGTATCCCGATTGGGGGCTACGGCTATGGCTACGACTGTTGCTAAGGGTGTCACTAAGGACATCCTATACTTCAATGCATGATGGAGCATTGATCCAGCCATAGCCGTAGCCGCCAATTTGGACACATTCTAATTTATTCCAGTCCTTAAAGATCTTTTCACCTTTTATGTTAATTAATACAGGGCCTGTGTACACTAGATGTACATGAGATCCCCCTCATTGAAGATATTAACCATGCAGCATATGAAGAGACTAAAATCAGCTCCTCCTCTCAGCGTAGTAGGCTTCTTGGCACCCTCTTGAAGTCTCCAGAGGTAAGACGAGACTTGCCGTGTCTCCAGTTCCGTATTTTAGTTTTATTTAAATGTCCAAACCAACAGCGGATGAACGCTAATGGCAGGAAAGTTCCCTAAAAACCAAACCCAGCCTCCTTTTACATTAAATTCACATAGCATCTTCTTGATTATACCATCATCATCATTCGGCATAGACTTGCGTCCGTGGTCGCCTCGTCCTCAGATTGTAAAGGAGCACATTCATGGAGTCGCTGCCATCACCTGTTCTCTTTCTATCACCACTATTCTAAGCTCTTGCACACTTCTACGACTTGACTTTGTCACAAGTTGGTTACTGTCAAGTTATTTTTTTGATTTATAGGCATTATTAAAATATGTTCATACAATGGAAGACTTCGGGAAACAAGGTGGCAACAGACTTAACACGTAAATCTACTTTTTCTTTGAAATATATGGATGCTCAAACGAAAATCACCTGGTAAGTCTGCTACACCTAGTATCCCAAAGTATCGTATTCTCTTGAAGAACAGAACAATAAGGCCATGTCAGAATCTGTGGCTACAGCTACTGCTACCACTGTTGCTAAGGGTGTCCTATACTTCATTACATGATTACGCGGCTATCCAGCTGTAGCTGGCCTTAGCCGCCAATTCGGACATGTCCTAAGGTCTTGCAGTTCCCTTGATCTGTCAATGTTTTGCCTTTGATGATCACAGAGGGAATTTAAGTTTTGAAAATGAGATGAATGTCTATAAATCTTTCCCATACCACTTTTGAAGTTCTTGGAGTATCCTTCTTTTTCTCACAGACAAAGGACTTACCCGTTACTCCTTATGTTATTGGACTAACTGGAGGCATAGCAAGTGGTAAATCTTCAGTGTGTAGGAGATTAGAAGGACTAGGTGCTGCTGTGATTGACTGTGATAAACTTGGTCACAAGGCATACCTCCCTGGTACCCAAGGATTTCGAAGGGTGGTTGCAGAGTTTGGACAAGGTGGGTGTCTACTCTATACTCTCCAGTGTGTCTTGCGTTTGTTCGCACAACCTTACAGATCTGGTTTGCGGGATCCTGCTATTGTTGTTCTATTATTCCCTTTTCTAAAGAATTCCTCCATGGGGTCCAAGTTGAACAAAGAAAAACTTTGTGGGGTCCATTGTTCCATTGTGTAAAAGACCCCCCACAAGGGCCCTTCCTTAAACCTAAACATTGAGACCAGTCAAAGTGTGTGATTCTATTCCAACTGTGTGCATTGCCAGATTTTACTCTCTGTTCATTCTTTACTTTCCTGTGTTTATTACAGTGTTTTGTTCGCCCTTATATAGCGATGAGGGTGTCTGCTTTTTAAAAACAAATTGTGTAGTTTTATGCTACATCTGTAGTTGGTACATTTTTGTATTTTTAGGCTGTATTCTATGGATTTTAATGTGATTTTGATGTAGTTTTTATTTTTTGTATTTTTATGTAATTTTTTTAAGGAACTTTTAATGTAATTTATGCTTTTGAACATATGTAACATCCTCGGGTAGAGAGGGTGCACTAGAAATGTAATTAATCATTATTATTATTATTAACTTGAGGTTCCCCAAAATGTTGAACAAGTTGGGAGACTTCGAATTTGTTATTCTGATGTAATTCTTTCGTTAGGGATAATAAGCCAATTTTGTTTTATATAATTTTGTTGTGTCAGTGCAAAAAATTTGCATCTCGATTTTGCAAACATTTCGTATCTCACACAAAATACTCTAAGCGAAAACGTTGAATTCTTGGTGTATACTTGTTTTGTGTGTACATCTGGGCTATTTTAAGCGAGATACAACGTTTTGACAATTTCAAACTTGCGTAAGTGCTATTTTAGGAGATACATTGTTTTTGCACTGACACAACGATTTATTCTACCTATTAAATAGTTTGCGGGTTGATTTCATCCTGTACAGATGTAGTTGGATCAGATGGTAGCATCAACAGACGAGCATTAGGAGCTAAAGTCTTCCAAGATCGCTCTCGTCTTGATCGTCTTAATCAGATTGTGTGGCCAGAGATTGCTAATATGGCCAAGGAAGAGATAAGGATTCTCGGCAATGGTGGATGTTTAGTTTGTGTCTTGGATGCAGCTGTGTTACTTGAAGCTAGATGGGAGGAATTCTGTCATGAAGTTTGGTCATGTATTATTCATAAAGATGAAGTAAGTCCCGCCTCCTTTTAGCTTTATTCACATCTAATCTCATTAATTATTCATTAGACTGAAGCCCTGCCTCCTCTCATCACAAGTATTTCCTACTGCATGATGACCTTACAAGATTGTTAAGTGAGGTATTAGGGTTTAAATAGCGGAATAGAGAAGGGCTGCTGTGGGATTTAAAAGGGCTGTGTGGTCTTGATCCCAGCGGGCCTGTGGCTGTACATGGAATTATGAACTCTCACCCAGTAACTGCACACGAGGGCCCACCCTCCATATCAAATCTTTGGAGAGCGCCCAAGCAGTAACTGAGTGAGAGTTCATAATTCCATGAACAGCCACAGGCCTGCTTAGATACTTCAAAAATGTTTCGTTAGTTTTTAAAATAATCAATTTTATCTGTTGACATCATCAGGCATTGAAGCGGATCCTTCAGCGAGATCGTTTACCTGAAGAGAAAGCCAAGCAGAGAATAGAATCTCAGTTGAGTAATCAGGAGAGAGTAGACAACTCTAATCTCATCTTCTGTACTCTCTGGGAACCAGAAATCACTCAGAAACAGGTAGTCAGTTTGGATTGTATTAGTCTTTCCTGCTTCACTTGTCTAAGATACTCTTTAGTAGGAAGTGACATATTATTTGGTTTTACCCTTACACCGATGTGAAGCACTGTATACTCTGTACTTTCCCGAGTCCTGTGAAAAAAAGAAAAAAAATACCCTTCATATTAATCACGTGGGATTCGAACCCACGACCTTTGCCATTCTAGAGCAGATGTCTTGCCAACTAGACCACTGAGATTCCCCGGTAGCTAGAGGAAGTTACTTTTTTAATTTCTTTTTTATTCAAGAGGGTTTTACAAATGTTATGAAAACTGGTCTTTAAGAAACTGGTTGATCTTCTTTGGAACTATGTCCACTTTGGCAAGAGTGGTTTTAACATGCATGATATTCTTCCTACTATTTTCTGATTTCCAATTTGTTTTAGCCTTCGGTAAAAAGAGCTAAAAGAAGTTGCCTGAAAAGTCTATAAAAGCCTATATACAATGTACATGTAAATGTAGGTTGGCCCATGCACTAAATAAATTTTCCTAGTTTTTCCAAGGGCCATCATGCTTGTCTTAGTCAGGGGTCCCTTACGTGTATACTGTGCAGAGTTATCCACTTTTGTGTTTGTGTTTGATTTCATTTTAGGTAGAGAAAGCTTGGACAAGTCTAATGGACAGATTACCAGAACAGCAGCAGTCAAAACCTGAGCAGCCAAAACTATGATGGGTGCCGACTAAATATTTGACCCAAAAAATACCTTGTTAACGAACTGTTTCACTGTCACAATTTTACTATTGGTTTGATGGAACAAAACTTCAGCTCAGATTTATGAGAAATTTTAGGAATCAAAAGAACTGAAATTTTGTATTTTATGACTGTTGCTTATTTAAAGGGTCTGTATACGTATGGGAATGACTCTGAAAATGAATGGCAATAAAAACTTGGTAAACTTGGTAAGAAGTACAGCAGCTTTGGATAGTTTCATGCATTTTGATAAACTTTTCACTTAGAAGTACAGTGTACTGCGGTTATGGAAAAAGATATCACTTTTTATCCCAAAAATTTGAATCTGAGAAGCATTACTGACTTCTCAGATTGTGTATTCCAATTGCAGATTATTCTTCCTGCGTGGACAAACCGCTCCAAATTTTTGGCAAAAATGCTTTTGAAATAAAATTATCACAGGTTAGTTCTATGGTATATATCTACAACTAGAGGATTGAAACAGTGGGTTCCAATTACCAAACGTATACAATCCCTTTAATGTGCAAATTTAACAGTAACTTCTCAAATTGTTTAAAACGCTTGTGTACATGTATAAACATAATTTAAAGGTGCAACTGATTTTTAAAAGAATAATTGTTGTGGGACTTCAATGCTTTTATATTTTAAAATTTGAAGAAAAAGGAAAAATTATCAAGTATTGATGAAGATACAACAAGGTTATTTGGTTTTAATATTACAGCTAAAATTTCCTAGAAAGTAAACTTCTTTAATCTTGAAACAATGACACAAAGTATAACAAGAAAGTCTATTGTTATGCGATTGTGAAAGGATACATGATGGAATGTACAATATTATGTAAATGCCGGATAAAGACGACTAATAAAATGCCAGAAATGGGCAAGAGAGAAAACGAAAATGATGGGAGTTCTTCTCACTTGTTTTTTTTATATTTTCCAAACTTTTATTTGTTTATTCTTGTCTATCTACTCATATTTAGGTATTTTGAACACAAGTTACTTAAAAAGTCCATAAATAAGTTAAAAATTAAAGTTGTAACACAAATCTGGAATAGGGTTTTGATACTGTAATTGTAAATGTTTACATGTACAGGCCTAATGCTTCATTCTTGCATGGACAAGACATTTTTCTTTAGAAAATTGCACCTCTATGAGGGAAGTTAACATTTGTACTGAAACGGACCAGGGGGCAAATTGTTTCTGTCGCCTCTACTGTGAAGCGTCAAGCCTGCAGGTAAATATCAAAGTGGAAGTGTCTACCTGCTAATTTGAAGTTTATTATGATGTCCATGAATACTCTAGCACCAATGTTGGGCAGTGCCTGAATTAGCGGCTACAGCTATCGAGTTGCTAAGGGTGTTGCCAAGGGCAACTGCATGATGTTGTGGTGAACAAGCTGCAGCCGCTAGTTCAGTAAAATAGCCTTATCAAGTAAGTGGCAAGACTTAGACTTACATCTGAAGACACGGTGCAACATTAAAAAACAAATCAATTAGGCATAATTAATTTTTGAAACACTTATGGACTTGTTTAAAAATGTTGAACTATTGCACAATATTCCTTCAAAACAGCCATTTTGTAAAAACAAAGGACTACATTAATATCACAAATTGAGTTTCTTGTAAATTATTTGCAGTTTCTTTCCTTTTTTCAGTTTCTGTGCAAAAGTAAAAAGTAGGACATTTTGGGTGGAGGAGTTTCTCTTTTTATATAAATCCTTCACAAATTTACTTAGTTTTCTGAGCCATATTCTGGCAAGTTTGTTCCCCGTGTGCGATAGAAACCTTTCATGACTCTTTCAATCCTGACATGTTGACGACAAGGCTCCTCAAGTGACAAACGATGACCGTAAGCAGACGAGGATAAAACTGGAATCGCTTTTTTAGACTCCTAAACAAAGAATGTAAAAATGATTAACAGTAGGTGGTTCAGACATATTTGTCTTGCTTCTAGTAAGTACATGGGTAAAAGCATTGTACAATAGAACTGTTCAAGAAAACACATGGGCCCAATTCTTAAAGCCTTTTAAGCACAACATTTTGCTAAGCACAGAAAAGAACTGCTTAGCAGAAACAGGTTACCAGCCAAAATTACACTAAGTTTTCTTTGTTGTGACTGGTGCCCGCTCAATTTTTGCTTGGCAAAGAAATTTGTCAACTGGTATTTTCTTCTAGACTTCTAGACTTGATGACTAAGCTGATGAGATAAGTGAATATACCATACATCTAATTTAGATTAACCCTACATGTATTCAACAAAATTCTAACAAATCTCAAGAGTTTGTTGATTAACAGCTATATGAGTGGCTTCAAGAACTTGGGCCCAATTATGCCTAACAAAAATTTCTGCTTAGAAACAACTTGTAAAGAACCAGTCTCAAACAATATACATACATTTCCCTTGTATAACATAGCAAAATGCTACACAAAATGTATCAATTGCTGCTCGTCATTTGCTACTAAATAGCATTCAGTGTGTACAAAACACATTTAGTCTAAATATTTTGCTATACAAAATTTCTGGATGAATCATTCCCTATACATTATAATAATAATAATTTGGGAGGCTAATCATCCTTACTCGCAGCTGAAAGACTGAATTGTGAAGGACGCTGCCACAATGTGTTCAAGCCGCAAGCATGCAAGGGTTCCCTTGGCAGCCAGCCACATTGACCCATATTATGACCAGGGCGCATAGTCAGAGATCGAAAGTGGTTTGATTTTTCCGGAGGAAGGAAAACCGGAGGGCCCAGAGAAAAACCCTTGTGGCATAGGAGAGAACCAATGCACAACTCTACTCACATACATGTAAATGGCCTTGGCCGAGTATCGAACCAGGGTCACATTGGTGAGAGGGGAGCGCTTTACGCACAAATCCAACTATGCCACCATACAAGATGACTCATGTATTTGGCTGGTACCCTGGTTCTGCTTAGTATGATGTTTACCAGCTTGAGGAAATTGGGTTAGACTGGTTTGCAAGATGATTACAAATATGTACATTATGTAACCTGATTTCAAAACAGCTAACAAGGAAGGGTATGTACTGACCAAAAATACCAAGTAATAAACCACAAGGGAAACTGGGTCAATTTTAAATATTTTGGAGTTGAACAACGAAACATTTACCACCGACCTCTGGATTAACGTGCCGGCGCTCTACCAACTGAGCTATCTAGCCCTATGTTGGTGGTTTCCCTATTATGTCAATATCTTTGTTCGGGGGTGCCAGTCAGCGTAGGCACGTTAATCCGGAGGTCGTTGGTTAAGACCCAATCGAGTATATTTCTTTTTTGTTCAACCCCAAAATAGATTATACAAAATATCACTAACACTACACAGGAAGTAGGACTGTGGTACCATAGCTACATACAAGTGTTACAATGTAGATTCAACAATTATTACAAGCTTCACTGCTGTTCGTTAATTCTTTGTCTGAGGATGATAAGTTCCAGTTTGAGTTTTTCTCTCTGCATCTTAAGAAGCTCCTTCTCCAGACATATCTTACTTCTCTCCTCCCTAAGGACCTCTCTCTGAAGTTCTATGACTTGATCATCACAGATGTGTCCCATAAAACCTTTATGGCAGATACGCTGATGATGTGATCCACACGGCATCTGAGAAGGTTCACCGACTGAGTTTTGATAAGAGGCTGAATTGTCTTCTGACTGAGTGGTTAGTGTTGATGATGGACAAGAAGTGTGTGATACTTGAAATGTATTGTTTTGAAGTGATCTATTGGTCTGAAGATCATTTAAAGATGATGCAAAGGAATTGTTGAGTTGGTGGCTATTAGTAACTTGTGTATTGTCTTCAAGATGGAGTTGTGGATCTAGTCCAGTGTTATTGCAATTAATTCTATGATTTGATTGATTTAATAAATCATTATTAAATGACCTCTGCCTGCTCGTTGACTTTACAGTTCTCATTGTCCTCTGGCTCTGGTTATACATTCTAATGTTGTTATGGGAAGCCATGATTTTAGATGGTTTGTTTTGTATCACTTGACCAGCAAAAAATGTTGATGAAATACGGTCAGCTTGACCGACTGAACCACCAGCTTTCTCTAATGACACTGGAACTGCCATTATTGAGCTGGTACTTGCGACAGAAGTTACCATTGGTAGATGAATCAATTCTTGATCAGTTTGATTGTACCCAGGTGCTAGCGAGACAGCATTTTGAATCTGAATGGAAAACGGTGACTCCGCTTGATCATTTGTGTCTTCCTCTTTGATATTTTCACTGCTCAGTTCTACGTTTGATGATGCATCTTGCTCCAATGGTACGTAAACTTGTTGGTTCATTCCATGACTATCGTTAGGATTCGCCTGAGATGCGATGTAGCAAAATCCTAATTTCCCTGGGTCTTGTCCTCTTGCCTCCATTACTTTATACACCAGCTTGGGTATTTGTATCAGTCCGTCTGGTGTGCGTCTTGTTGTTGCATTGGCTCTTGCTCTAGCGACCTGCTGCTTAGCCATGAATTGTAGTTTCTTCCATTTATCCTTTAAATCCCTCACTGATCTAGTGACAGCGGGTCGTTTGTTATGAAGACCAACACTCATCTTATACCACATGTCTGCTTTATTTGTCTTCCGAGATCCACATCCGTCCGGCTTTCGACTCCTTATAATCGTGATATTTTTCTGGATTTCTTGAAGCAGGAATTCACACTCAATCTCGGACCAGTTTGGCTTTCGAGGGGTCCGTGCATCATATCCATATGATGCTTTACGTAGAGCAGAACGAACAATGAATAAATGTGAATTAGCCATGTTGGTTGCTTTCACAGAGTGTGGCAGATGAAATTAGGGTTCACTACACAAGTCAGTATTGTCACTGTCTGCTGAGTTACAATTAGATCAAGCCCTTTATCATGCAACTACTTGTGAGTACTGTCACTTGTCAGTACAAAAGTACAATCACTGAATTAGACAATCATTTTTGTAACGTCTTACTCTTTATTAAAATTATAAAGATCTTGTGCAGTCTGGTGGTAGTGCTAGCTGTGATTAACCAAGCCCAAATACACGTCCACATGTAGTTCCAGCATCAGTTCCTTCCCATGCTTTTGATACATTCAGTGCATTGCTTTGTCTGGGGTTTCATTCACTCTGTTTCCAACTCAAGTCCACTTGAGTCTCGGTTGACGAACGTCGGGGAGACTGCTGCATCATCCATTGGAGTTGAAATGATTATTAAACATCAATAAGTAAATCTTCCGTTATATCCGTGAAGTGAACATCTCGAGGCAAACTGCAACCGATTCACATTCAGTTTATAGTCCTACATTTATTTTTGAACACTTGGATTGCAGATCTAGGGCCAAACCGACGTTTTCCACCCGTTTTTCAGCCTCCTTTCTTCCCATTGTGTACACACATTTATGTATCTGCTGCTGCTGCGGCTGCTGGGCTGCATCCCAAGCGCTTTACATTCGCGTGGTCAAGGGTCACCGCATTTGCGCACAATTTGTACTACTGCGCGCGCAGAGTGGAGAAGAATCTCAAGAAACACAAAAAGACGTCTCGTCCAACCACTATGACTATGAAAACTTTGTATGGTAGCTTTACCGCGTGTTTTTAACTCTTAATTCAAGAAAGCACGGGTGCATTATCGTATGAGCAGTAGACCTAAAAAGTATGGAGGCAGGACAGTTGAGAGCCTCTTCTGGCAAAACACTGGGGCACCACTGGGTGTGCACTGCAGGCCGGGGAAACAGACGACAGAGATCACTCCAGAGTCCAAGCCTATGGAAAACATTTCTAATGAAACTGTGAGTGTGATACGTGAGTAGGCACGTCTACAGTACACTAATTAATAGTAACGTTTTTCTAATAATAAATACTGTTCAATAGACCTTATGCACATGATGTCATTTCAGTGGGGCGCCCTCGCCTAGAGGTCAAAAGGAGGTTCATTGGCCAATCCTGTGCGCCACGCGTACAAATCTGTGCGTTTCGATTGTTTCGTCATCGTTTTACCTCTAAGATGGCGGCTGGGTGACGTCAATGCATAAGGCCATTGATCGCTATAATAGAGATCAATGATAAGGTCAATTGCTATATAGAAGTTCAACTTCTCAATGATCCCTATTATTCTATTAATACCTTGCACAACGCGCAGCGCTCTATACGCGCCTATCCTGTCCGCCATTTTTTGGACTGGTGTACACAAACAATGAATTGACTCCCAACATGGTGGAATTATGCGGAGGTAGGGTCAAGAACTAATATGCAAGTAACGTACGTCATTTGACGTGATATATTTTTCTATAACCACAGTACTTCGAAGTGAAATGTTTCTCAAAATGCATTATACTATCCAAAGCTGCTCTTACGGCTTACCAAGTAAGTTTTTATTGCCACTAATTTTCCGCGTCATTACCAAACGTATATACAGAGCCCTCTAAACATCCTTGTTTGAATCAATGTTTTTCGGAGAATTGGGCCAATATGCAGTATACTATTAGCAATATCCCAGTTGAGTTTTATCAATTCTATCATAAAAAGACTAACTAGCATGGTTAGTCCTGTGATGAGAACAATTTGATACAGATGCCGAATCCGACCGGAGACCACCGTGTGATTTTCACCGTTTTTTGATAAACATTGTGGGTCTATGGCCATATGAAGGGATAGCTCAATGATTATCAAAAACGTTAGGGCTTTGCAGTATTAAATTTGTCATAGTGAAGAAGTGGCGGTCGCATCGGATTCGGTCTTTTCCCCAATGGCTTTAGATGTCTTTACCTCTTCGTGGGCATTAAGACCTATCGTGTGTTCCCTGTCATCTCGGTGTAATTTACTCTCAAATCCTACTCTCACATGGAACAGTCTGTCATAGGTCGAGTTTGGTCCGTGCTGCAAAAAACAGAGTTTCCAAAATGGTCATTCGATCAAAACAGTCACTTGTAACGCCAATTATATTTCCCCTTTTTCAAAAAGCAATGATTAAGGCTAGTCCTTGCTATAGAATAGAAATTATGCATTGACGCAATGGCGCCGCCATCGTAGAGAGGTGAAACAATGATAACCCTGGAAAACACACATCTATACGCGCGCGGGCGGCGCGCAGGATGGGCCAGTGATGTGAGCAACCTTCTTTTGACCTCTAGCCGATGGCGCCCTGCTCAAATGACGTCATGTGCATATCTAGCGACAACGTGGTTTCATAAACTTTTATCGCTGTTTTAAATTAAAGGAACTTAAAGGTCCAGCCGAATTAATGGTAATCAAACAAACCTGTTTATTATTGTTGAAATATGTAAATTCTGTTGCCATTTGCTCCTCCGTAGGCATTTGACCTTTGATCCCTGGCCACTGCTCACCAGACCCCGCCCCTTTTGTTGCCAAGTGATTGGCACGAATGCTCCTCTCTTTCTTTAAAAAACAATTAATTTCCCTCAATGAAAGTCACAAATCAACAAATAAAATAAAATCATACACGTATTTTATTAATTTGAATCATACACGTACTAGTTTGAAAATCTATATTCATGGGCCTAAAACATAGAAGTCAATATGTAGGCCTACAGTAAAAGATTCTTTCAACCCATCAAATCAAAATGGATATCAAAATTATATTATGAACATTTTTTATTAATGGAGCCACAGCAACCTGGGATCCCTGCGGCTTATTAAAAAACAAAATTCATTTAAACCCAACACTTACCCCAACAATCTCTTCCCAAAGCAGTTTTAATTCCTCAGGTGTAGGCACATTTAGGCCATAATTTGACATTTTATTCCCTTCCCCTGGGTAAGCAGCCATGATTAAATAGTCCTTACAAACAAATGTCACAATTAAATCTTTCCAAATCTTACGGTACGTTATGCTAAGTTAGCTACAAGTTTCTGCGTACGTTTTGGTTTTTCTTTGAAGACACTCACGAAAAATAATTTGAATAGACAGAATGTTTGTAATAACACTAACAGAGGTAGTCAAGAGATACGTTCATGCTGCACCGTCAACAAGTATTGCGTCACAATGCACAGCGTCAAGGCGCACATTATCGCCCACGTTTAAACTATACTTGGAAGCGCGTACAATTAACCCCTTGCACTGACGTCACACTCGGCCATAATGCTGCCACGCTCGTTCGCCATTGTGGGGGTCAACTCTTAAACATGTCATAACAAAACAAAAGACTCAACGGTACTTTTTCTTGGTTGAACTGAGATGATATTTAGCATTGTCAGTCGTTGACAGTAATCCAAGTAACCAACCTGGCCATGTTCCTTACTGCACTTGTTAAAACAATATATAATAACTGATCAATGCGATTTATGTTCGCACTTCGGGGCTGATTCCATACTGGGCAGGCATATTCAAAAATTGATCTTCAGAGTGGCAATAAATACAGTCGAAATATACACAATGGTTACCTAAAGGATATTGTAGTCATTTAAAGTTCATTTTAGCGCCACCGAGAGATGGTAACAGAGCACACGGATTTATGATCCCATCCCATTCCTCTGTTACCTCAAGAAATGACATTAATACGGACTAATTGTAAAGCATCAATGATAGTTGTTTATAATGCCTAACAGTAACAGTTTCATAAGCATACAAAGGTACACTGACGTACTTGGAGAAACACCGTTTTAGAGATTATATAATAATTAGAAGAAAGGGGTCCTATAGAGTTGATCCTTGAGGGACCCCAGATATAGGTCTATTATTAATCAACTTTAAAGTAATCGACAGGCCTATTACCACCCGTTTTTCCAGTCACTCTCGGTCTTGCAGCCGGTTTCAACAAGATGACTGTGACCCTCGTAAAGGTCCCAGAATAGATCCCTGAGGGATCCCAGATATAGCACCGACGTTAAAATAAATGTTTTAGTTTCTCTAAATACTAATAGCGTTGGGAATCTGCCGAGGGTCCAGATACGGATAATGGATGTCTCTCTTTGCGTCACGTGATCGAATGGTATCCCCAACCGAAGACAGTTTGTCTTGAAATCTGTCGAGGGAAATGAAGATGACAAAGTTTTTACATCAACTTTTACCATACATCTTTAAATAAAGAAAGAAACGAACTCCCCTTTTCCCGGAAAATGTCCAGCAAAGCAGAGTGTATAATTTCCCCACATGATTTTTTGTATACCAACTTCGTCATTTTCTGATGAGGGACAAAATGACTGTACTATATTCCTTGCTCTGTAACACAAATCAAATTGGATGTAATACCTTCTCACTGCTTCCCTTCCCACGGGATCCGTCTGGTACAACTTCTCGAAGTTCCCAAGACGTTGAGTTGCCCGCTCGCTGAGAAGTAATGTGAAGGTAATAATTCCTAAGGTTTGCTCCTTGTTCGGTAAGCTGTCAAGAACGTCTTGCTCTGTCAATGGAGTCTTGGGAAAAAGTTCAAAAGATGGCAGTTTTATAAAACAAATATTTTTTGTGAACTATATGAACAAGAGGAGCAGAAATAACGGATGTAGTTTATTTGTATTGAGTATATGCGTTCATTGATGTCTAGAATATTGATGTATACGGTACTCGATAAGTCTGCTGCCACCTAGCGTCCTCGAAAGTCTACTTGAATGTACTTTATTTTTCTGCTTTAGACCATTAACCTGTGACATCACATGTTTACAAAGAATCTACAGATTTTGGACTTCCTGCAGACACGATTTGTACACAGCCTAAAGAAAGAAAACATTAAATCTTATATTTTATGGATATAAACTTTGCGATTGTTATCAACTTTTGATATGAAGAAAGGGGGCACATCTCAAAACTTGTTCAGCTATTATTTGTATTACTCTTGAACTGATGTGGAAATGATGACACAAAACGTAAATTTTCCCTTCATGACCAGTGTAGTATCTCGCCTGCCAGAAAGACACTGGAATGTACATGGTGGCTCTTTTTGTAAACAAAGGTTACAAGGTTTATATAGTTTGAACATTGCTCAACGAAATTGAATAACAATTTAGTCCAGGTAGGCCTACCCCTTTTATTTAGGAAGTGTACAAAAACATTTCGAAACGCCGGGCTTTTTTTGTGTGTTTGTGTGTTATTATACTTTTTCATATTTTGTTCAAATGCACCTATTTTACACCTACCTTATCTATCGGCGGTTGTCCATTCATCCACAACGGAGCATTTGGCGGGAAACCATATTCTTCATATTGGTTGAAATTAACCGCTGCGTGACTTATACTCGAGGCAAAGATGATTGAGGTCAGAACATCGATCAGCTCGTCGTTTGACTTAAACTCTCCGTTTCCAGTGACTCCCTTTTATTCAAGGAATTAAACAAAATTGTTCGTCAACATCTTTACAAATGTATACCATTTTACAACGTCAAAAAATGCATGTGATTTTGTTCTAAAACTGTTCATATATTCAAGTCATTCAGTACTGAAGATACCACGAGGTAACATGGACACATGTTAACGAAGGTGAAGTTTCTTATGAAATTTGTTTTTACCGTAAGAAGCTACAAGTTATTTCTTTCCCTGCCTTTCACCTCTGTGGACCACGGTTCGAATCCCACCTCAGACCGGAGCCTTGCACGTGGATAGGGTTTTCAGTCCCTCTGATTGCGTGTGTTTTCCCTCCCGTTTCTAAAATTGAACATTTTTCTCGTTTCCTGTTCATCCTAATATTGGTGCATGCTAATTTTGCTGTTGGGTGTGTAATAAAGAAATAACAACTTTCCCTCGACTGAACTTGACGTACCTGTATACCGCATCCTCCATCATCTGTTGCTCTAACCAGAGTTTCTGCAAACTCCTGGATCTCATTGTCACCAGCTAAGATCTCAGCTGAATCTGTTTATTAAAATATATTGTAGTAAAAGATGCCGAAAGATTTCTGATTGATAGCTTGTTGTCATGTTAGATATTTATGTATTTATTTATTCGTGTGACTCACGATATCGCTTGTTGACCACATACTCCACGTATTCCTTGATGGCCCCATGCAGCAAAATGGCGTCTTCTCTGTAGTAATAATTTGGCAATACATCCGGGTCATCTACTCCGCGATTGCGCAAATCAGCAGGGAGGCATCCCTCCACATTAAGACGCCATTTTGGAAACACTTTCTCAGTGAGTGATACGAAGCCCACTTGACCGATGTTCATGTTCTCGTCCACTGATCCACCGGGATTGATGAGGGAAACCAGAGCGAGACTGAACATTTTGAGCAAAGAACAACACATGATTGAAAGTACCATCTTGTTGCAATTTCTGGAAACCATGGAAACCATGATATTCTCAACAAAAATAAAATTTCCCAACACCAAAGTTGTTTTGAGGAGATACCATTACTCGACTCACCTATTAATAGCCATCAGATATAGATAGTGTGGAGCCATAAGCTTGAATATTGGATGCGAAGGTGAAAGACATCGATTTAAAGCAACTCCTGTGGATTCTACCAAGAGATGAGTGAGACCAAGGTGGGTGGCAGCCTCGTGGTAGGCCCCATCTGCATTATTGAACCACATCTTGGCCAATATCCACGTATAATCAGGATCCGTCGGTAGAAATACCTGGGAAGTTAAAAAATGCATACATAATTTATAGTATGTTTTCAAATAATTTTCAGATGTGTTTCTGCATCTTTGAAGCTAGCACTAACCATCATATAAAAAATAACCACATAAGAATTGTGAAAATTAACCCAAATGCTTTTATGGGACTTACAGGATTATCATTGGCTGGGTCCTGATAAAGTTGAATTGCAACTGGCATAAGTGTTCCTGTGTTGTCAACGAAGAAGAGTGCCATTGGTGCACAGACCTGTAAATCAAAATGACAGACAAGGTTTAATAATGACAGTTCAGTTTGCCATAAAGCCGAATGACGGTAGCGTTTATACGAACGTAGTCAATGATGTAACTAAATGAACAGTGCAGCTCCAAACGTAACCTGATGCCATAATGATTCTTGCAAAGTGAAGATTGAGCTTGAATTTTCCTTGGCCGTATATCCCCTTAAAAGAGAGACCACATTGGCATTCTTACTACGCCTATATCGAGGGTTAAGTGCTGTAGTGTATACACTAAAAACTCCCGGGTTAAATTGACCCGGGTCCCGGGGGTCCTGACTCGTTTCTGGGTCAGGCTGACCCGGAAATTGGTTTAAAATGGGCATTTAACTCGGATTTTGACACAGATTCTGGGTCACACTGGCCCAGAAATGGGTCAGGCCCCTTAGAACCAGGTCAGTTCTGACCGGGAGTGTTTAGAGTGTAGGTCTTGGGCTTTTAGTTGAGTGAAGGGATATCTTTAAATACTATACCAGTCTATTATCTGTAGTAACGAGGTCTTTCAGAATCTCGTAGTTAATTATGAAGAGTTTCTTCTTTTCGATTGCTTGCTTTAAGGTCATTTCTTCGATGATGGGTTTCACCATGTCATCTGTCACGGCAAAGCTGCAAAAGAGTAATAAAACATGTCACCACTGCGAAACAAGAGGAAAATACGTCATACGAGTAGCAAAGGTCGTGCTACTTCAAAACTTTGGTGATTAGTAATATCTTGCACCTATAGTCAGACCCCTTTTTGGGTGAAAAACTTTAACAGATGATTTTGTGAATATATTCTGTATTCAAAAATATTGGGGTAGAGCTTTGAACTCGAGATGTCGTGTGGAACTTCTTTATAGTGCACTTACTTTGATGGTATCTCCGTGCAGAGACGTATTTGGTTTGGATTACATCCCATCAGTCTCTGAGCTGCAAACTTCTTGTCACATCGCCAGTTTTTAACACCCTAAAATATAAAGATATGGATATTTAGACTGAAAATAGTCGATGTGAATTTATCCGCAAAGTTTTAAATCCAGCAGTTTTGGAGCAAACTTTTCGACTTGACTCAAATTTGGTCATCTAGGGTTGAGAGTGTTCTTCACTAATGTATCGGTGTCTGTACAATAGGGTTACTATTAATCAACGTCAGTGTGGGCCCGCTGCAGCTTAAAAGAGTTAAGTTTTTCAACTTGGCTGTCAGGTTGGTGTAGTGGTATCTTTCCTTGCCTTCCACCTTTGGGACCTCGGTTCAAATCCCACCAAGGGAACTATGTGGATTGGGTTTTCAGTCCCTACCTGACTGCGTGGGTTTTACCTGGAATAATTCTCCGGGGTTTTCCTCCCACATCTAAAACTGAAACTTCCTTGTCTTCTCTCCATGGGGATCTTGGCCTGTACATTGTATAGTGATTAAGTTCGTTTTTCTGAGAGTCCTTGGCTTCACAACCAGAATTAATAAATGAAAATAAATGGAATGAAAACTTACGTAAGGTATCGGCAGTGTTTCATTGTAAACATTGATGATGTCATCAAGTGATTTCCAACGGTCTGTTGTCAAATGGACAGCAATTGATTCGACTTTGTAGATGACGAATCGCTTTGCTAAAACATCAAACTATTGTGAATGACAAAAGCAAATAATTATTAATATTATTGAGCCAACCACAAGCTAACAACAAAGAATGTATTGGTGTTACTTTGAATAGGTAAGTCTTGTAAATGTGTATTTCAGATCGGCTCGGCCGTTACGGTGTTCGTTTTTGTTTTTGTTTTAATTTTTTTTTTCTTCAATAAAGCATTAACAATAGTAATTTATTTATCATCTCAGATGGAAATGTCACTCCAGTGGGCCAGACCGTATTGGTGATACCCCGTGGCTCCCTGCAACCACATTTTAGTGGAATAGTGACAGAAACTATAACTGTGTCAACAGCTTCTATAGAGTTGTCCCACTATAATTATTATGTTTAGATTCAACTAATGTCTGTTTTACAAACATCAACTTGACTCACCAAATATTTGTTTGAAAACTCCTGCTCAGCCGGCAACTCCTTAACCTGCAGTTTGAAAAAAAAGAAAACATTATTCAAAAGATCTGCTAAGCCCAGAAAAATCTTTCTTAGGAGAAACAGGTTACCAGCAAACATTCCATAAAGTTTACATTGTTGCGACTGGTGCCCCACTCATCTTTTGCTTAGCAAATAAATTTGCTAAGCAGTAATTTCTGCTAAATAGCTTTATGAAATTGGGCCCAGGCTATAAGCAAGGACGAACTTCATCCTAAAATTTATCCTATAACTTTAGAATGATCACCGTCCTCTTTTTTTTATTTTTTTTTATTCACCTGTGGTATTGCCAGCTGTCCATCAAACTTCTTCTCCAGTTGGTAGATTTGCTTCTTCCGAGCCAGTTCGTCAAGCCTTTGCCTTTTGTTTGGATCGTCTTGCGGCAAGGTGGAGTCATTCTTGACTACCATTAAACTCTCTCCTTCCCTAATCCATCTGTGTATTGGGAAGATGCTACTCCTGTCCTCCGGCAAGTCTTGATACTTGATTCTGATAGTCTCAACAAACCTATAAGAAAATATTTTCAAAGAAAATAGTTTCAAAGAGTTGTCATCTACACGACTCTCTTTTTTATACGTTTATCTAAACGGTTTTCTTAACTGATTGTCAGACTTACCAGTCTTGTTTCAGAGGACCTTCACCAAGTCGAATCTCGATCCTCTCAACTTCTTCTGTGATCTCCGGATTTCCTATGTCATAATGATCTTCACTTCCCTTTTCAAAATCATCCCTCCAGCGACAACCAACTTTAACCTCTTTAGAACGCTTGCCGTCGGAATTGAAAAGGGTCATGTAAACATCAGCATCTACCCCAGATCCCTGGAAACAAGATAATCATTTTTTAATCAATTAATCTTGCACTCTTCTACGGTCCCACTTTTGACCTTATTTCATACTTAAAGGGTCTGTATACGTTTGGTAATTACTCATCAAATTAATGGCAATACAAACTTACTTGGTAAGAAGTACAACAGCTTAGTATAAAGTATTTTCAGAAACATTTCACTTTGAGGTAATGTACCGGTAGTTATGGAAAAAGATATCAGTTTTATCAAAAAGAAAATTGAATATGAGAAGCGTTTCTGTCAGAAACGTTTCTCAGATTGTGTATTCCAATTGCAGATTATTCTTCCTGCGTGGACATAACCGCTCCAGATTTTTGGCAATATCTCAAAACCGCTACCATGCCTTTTAAAAAGAAACGTTCACAGTACAACTTATAGGATTAAACAAACAGTGGGTTCCAATATTACTAAACTTATACAATCCCTTTAAGTTGCAAAGCAGGTTACTATAGGCCCGATCTGCTGACAGATTGAATAATCGAATAGAGTGTCTTCTTCATGACAGGAAAATTGTTGAGTGAATCTCAAATATTCTTTTTCTTAAAAGAAGTAACTATAAATAAGTAGTAAACTTGCGGGTACAACCATGTATCAAATCTCTTTTGTGGGAGTGTTGGCTCTGAAAAGAGCCGGTGTGGTCTCGACGTTTCTAAAAGTACTCTGCTCGTCTTCAGGGCAATTCTTTTTCTAAGACATTTTCAAAGCAAATATTGGTCAAATATACATGATGATTGCTTTACCTTATGATCACCAGTCTTGACCGTTACCTTGTAGCCATTAGGTTTGACCACCGTTCCTCCTATACAACCATTCCCCATCCTTCAGCTGTTTTGGTAACTTCAAGTCCTACAGGATTAATATGATCCGAAAATATAAACGGTGGCCACAGATCAGAGTAGCATAGTAATACGTAATGGTCTTTATTTTGCGTATTGAGATCGTTAACTAATCAACACATAGAGCTCGTTGATGTCCACTTCTAATCCAAAGAGGCCATAGCTATGGAAACAGTCAATAATAACATGGACACAAGCTTGTTGCTATGCGTCAGTTTGAGGTCACCGTGCACGACCTTCCACATCAAATCTTGTTATAGAAACATCGGACACAGAGCAAAATTAATAAAAATCGATTTTAGACCGAACCAATGTCCTCATGTTTATTTTATTCAAATATTTGTATGGATGATATATAATATTTCTTTAAACATAATGCAAACAAAAGCTGGAATGTAAATAAGTAAGAGCAATTATGGTGGAGACATTTTAAGATTAAATTCATATGAATTCCATTCAATGTCAGATTTAGTGGATGGAACTAATAGTACAAGATTCATTGAGAGGAGATCCTATTTTTAATCCAACTTTTAGAATGACCTCCTTGAGTTTAGGCCTATATTTTGTGTTTTTATGACACAATAAGAACGTGCTTACTTGGGCCCGCTCAACATACGCTTCTCTATGCATATCGTAACAAATTACCCTAATGCGTTATCTTAATTTATGACGACCAATGATCAACTGCCTTAAGATTTTTTCAATTTTTGTGATATTTGTACAATGTAAAGTTTTGTAGAGATAATCCATTACTTTATACAATATTTTGTTTTAATCGTGGTCCATTATTTTGCCAACAGGATGGTCCCAGTCCGACTAGTACAAACACACGATCAAATAAATTGTTAAGTTTTGTAGAGATATAAAAATGCATGGTCTATTATTTTGCCAACGGGATAGTTCCAGTCCGAGTAGTACAAACACACGATCAAATACAATGTAAAGTTTTGTAAATACATAAAATGCATTACTTTATACAATCTGTTTTTAATCTTGGTCCATTATTTTGCCAACAGGATGGTCCCAGTCCAAGTATAGATACAAACATTACAATTAAAGTTTGTAGTAAATTTAATCGTTCTGTAAGAACACAAACCTCACTAAGCCACATTAAAAATATATGCAAGAAAATGCGGGTTTTATGTACAATAATTATTTTTATAAAAATATTTATACAAATTATTTGTGTAATTAATAATTATCCAAATTACCTCGTAAATCACCAACACGAACCTCACATGTATAATTCCTAAATCGGTCCACTCATTCTTAGCAATGACCTAGCGTATCAAGTACACAACTAAAAATGCTTTACGGTGATGGATATTTCTTTCCTCCATGGTAACACAGAGTTGTTTACTACGTGTTGTTATGAGTTGAGATCGAGGCCATGCTTTATTTACAAATCTCCTCCTAAGTAGTTTTCCATAAAGAAGGGTACCTTTCATATTACGCTGACGAGGTCAATATTGTACTAGAACATTGCACAAAATGCCCAAGGTTGTTTATTATTTCTGATAAATACGCGATCAATAGGCCTATTCAATTTGTTGGCATGGGGTGAGATTGAATTGAGGGCACATTCACTATATGACGTACGCAGAGCTGTGTACAGACCTTTCTAGGAAACGTCACAGCCCGTGTTTTTGTCAACCGGGTTTGGAAAGCTATGGGAAGCCACAAAACAGATAGCCACAGTTTGTAACAATGTTACACAAAATAAAATTTAAAAAATTGTTTTGAACTTGTTGGAAACACAGCAACCAATCATAGGATTACAATCATAGGATGTATTTTTTTAATTGGAAGTTTGCAGAAATGTTGACTCACAACATCTGTTAACTTGATTGGGGGAGTTTTTCTAACATTCGGCCGTCCACGCCAACCAGCGCGATTTGATTATCAACAATAAAAAGGTCTGTTGAGAGAGTTACGACATAGAGGGGCCAGTCTCCGTTGGTCACGTGGTTGCTGGACGCCATTTTGTTGCGTTTCAAATTTCGGTAGGTTATCCATTTAGCTTTTGAGCTATAGGCTCATCCAAAATGGAAACATCTCTGAACGAGTCACAAACTGGCCAGACTCCATCTTGGAAAAATGACTTCCCACTTTTCAGCAAAAATAGACAACTTTTTAGAGGGTTGGTGAACCAAAAATACACCAGGTTGAAAGTCAACAACCCCAGGGTCACACAATTGGACTATTTCCGGTACTCCATAAAAGCCACGACCTTTAAATCTTTGATTTACAAGAAAAGTTGGAATGGTATATACATTTAAGTCATGAGGCTCTGCGGATGAGTTTCTCGCTATGTAGTGTAGTGCGCTGATGGGTGCATCACCCCCCATACCAAGGCTAATTGTTCAATGTTTACAAATACTCAAACAAAAAAGTCTCAGCCTCTTGAATTTCAAATCAAATGTATTTGCTGACAACTAAACTTTTTGTCATTAGTTTTTTAAAAAGTTTAGCCGTTGAATGTTTGAGCTATTTTTAATCCAAAATCCCCTGATCGAGTAAACTGGCAAGACTCCATCTTGGAAAAAGGGACCTAAACTTGTCAGTTTTTGAGAGGGCTAGAGATCCAAAATGCTCCAGATTGAAAGTCAACAACCCAATCAGGGGCACAATACTGGACCATTTTTCAAAAATTCATAAAAGCCATGATCTTCAACAATTTGTGAGTTTATACTTATCCAGCATTAGGCGTTGCGCATGCCTGATAGGCGCCGGACCTAAAACAAGGTACCATTTTAAAGTGGTAAACAAGAGATGTAGAGTCTCTGAATTTGTCAGTTGTATTGGATGAATGCAAATTGCATTATTGAACGGGTTACCAGTTAAGAATGTCATCGATAATTTATTCAAAGAAATAATTTCATGGGAGTTGTCATTTCATGTTTTCATTTCCAGTTGTCCAGTAATTCCCATGGAGTGCATGCACTCGTTTAATAATTTCAGACAGAAACTTCATAATTTTCGCTGACGCCAAAAAGACATTTTAAGAAAAACCTATTTAGCACCAATGGCATCCCACATGATGACTGCACCCTGGTGAAGGTTGCTTTAGACTTGCTCTAAATGCTGATAGCATTGGGAACCTCTCGAGGATCCAGACACGGATAAGTAATGTCTCTCTCTGCGTCACGTGATCGGATGGTATCCCCGATAGCACACAATTTATCTTGGAATCTGTCGAGAGAAATAAAGATGGATTACAATAAGATCATTCTATGAAGGTGGTGGATTTATTTTTTTCCATTTTATCACCCCCACCTTTATTTGACACAGGTACACTTACTCTTGCTCTGATGCGCAATACAAAAGCTCTCAAGCACATCATAAATCATTCGATAATGGGACATAATGGTGGGATTTAAAGTTCACGGGAATTTAATACCTTTTTACTGCAACCTTTCCCACATGATCCGTCTGGTACAACTTCTCGAAGTTCCCAAGACGCTGAGTTGCTCTGTCACTAAGAAGCCGTGTGAATGACATGATGTCTAAGGTGCGCTTCTTGTTCGGTAAGCTGTCAAGAATGTCTTGCTCTGTCAGTGGAGTCTTGGGACAAGATAATTCAAATATTATTATGATCACCAGTTATTATCCCGCTGGTATTCCAACACAGGAACCCGTTTAAGGTCGCGATTTTGTTTGGTAAAGCAAGATGGCCTCACATAAAGCAAGTTGTATAGCCTGTCTAAACATAAACATAAAATCTGTCTGCCATGCTCACCATTTTGGAGTCAAACTCCACATTGACGCCCAAAATGGCGTAACCAAGACTATTGTAATGATGACGTCAGCTGAATTGGGTCAAGAGAGGGAGGAACATCTTCTCATATAACCTTTGCCATGTACCGCATTATGTGTGTATTAGAATCGGTTACAGTTTAGACGCTTTAGCAGGTCGGTGTCTGTCTATTAAACGATATCAGGGTTTGTAAACTCTTCAAGCTTTCCTACCTTGTCTTGAGGTGGCTCTCCATTTAACCACAGCGGAGCATTTGGTGGGAAGCCATATTCTTCGTACTGATTAAAGTTAACCGCTGCGTGTGTTACACTTGACGTGAAAATGATTGAGGTCAACACATCGATGAGTTCCTCGTTTGAGTTAAACTTGCCACCCCCAGTCACACCCTAAGTTAGAAATTAAACCAACATTATTCATTCTTCAATTGATTATGACTCCAATATGCCCAATATGACCAAGTCATCATGTTCCAACATGGCGTGTACATTTCAATTATCAACCAGATTTAATCGTCAGTGAAACGATTCATGGGTCACATAGTGACGCCTCTATGAATAATGTTATCAGATTGTAACTGCTAGAGTATGCTCACACTGGAAAAGACTTACCATTAAAGGTATCGTACACGTTAGGTATTTACTCAAAATATATACCAGCATAAAAACTGACTTGGTAACGAGCAACAGGGAGCTGTTGATAGTATAAAACATAGTAGGAAACGACTCCCTCTGAAGTAACGTAGTTTTTGAGAAAGAGGTAATTTCTCACTAAAATAATAAAAGACTTCTAGCTAGAAGCCTTTTATTCCTATCTGAAAGCACACAAATTTGTACAACAAGGGTGTTTTTTCTTTCATCATTTTCTTGCAACTTCGATGACCAATTGAGCCCAAATTTTCACTGGCTTGTTGTTTTATGCATATATTGGGATACACCAAATGAGAACACTGGTCTTTGACAATTACCAAACGTGTACGATGCCTTTAAGGGAAAAGGGCCAAACACTCTAAAAACTCCCGGGTCAGAATTGACCCGGTTCCCGGGTCCCAGACCCATTTCTGGGTCAGGCTGACCCGGAACCTGGATGAAATTTCAACCTTAGCTCAGATTCTGTGTCAGGTTGACCAATTTCTGTGTCATTTTGACACATACTCCGGGTCACACTGATCCAGAAATGGGTCAGGCCCCCTGCGACCCGGAACCGGGTCAATTCTGACCCGGAAGTTTTACAACCTTGGCTTTTGGCATTACATGCTATCTATCGTGAACTCTGAAATATTCCGCTACTTGACGTACCTGTATACCGCATCCTCCATCATCTGTTGCTCTAACTAGAGTTTCTGCAAACTCCTGGATCTCAATGTCACCAGCTAAGAGCTCAGCTGAATCTGTTTATTAAAATATATTGTAGTAAAAGATGCCGAGAGATTTCTGATTGATAGCTTGTTGAAATAGTTATTTGTTATATATTTATGTATTTATTTATTCATGTGACTCACGATATCGCTTGTTGACCACATACTCCACGTATTCCTTGATGGCCCCATGCAGCAAAATGGCGTCTTCTCTGTAGTAATAATTTGGCAATACATCCGGGTCATCTACTCCGCGATTGCGCAAATCAGCAGGAAGGCATCCCTCTACATTGAGACGCCATGTTGGAAACACTTTACCACTGAGTGATACGAAGCCCACTTGACCGATGTTCATAATCTCGTCCACTACTCCACCAGGGTTGATCAGAGTAACAAGAGCCAGACTGAAAAGAACGTGTTGTGACGTCACAACTAAAACATTATCAGGATTGGTCCATTCCGCTATCTCTAAGTTTGAAATTCTTCATCAAAGTTAAAATTACTGTATAACTTAAAATCACTTACAGTCTCTATGTCTACATGCACCAAACAACCAGCCGTGCCGGTATTGTGCTTTCATAGTTAATTTAAAAAAAGTGTTCATATAATAATAATACATTTATAAGTGAATACCCCTTCTTGATTTTAAGAGAGCTTCTAATTCCACTTATTTATATACGACTTAGTAAGCTTGATGGTTTTGTCAATAAGGTGTTTGCGGTAACACATGAAATAGTCTTTAATATGGGCTGGCCCTTTTCTGAACCACACATAGTAAAATTTAAGGGAGATTCGCGTGGTGTCACCGCACACCTGAGTTTAATTATCAACTAGTTGTTATTTGGGTTTTTGGAACCAACATGGTATAGTTACCTATTAATAGCCATCAGGTAAAGGAAATGTGGAGCCAGAAGCTTGAAGATTGGATGTGAGGGAGAAAGACATCGATTGGCAGCAACTGCAATGGATTCTACCAAGAGATGAGTAAAACTAAGGTGGGTGGCAGCCTCGTGGTATGCCCCATCTGCATTATTGAACCACATCTTGGCCATCATCCACGTATAATCAGGATCCGTAGGTAGAAATACCTGGGAAGTTAAAAAATGCATGTACTTTAAATACCATGCCCGATATGGTGGCAGAAGATACCAAAATTTTCCCCATACTTTAACACACTATTTTCCCTTGTCCATACGTAAAATCCTCTAAAGAATTACTGAGATTCCAAGCAGACAATGAAGACAGAAGATGGGGTACCACCATGCCCCATATCGAACACCAAATGCATATTTAAGATATCCTGAAATTGTTTGAACGACGTGTACTGTTATTTCCCAAACGTCTTTTTGACGTCTTTATTGTAACCTCAAAAAAGATGAAAAATTTCTGTAACTTACAGGATTATTATTGGCTGGGTCCTGATAAAGTTGAATTGCAACTGGCATGAGTGTTCCTGTGTTGTCAACGAAGAAGAGTGCCATTGGTGCACAGACCTGCAAATCAATGAGAAATGGTTGGTGGTGCTGATGGGCCTCAAGCTGGTAAGTCGGTTGACGTAAAACCAATGTTTGTATGAAAGAGATTGGTTGTTGTCAGCTTTGCGTTTATATCCCCTTGTGGGAGCTTTGTCGAGTTCCCTTGTTGGGAAGATCATCTAAACAAACAAACAAACAAACAAACAAACACCCCAACACCCCCAACAAACAAACAAACAGAGACACCGCGAAATCAAACTATGATGCAATACGAGCGCAACCCGTACTGTTACCACAGCAATTAAAGTCTTACTCTACATGTTATCCGTTTGTTTGGTTTTTGTTGTTCTTCTTTTTTCGTTGTTTAAATTTGTTGTTGTGGTTACTATTATTATTATTATTATTATTACTTACTATCAACACAAACATGGATACGATTCATTTTATGTCAGAAAAAATATATAGCAATAGTCCTTGGTTATATCCTTCCAATCCTGAAAAACGGGAAAAAGATCTCATTGGGATTCAAACCGGGAATGATGTATTTGATGTCAACTGAGAAAAAACAACTGATGGTCATACCAGTCTATTGTCTGTTGTTTGGAGATCTTTAAGAATACTGTAGTTAACAATGAACAGTCTCTTTTGTTTTATTGCTTGCTCAATGGTAAGTTCTTCGATGATGCCTTTCACCATGTCATCTGTCACAGCAAAGCTGCAAAAGAATTGAAAGTATCAACATCGATTCACAATCAAAAGTGTTAACACATGTATTCATTACAAATGCCTGTAAACTTAATCCACACTCTTAAAGCTCCCGGGTCAGAATTGACCCATGCAGATCCAGTTCCCGTCGGGCCTGATCAGTTTCTGGGTCAGCATGACCCCGGAATTAGTCATTGACCCAGAAATGGGTCAAACTGACACAGAATCTGGGTCAAAATCCCATATTTGATTTAACCAATTTCCGGGTCACCCTGACCCGGAAGTTGGTCAGGCCTCCCTTTTAACTTTTACCCGGGAGTTTTTTTAGTTACACCTGTTAATAAGAGTTACACCTGTTGTTACACAGTAATTGATGAATGAAGAATGTTCAAGCCTAGGGTGGAAGTTATTTATGATTTTTTTAACATTAGCAACAAATTTATGAATAAACGTATGTGGTTGAAGACCAATACATTCAAAAGAAAGGTTTGTCTACCAGGAAGATTCTTTTTGCAACTGTTATAAATTTGAGATTGGTGTAGCTTGGACTCAAACCAGGCAGATGAATCTACTTTGTCACCTACTTTGATGGTATCTCCGTGCAGAGACGTATTTGAGCTGGATTACACCCCACCAGTCTCTGAGCTGCAAATTTCTTGTCACTTCTCCAATTTTGAACACCCTGAAATTAAAACATGTAAAACTCAAAATACAGGAACAATTTGTATAATTGCCATTTACATCTCAGGTGTAATACCCTCCCCCAAAAAACCCTCACAAAAACCCAACAACAACAACAACAACAACAACAAACAAACCAAAAAACACACAAATAATTAATTAAATAAATAAATTAATTTAAAAAAAAATTAAAAAACAAAAATGCTTGAAAGCAATTATTATTTTAACAATGTCGATTTTAACCCGATTTAAGCGACACAAGCTGAAGGACCCAGAGTTTTGGAAAGTGGATACGTCAATTTAGTCCATGGTCTGCACATTATTATGATGTGACATAAACTCGATAAACCTGACATGATCAGTAACCATTACAACTCTCTAATTCCGAAAGTATGTTGAAACTTACGTAAGGTATCGGCAGTGTTTCATTGTAGACATTGACGATGTCATCAAGTGATTTCCAACGGTCTGTTGTCAAATGAGCAGCAATTGATTCTATCTTATAGATGACAGTTCGCTTTACGATCACATCAAACTGCAGGTGTGACAAGGGTGAACATTATGGTAATCAAGACCTCATAGGATTCGTAAAAAGGTTTACCTCTTCTTCTTGTTTTCGTGGCTTGTGGGTTATTGCCATTTTACGACTGATTTAAATGTTATAATTTGAACTTAAAGGCATCGTACACGTTTGGTAATTACTCAAAATATATATTAGCATAAAAACTGACTTGTAACGAGCAACAGAGAGCTGTTGATAGTATAAAACATTGTGAGAAACGACTCCCTCTGAAGTAACGTAGTTTTTGAGAAAGAGGTAATTTCTCACTAAAATAATAAAAACTTCTTGCCAGAAGTTTTTATTTTTCTATCTGAAAGCACACAAATTTGTACAACAAGGGTGTTTTTTTCTTTCATCATTTTCTTGCAACTTCGGTGACCAATTGAGCCCAAATTTTGTTATTTTATGCATATGTTGGGATACACCAAGTGAGAACACTGGTCTTTGACAATTTCCAAACGTGTACGATGCCTTTAATGTGATAGCCATATTATTATTTGAACTAAACTCACTACTCTTTTTTCAAGAAGAAATGAAAAGGAGTCAACCATAAATATTGGATCAACTTGACTTACACGATAACTGTTGGAAAACTCCTGCTCAGCTGGCAGCTCTTTAATCTGCGGTAAAGAGAGTGACAAGTGAGTAGTAGACGTAGACTGATGTATCAGCCCGGGCTTGATTTCACATGCACTGAGATTCATCAAAGATGAGTTGCCAGTATTACCATATAGTGATTTGTATTGTGACATCATACGTTGCTTAGCAATTAAGATTGATGCACATCAATCTTAGCTCTTTGTGAAATAGACACAGACCACTTTCAAGATTGAAATTAATATAACCAGGAAGCTTGATACACTGCAGAAACTAGGGTTTAAAATTGATTTTTCTGATATCTAGGTCTATATGTGACCACTCCGACACGTTGTTCCCATTACTATCGTTGGCGAAATTAACACCATATCGGTGTTGTCACATATACAAAGAGAATCAATTTAACACCGGGTTTATTTGCAGTGTAAGTGTGACCAAGGTTGGTAAACTGATCTATAGAGAAGGTTTGAAAACTGATAATGATTGACAATCTATTGGACAATCTGTGGAACCGTATTGATTAAATGTTAATATCAAATTGTCAATATTTTTATTTTATTCATCGATGATGCCTATACAGTCCCGTAGTTTGCATCAGCTTTTCATCATTTCACATTTGCTATTTGTAAAATCTGGTTGCTCATAACTTAATACATAAATGGGTTTTTTAATTAAATTTTCTATACAACATATTATTACATGTACCTGTGGTATTGCCAGCTGTCCATTAAACTTATTCTCCAGTTGGTAGATTTGCTTCTTCCTAGCAAGTTCTTCCATCCTTTGTCTTTGGTGTGGATCTTCTTGCGGCAAGGTGGAGTCATTCCTGACTACCATTAAACTCTCTCCATCCGTAATCCACCTGTGTATTGGGAAGATGCTACTCCTGTCCTCTGGCAAGTCTTGATACTTGATTTTGATAGTCTCAACAAACCTATAGGGTAAAATATGGTATTCCGATACACACTCTAAAAAACTTCAGAGACAGAATTAACCCGGATCCATGTTCGGCGTGCCGGACCCGTTTCTGGGTCAGTGTGACTCGGAATCTGTTTCAAAATGACCCAGAAATAAGTAAAACTGACGCAAAACCGAGTTGAAATGCCGTTTTTAACCACTTTCCGGGTCAACCTGACCTAGATCCGGGTCAATTCTAGCCTTTAGTCAAGGCGCACCGCGGCACCCCAGCCAAGATATCACGCACGAAAAAAGACTAGCGCGAGCGGCGAAGCCGCGAAGCCCCTTTACCAACTCGTTTTGGGGCTTATGTTTTTCATTACTTTTTGCTACCGATTTTGGTAGGAGAAATGTAATGCATAATGCATTAGCGTGATGAGTTGTTGGCCAATAAGAAGACACAATTACTTGCAAGACGTCACATGAACGTTTGATGCAAATTTGATGCAAATTATTAGCAAGATGGAGACTAGAAGTACTAGCGGAAGTGTTGATGACACATTGTTTCAGCAAAGCGTAAGATTTGCTGCTCAAAAAATAAAAATTTCAGGTGCACTGACAGCATTAGGCCTACCCATCTAAATAATAGAGGAGTCCAATACATATAGTTGACGGTGATTGGTTACAAGAAATTGCACACATAAGTATTTCATGATCATGAATAACTGATTAGCTGAACGAGTTGGTAAAGGCGCTTCGCGGCTTCGCCGCTCGCGCTAGTCTTTTTTTTGTGCGTGATATCTGGGCTGGGGTGCCGCGGTGCGCCTTGACTAAAGGCTAGGTCAATTCTGACCCGGGCGTTTTTAGAGCGTGTAAACGTCAAATTATTGTAACCTGACCATTGTTCGGGTGTTTGTGTCATACTTACCACTTCTGTACTAAAGGACCTTCATCAACTCGGATAACAACTAGGCTGACTTCCTCTTTGATTCCAGGGTTTTGGATGTCAAAATGATCTTCACTTCCCATTTCAAAATCATCCCTCCAACGACAACCAACTTTAACCTCTTCAGAACGCTTGCCGTCGGAATTGAAAAGGGTCATGTAAACATCAGCATCTACCCCAGATCCCTGAAAATAAGATAACCATTTTTTTAATTCTTGTAATCCTCTATCTGTGTGTAGTCTGGTGCACGTTTGACCTTGTTATATAACATTAAGGGTCATGTAAACGTCTGCACTCCAGATCCATGGTAAGAAAAAAATAAATGCTACACAAACATTTTCCCAAAAATGTGGGGGTGTTTTTTTTTCTCTTTTTGGGGGTAGGGGTTTGGCTTAGTTAATTTCCACTTCAGAAAAGGGTCTCGATCTCACTGATTTCTGAAACGCGTTAAATTCATTTTACGGTGGCAACATTTCTTTAAAGGTATCGTACACGTTTGGTAATGACTCAAAACAAATATTAGCATAAAAAGTTACTTGAAACAAGCAACAGAGAGCTGTTGATAGTATAAAACATTGTGAGAAACGACTCCCTCTGAAGTAACGTAGTTTTTTAGAAAGAGGTAATTTCTCACTAGAATAATAAAAACTTCTTGCAAGAAGTTTTTATTCCTATCTGAAAGCACACATGTACAACATGGGTGATTTTTCTTTCATCATTTTCTTGCAACTTCGATGACCAATTGAGCCCAAATTTTCACAGGCTTGTTATTTTATGCATATGTTGGGATACACCAAGTGAGAACACTAGTCATCTACAAGATCGCTATGATCACAGCAAGCCTCAGTGTATCTAACAGATCAAAGCAGGCATGTGGCTGTATTATGGGAACTCTCACCCAGTCACTGCGCGCGCATGTCCCCCCCCCCCCCCCCCACCTCCATGTCATATGGAGAGCGCGCGCGCGTGTTGTAACTCGGGGTGAGAGTTCACAATTCAATGTAAAGCCTGCTTTGATCATGACGACACAGCTCCTTTAATATAATTGGTACCTGATGATCACCAGTCTTGACTGATATCTTGTAGCCATCAGGAAGGACCATAGATGCTCCACAACCCATCGTTGTAGCCGGTTCAGCAACTTACAAACTTAAAGAAAAATTAAATTTTTATTTCATTTTTTCGCCAGCAAACATTAAAAAACCCAATGCAAAATCAAATTATATTAAGAATACAAAAATGTACACTATTAGCAGAACAACCCAGCTGGGCGGGCAGATCTAGACTGGTTCACTTCATACTTCTATAATCGTCAACAATCTGTTGTCATCAACAAAGCCATCTCTCCTCTTCGTCATGTCAACACTGGTGTTCCTCAGGGGTCTGTTCTGGTCCCCTATGCTTCACACTTTACACCGCCCCTCTTGAAGACATCATCTCGTCTCATGACATCAAGTACATGCTGTATGCTGATGATGTCCAGCTTTATGTCACCATGGCTGAACAACAACGCCCGACTGTCATTCCAAACATTGAATCCTGCATCAGTCACATAAAATCATGGTCTTCTATAAACATACTCAAGCTAAACGACAACAAAACGGAAGCTCTTCATATCACGTCCAAACATCGTCACCGTAACGCAATCCAAAGCTTACATATTGGCGAGTCACAGATCACCACTGGCAACAGAGCTCGTGACCTCGGGACAATCATCAATACTGACCTATGCATGAAAAATCAAATCAACAACATTTGCCGTTCCTCGTCACTATAGCCCTTCATAAAATCGGAAGGATACGGAAATATCTCGACCAACAGACCACTGAAAGGCTGGTCCACGCTTTCATCTCATGCCGTCTGGATTTCTGCAACAGCCTCCTCCATTGTCTTCCAATCGCACAAATCTCAAAACTCCAACGTATTCAAAATTCTGCTGCTAGACTGGTTACCCGCTCATCACCTCGACAACATATCACCCCAGTACTTCGCTCACTTCATTGGTTACCCGTCTCCAAACGCATAGAATTCAAACTTCTCCTGCTAACATACAAATCTCTCAACCAATCCGCACCTCATTATCTTCAAGAACTCATTCATCCATATGTACCTCATCGTACCCTCCGCTCCAGCTCTACCTCTCAACTAGTCACATACACCACTCGCACTAAGTCATTATGGCCACCGCTCGTTCTCATATTCTTCACCGCCTTACTCTGGAACAACTTGCCGCACAACATCAGAACTGCTCCAAACGAGAACATTTTCAAACTGCTGAAAACTTTATACCTGTTTACTCATTAATTTTTGTAAAGCGCTTCGGGACTGTTGTGTGAAGCGCTTAATAAGTGCCGTTCATTGTTATTATTATTATGATGCAGGAACAACCTCAAATGGCTGGGGGTTAGAAACAAAACAACAACAAAAAGAACCGCAGGGAAAGCTAGTTATGCCTATATTTACTCACTATAGTTTTGTTTTGATGTGCAAATATCATACGGGCGATGTTAGTATAGTTTTGAGTTTTGTTTCTTGTCAACACCGCACACTTATTTTTTTACGAACATTTGAGAATGTCAAGTCAGCTGGATGTAATACAGAGGCACCATAGGGGACATGTGGCCGCTTTTTATTTATATAATTATTTAATAAAAAAATATTATTTTATGGTGTTGGGTTTTTTTTGGGACTATGATCCCTGTGGTCGCTGGGTCCAAACAAGCGCACATAATTTGTAACTTTGGTTTACAACCATGGTTTCAAATAAAAGGCCTATCTTCCGACACGTTACCGAAAAACACAAACTTAATAACGAGAGCCTTCACACATAAATGCCGGTTTTATTTAAAAATGTGCAAACAACTGATTTGGAAATAAATTTCCCGGTGCCAATGCAATTACGATCCTACTGTAACTCACCTGTTCGTAACTCCAGCAATCATTGGTGTCGCACTTACTACAACATGAGCTGCCGAAACTGTTGTGGGTTGACAACAAATTTTAGTTACTATGACTATAGTCGTTATGATGTTCAATGTCAGAGTAACTATGACTCACTTAGTGTTAATAATGTATTCGATTGAAATTAGGGCCTACCTTTGAACTTATAACAATTACATTACCAAAGTGGGGCACAGCCCGGATGCAGATACTTAACAATGCCGTCACGTCTGATTGGGTTGGGCCGGACTTGACGGGTAACAAAAGCGCCCCCCCCCCACACACACCACACAAGACGCACCCCTTTGGTTAAAAGGCACGCGCATTGCCTTCGGATTGTGCGCGCGCATGTCCCCCCACTCCATGTCATATGGAGAGCGCGCGCGCGTGTAGTAACTCGGGGTGGTGAGAGTTCACAATTCAATGTAAAGCCACAGGCCTGCTTTGATCATGACGACACAGCTCCTTTAATACAATTGGTACCTGATGATCACCTGTCTTGACTGATATCTTGTAGCTATCAGGAAGGACCATAGATGATCCACAACCCATCGTTGTAGCCGGTTCAGCAACTTACAAACTTAAAGAAAATTTAAATTTTCATTTCATTTTTTTCGCCAGCAAACATTTAAAAAAAACATTGCACAATCAAAGGATGTACAAGAACAAACAATAAAATAAAACAAATTATATTAAGAATACAAATATGTAAAATATAAGCAGAGCAACCCAGCTGGGCAGGCAGATACATGCAGGAACAACCTCAAATGGCTGGGGGTGGGGGTGGGGGGGGGGTAGAAACAAAACAACAAACAAAAGAACCGCAGGGAAATATATTATTTTATGGTGGTGGTTTTTTTGACTAAACAGTGTTCCCTGTGGTCGCTGGGTCCAAGAACAGGCGCACATAATTTGTAACTTTGGTTTAGAACCATGGTTTCAAATAAAAGGCCTATCTTCCGACACCGTACCGAAAAATACCAACTTAACGTGAGCCTTCACACATAAATGCCGGTTTTATTTAAAAATTTGCAAACAACTGATTTGGAAATAAATTTCCCGTTGCAAATGCAATTACGATCCTACAGTAACTCACCTGTTCGTACCTAACTCCAGTAATGTGTCGCACTTACTACTATACTACAACATGAGCTGCCGGAACTTTTGTTTGACAACATTTTCTAGTTACTATGACTATAGTCGTTAAGGGATAGGTTCACAGAGTAACTCTGACTAATACTATAATAGTGTTAGTAATGTATTCAATCGGGCCTACCTTTGAACTTGTATCATCAATTACATTACCAATGGGCACAGCCATGCAGATACTTAACAATGCCGTCACGTCTGATTGGGTTGCGGACAGGTTTGACATGTAACAAGCCCCCCCCCCCCCACCACCACACAAGGCGCACACGCGCATTGCCTTCGGATTGGGCGCTTTGGGCTATAAAAAGCGTTTGTAATTAAATGAATTTGGTTGAAAAGATGTTGAAAAGTAGTCAAAGGAAGTAAAATGAACTACCACTCAATATTTTAAGGGATATCTGTGTGAATCATATAGGCCTAGGCCACTCTACTTTTAAAGCATCTTTCCAACCATATTCATTTCATAACAAACTATTTAGCACCCAATTCGAAGGCAAAGTGCCCCTTTTTAGGGCCTTTAATTTGTTGAATTATAGTGCTTCGTGAAATCACTAAGATTCAAGGGGTTATTTTTGAGTTTCGGCTAAAGGCCCTAACTTACTTTGTTTCCGTTTCTGCCTGTTATTTTTTGTTTATTTGTTCATAGATTTATTTTATTATTGTAGTTTTGTCAATGTAATGTTAACATGAAAAAAATCCCCTGGTTTATTTTCGTTTGATTCCTTTGTTGTAATGTTTGTTGTTGTCTCGAAAACTAACTCTAAAGAAATGCAAATAATAAATAGTCAAAAAAGTTGTTTAGTCAGATACCAAGCCGTGAAAAATAAATACCGTAATAATATTCGTATGCGAAGTCAAGCCTTGAACATTCCTATAAGTTTAGTTGGTAATCTACACCACATACATTTATACACGTCAAACGGGCCAAACGGGTACCAGTGGTTATTTTCCTTAGCAACATCAAAATGGCGACTGATGATAAGTTAGGAATTAAGTTTTCGTTGGGAGTTTTCGTCTGTATTTCATTCATTTGATAAATATCACCGAGAAACAGCGATGACATGATGTAACACAATCAGTGGTACTTCATATTTAAAACAGTTGATTCACTTTATTTGTGGTAAATTGTTGTGACCGTTTACCGAACGTTTTTTTGGACTTCGTCGTCGTGTGGGAGAGTGCGGCTTTGCAATGGCGACTGGTGCCGTACAGAGACCGCCTGTACCGGTTGTAAAACATGTCATCCGTGATGATGACATTGCTATCAAAAAGGTGCGTGTTCCTCCTTTCCAATCATTGGAAAAACAGTTCTTGTAAATTGAAATTTTCAAGCTATGATGTGGACAGTGAGTTTCTTCATAAAAAGCCAGAAACAGAAGGCAAAATAATCAAATATAGGCCTAGGCCTATTCATATATTGTTGTGTCACACTGTCATTGTCACTGTCAGTGTCAACTCATGTGAATCATTCACTTCAGTCTATTCCCCCAGTGAGTGAGTGAGTCCAGGTACATTTGTAATTTAATTGTTTTTTAAATATTTTTTTATATTTTATTCTAAACATTTGTTTTATTTATGAGGCGAGGGCCATACACTAGTTTTTTAACAAATAAATTTAATGAATAAATGAACATTTTGTCCTCTCCCTTGAGACTTTAATGCAATGTGCATTCAATCTTAATCTTATGTTATGAAGTTGTCAAAATATTTCCAATCATGTCAATATGTCACTTATTTATTGTGCCCCTCAGTTTTGTTTTTGAAATTGAAAAACATTTCAAAAAATGCAAATGGTTTTTAGTTGTATTCATAATTAATTATTTGCTATTCTATTTGACTAATTCTGTAACACTCCTGTGATTATTGAATAGGGTGTTAAGATTCAAGCAGTCAACTACAGCAAAGTCATCAAACTTCTGACAGATCCTCATTCGGTAAGTTACTGTTGTCGACCTGATTGTGTGCATAACATAATTTGCTTCGCTTTCGCGTTAAGTATAAACCAGACTTGGACCTATTTCTTGAGCTTGACCAACCGTGCAATAACATGACATTGACAGCTAATGTTTCTTGACTTTTACTCTGTTTTATTTTTCAGGCAACATTATTTGAGAGGCATCTGAATTCATTACAGAAACTGATTCGTCACTACCAAGCTGGATTTGTATCCTTACTAAAATAATGTTAGGGGTTTTAAAATTGCATGTCAACCAATATTGGTCTAGACTCGTAACAGAGAGAAAGACTGAATTTCAATGTTTTAATTATTTAGACAGGAAGAAAGTTTGATGGATTTTAACAGAATGTGATTCACAGAAAAGAGCAAATATAATTTAGACTTGTTCGCTAAGTCTTACACTGAAAATTCCTTGATTTAATTGTGAAGGAAGACTTTGATAGGCTGTGAACTCTTTGAATAAAAAAATGTTCTTTTAGCTGTAAACATATCTTTGAAAGGTTTACGATCTTTGACCGCACTCCAAATAGCTGATGAAAGATCTGGTGCAAGTTTTCAAGATTCTTAACGTCTGTGCTGATCGAGTCAATGATCATCCACTCTACACAAAGCCAATGCTGGCCATTCTAAAGATAGCAAGGTTAGATCCTCTTATTCCATATATAGTAAAGATGATTGATGTTTTGTGTCATTTGATTTACCATAATATCTTCTACCAATGTCAAATAACTCAACCTTAGATTTTACCTGTGTTTCTACCACCAAAGACGTGGTATTATTATTGCGTTTGTGTTATTTCCAAATTTAAATTGTTTTTACAGCCTTCCCTTTCTGAAAGAGAAGACGTCCGATGGCACCGCATACACCCAGATTGTTGTGGAATCCATATCGCAATTGGGTAAGGATTTTTGTGTACTTATTCAGCCTAACTCAACTAAAGTACTTCCGGAATATCAAGAAAGTTGCTCAGAAATTTTACTTGTGTTTGAAATTGCCATCTTCAAAAAGCTGTTTATGAAGTCCTTTTTTTTCTTCTTTTGATGAAGGGCAGTTTACAGCTAGGAGTTCTAATATATTGTATGTGATAATTATTATTTTAAATATACTTTAGGTTATCTTATGCGAGTTCCAAGCAAGGAGATACGTCTTCAATTAGCATCATCTCTTCTCAGCATCTTTTGTAATGAGCTGCCGAAGCAAGATGTTCAAGATCATCAAGCTGCATCCAGGGCCTACAACATGGCCATGGTGGAGAAGAGTGATGTAGCTGAGACACTGGTTAAGGTAGGATTTATTCAAGTTTCATTTGGTAATTTGGTTTTAAGGGCATGAAAGTACATTGTAATCTGCTGAATGGGAAATTCAGCCTGTGTGTGGATTTCACAATGCACTGAGATTCATCCTAAGATGAGTTGTCAATATTGCCATTAGTGATTTGTATTGTGACATAAGTTGCTCAGCAATTAAGATTGATACACATCTTAAGATCAATCTAATAGCACTTTGTGAAATTGACCTCAGCTTTTGAGCTGGAAGTAGCCAGAATCTCAGGTATGCAGCAGGTTTGTGAAAGTGTTACACAATGACTTAAAACAGTAGTAGTCCCAGCCTATTTCTATACCTTCCGCCCAGGTAATAGTTAATAAACAGGACAGTCCTTTTCAGAACTGAGAAGTCTCCCGAACACCCGAACAATCTACTCCGCGGTAGTAGAATTAAGCAAGACAGTTCTCTAAGAACAAACTACCTGGCAAGTAGATACACACATGGTGTTACCGCAAACCAAATATATTGACTTAAAACAAGCTAAGAATGAAGTGTGCATTAAAAGAAAAAAACATTGGTTCAAGATTTGATCATTTTTTAAAACTTTGTTATTTCTCTTGATCTTTTCCTCATCAGTCTCTGGCTCTATTAGAACAAGACATTGATGTGAAGCTACATATCTTAGACCTACTGCAGAATCTGTCAGCATTCTCAGCTCCTAACTGTGACAAGATGCTTGCTGCTGATGCTGCTAGTCGCATCTGCAGTCGTATGAATGACCCTGAACCTAGCGGCAGGTTAGTTAAACTGGGAAGAGGCAAAATGGTTATTGCACTCAAGCTATACAAATCGTTGCAACTGTACAACAACTCTGTTTGGTCGAAAAGTTGTATCTTGTACACTTTTGTAAATAAAATTGCTCCATGCAACAAGGTCGCATCACACTCCATTGGTTTTATGTCTACATCTGGTTGTTTTTAACAGATATACAAACGAGTTGCACTAAAAAATAAATGTCTATTGAACAAATTTGATCTTGTCATACGACCTTGTTGCACTGAAGTGTTGACACAAAATGTAAAATGATGAAGAGCTCAAGTACAATATGGAGACGGATGTCCTACCAAGATAAGATGTGGTGTCCTTATTGTCTTAGAACACAATAGTTAATGGCCTGACGTTTCGACCCTAGCAGAGTCTTTCTCAGAGGCTAAATGACAACACAACACACAAAAACAATTATACTGGTGTAACAGAAGCAGGCAAGTGGAAATTGTCAAGATGCATGTGAGGTGTTCTGATAATTTCCACTGGAATTGACTTCCTTAATTACTTTCTTACTATTAATTACTAAGAAACTTGACAATGTCTTAATCAATAATTGTTTATTGTGTATCATCAGGTTATTGTTCCGTTCCATTGAGATCTTATGGAATCTTCTTGAGAATGGAGACAAGGAGGAGGTTGCCAGGCAACTCGGTTCATTCGTCTGTATCAAGTAAGGATATATACACAAACCTCAAAATAAGATGCACTTAATATCGATAACACTCTAAACAAGTTCCTTGGATGGGAGTATTATTTGTTTTGGAAAAATTCATCTAATATTGATTAAAAAGTGGGGTTCTTGAGTATCATTACACTACAGTGTTTGACAAATTTACAATGTTAGGCTTTTTTCAAGATCAAGGTTTTTTTCAAAATTTGTGGATTGTTTTCTATTCTTAGAGCACTTCAAGAGGCATTCTCACAGCAAATGACGTCTGGGTTCAGCCACTTTGATCGGCAATTAAGGTAAGATTGTACATCGATTAATCTTGGAAAGACCTAGCTAGACACTTGGGTCTCTTTTTCAAATTTTATTAGAACTTAGTGGTATATTATTTTTGCCCTTACACTGATGTGTATTAAGCACTGTTTACTCAGTACTTTCCCTGAGTCCGGCTAAAGAATCCACAGGGATGTCACTCTGGTGGATTTGAACCCACAACCTTTATGGTGTATTATTTAATTTTGCCTTTACAAGGATGCTTTTAAAGCTCTGTATACTCAGCATTTTTCCCGAGTCATGAGAAAAGAAGTCTACTGGCATTTCACTCGGGTGGGATTGGAACCCATGATCTTTCTGGTAATTAATCACCTGTTTGCTTTTTTCTTATACTCCTACAGGAATGACTTGTTAGTTATTACTACTTTAGTTGCTACAGTCTGTAGCCAAGCGCCATTCATTGTAAGTCATCTTTTAAACAGAAATGTTTCAATAAAACCAATAAAACTTTACCCTTTCTACAAGTCAGACGTTACTTTCTAGTTTCTCTTTAAGATTAATTATTAAGATACCAACAACTTATCTTGAGAAATTAAGCTGTTCTTGGTAAGTTCTTTGAGACACTGTTTTCAATTGCTAGGGATGACAAATTTCAGGCTTTTATCTGAATTCAGATTTGTATGTCTGCCTGGTGAAAAAAGTAGCTGTTATTTTCTCCATGTATAAAAAATCCTGCTCTTTTATCTGCTTCTTTTGCGGTGAGGATACTGTTTCCAAAAGCTGCTTGAAATCTATAGTTCTAGGGGTTATCAAAAGGTGGAAATGTCGTCATTTCAATGTTCCTCCTAAAATTGGTTTCATACATTTTAGTCAGGGATGACTCTCACCCCTGAGCTACACATCTTTCCTGTTATACGTTTTGTTTCAATGACACGTAGATAAAGAGTTCAAATCCAACCAGAGCATTATTACTCAAGTCTCTAACCTTTAAAACTTTCTTGTCTTAATTGTTTCACAGGAGACAGGATTTGCCAAGCAGCTTATTCTCTTTGCAACATTTCAAGAAGTTCGAAGCCATAATGCCCTGGTTAGACATCTGAAACTTGGCACGGTAAGTAGCTGGGATACCCCAACCTACTTTAGTGTCTTGAGTTGTGACGAATGGATATGGATATAAGAAGCCATTATTTGCCTTTCCTTCATCTCTATTAGTATATTTTTCAAGATTTTAACCTTTTTCTTTTGCTTCCATTTCCACAGAGTATTGAAGATTTTGAGTTGAAGAAACTACTGATCAACATCATTGTAGTCTTATCAAAAGACATTTCAATGATTCCTGTAAGTTGAATATCTTGTGAGAAGTCCTATTAAGATCTTACAACAACTAAATTAAAGAACAAGGAGATTTTGTCTTCTTAAACATTCTTGAAGTTTAAGATGCAACCTTGTTGTAAATTTGAGTTGAAATGTAATTCTTTTCTTAAGCTTTATGGCATGAGGGTGTATTTTTTTCTGTTATGTTCTTGAATGTGCACACAAAACTAATGTCAATGCCTTGTGATCAAACACTTGCTGTTGGAATGCTTGCCTATATGTTCTACCACGACTGATTGATCAATTTAACACTGATACACAACATCTTGATGTAATTTCTTCTTTACTTCCCAGCTCCTGTCTGAAGGTCACATCCTCCTTGCCCTCTTCTCTTATGTCCGTGGCAACGAGAACGTCTCCCAGCCTCAGGAGTGGAGTCCGAGTCAGTTAGAAGAGATTCAGCTTCATGCTATGAGTGCTTTGTGTACCATTGCACCGCTGTGTGTGCAAGACTACATGACATGTCAAGGAAACACTAGACTGCTATTACTCTTGGAATGGTGTGTGGGAAAAGGTGAGGGGGCTGACAACAACAACTGAATGGTTCATTCTTTAAACCAAGTGAAGTGAATACTACAGCAAACTGCCTCATTGATCTGTTTGCAGTCAATTTTAATCAATGCAGTATGTGCCTTTGTCAAACTTCAGCATGATTTAAAAACATCTGCATTCCCAAGTGCTGTATGTCATTGGTGGAATCTCATTATCAAAAGAATTCCATCTTTACTCTCATTTGAAGGAATGTTGATAATTTGTTTTCTATTTCTTGATTTATTATCTCAGAGGATTTTGCTGGTCATGGTAATGCTTTCCATGGTTACGGAGGACGAGGTAACAAACGAGCCCAGATGCGATTTTGTCTTCATCTAATGAGGAGTATCATTAGCCTGGGTGAGCCCTCCGTTTTACAAGACTTTGTAGATCAAGGTGCTATCAGTCAATGTCTTGGTAAGTTGAGCATTTAGTCTTCATCTCATGTATTTTTTATCATTAAAATCCAAAACTAAATTCAAATCGTCCAAGTCGAAAGAACTTATACATGTACTTGTTTTAGGTACAGAAAGCACAGTTAACCAGTTTTATTGCTTGAATTTAAGTTAAAATGAAGTCAGTCGTATGTGCGGTTCTACCCTACTACTGACTTAATTGATAAGATTTCTGCCATCAAATTTGGCAGCTTGTGGATTTGATTGCAAAGTAGATTCGTTTTCCACAATACTAAAAAAGGATGCATCAGTGGTTGCAGAAGTGAAATCTGAATTTTTCTTGTGTTTATAGATATCTTATTAAGTGCCAGTCATTCTGTAAGTGAAGATGATGTGATTGATGTAGAGATGCAGTCTGATATGCTGTCTATCATCTCAGCCGTTTCTGAAGGAGATGTTCATAGGAAGGTAAGAAACCTCCGGACGTCTTCTCTGGTTAAACTATGGAATCAAAGTGAGGCTTTGGTTCAGAGAAGACTGGTTCCTTGTAAACAGTTTGCATGGGGTTTATGGTTTTGAGTTTGGACACCACATAATGGCAGAGTGAAGTTGGTCATTATTACATGTACATCTATTTTGTTTTGAATATCAAGTAATAAACCACAAATTTACTAGAGCAGGACTTGAACCTGTGACCTACGGATTAATATGCCGGCGCTCTACCAACTGAGCTATCTGTTTATTAAATGGAATGTTTTCTCTTTTTTGTATGTTTCTGGATTTCTCAAAATGAGGGTCAATATTCTTGCCAACAATTAATTAGTAATTTAGTTTTCCTTTGTATTGATGTCTGATAAAGCCCTGCATACTCTGTGTTTTTCAAGTTCTAATTTATAATAAGTGGAGGAAATTAAATGATAATTTGTTGATAACAGGAGCTGTTTGGAGAGACAGGAGTCAAGGTAGTTCTGAAGTATCTGATGACAGATCCTAAGAAGCTTTGCCGGGGTCTTGGTTATCATCGCATGATGCTTTCTACTGTTGATGCCATCTGGTGCTGCGTTGTTGGAGCTTATCTTAATGAAGATATGTTTCTTGAAGGTCAAGGTGTCTTCTATTTGTTGGATTTACTGGAGGTAAGACATAATGCTAGAGATAATTTAATTGCTTGAGAAAATTTGAACGTACAAGACCTTCAAAAACTGATTTCATAAAGAGTGATTAAATATCAGTTTATCCATGAATGCATACACATCAAGGAATTGCTGCTGCTCTTGTTTATAAGAAATGTGCATTAAAAATTTTAGTTTTAGATTATCAGCTACTGAAATGTTTCTTTAGGCTTGCAGGTTTGAGAACAACTTTCACAGTGGCCTGTAAAACAAATCAATGAGTTTCATGAGCAAGGAAATCAAAATCATCATTAAATCTTGTTCTAATCAATCTTTCCTACAGTCTTGCTCTCCTAATATGCACAACCTCGTCCTTGGTTGTCTCTTGGATCTGTGTGAGAATGCTAAGACAGTGGCTCACATGCTGGCTTGGCGTACCAATAAAGACACCACGGTGGCCACGTTACTCATTAAGATCTGGAAGCAAGAGGAACAAACACTCGGTGTTCCAAGAGAACAGAACGGAACCATTGCAGGTAAGGATTCAATCTTATCGTTGTCATCAATGGAATATAGGTCATGAAAAAATGCAGAGCTGCCAACTATCCCTAATTCTGTAGAAACTTCCCTGAAAATAAATTAATCTTTTCATGTTCTAATGAACAAATTTGAAAACCTCCCTGATTATGGAAAATGTTCCCCTATTATCTTGAGTGTACTTCTAAATACCTCCCTGATTGTACAAAATTTCCTTGATTGCAAGATGTAAATGTTGGCAGCTCTGAAAGTGGCTTTGGCTACTGTTGATTGATATATCTGCCCTATTTTCATTACTACTGTGGCTAATGACCACAGCGGTAGCCAAAGACGCACAATTTAGTTGTAGCCAAAATACTCTTCATTATCAAAAAGACAACAGACTTTCTGATTTCAACAAATTTTGTTCAAACTTTAAGGTAAGCTCTGCAGTATTTGAAGCAATATTAAGAAAATTAGCTCACAGTCCAAGAATCTTTAGATTATTGTGTCTTGTCTTGTTGTTGTTGACGTAGATACTAAGAAACCTCTGATGGGAGCTGTCCAAGATGAAGCTGGTATCGTTCCTCTTCCAGCAAACTCACGCAGTCAAGCCATTGTAGATGTTTGTGAGAATATGAGGGCCAAGATCTATGCGCTATTCTGTAAAATTGGTAAGAAATTGATGGTTGTTTAAATGACTCTTACTGCATTTTAGGAACATTAAGTATCACAATTTCCTCATTCATTCATGAACATGTGCAATCATTATATAACTTATTTCCATCTATATTGCTCATCTAGGTTTTGAAGATCACCCTAGCTTGTCTACTCAAGACCAAGTGACCTTGTGTATCATAGAGAAGTACCTTGACTTCAAACAAGGAGAAGTCTGGAAGGAGATTACATCAGAGCTGGAGCAAGAAGGGGTACGCCCTGTCACCCCAGATCAGGTACGGTATTTGCTGATTATTTTTGTTTTGTGCAGTCCTGGCAGTAGAGGAAACCAAAAACAAACCTATGTGTTTAACTCTGGTAAGGTAACGTATGTACCCTTGGGCCTGATACCTCGTTTTCGAAAGGGCAAGGGCACCTTGGTAAAGGGCATCTCTGTGAGGAAATTGTAAATTTCTATTGGAACACTTCAAGGGGCACCAAGAAAATTACCAGGGGCAATGAAGGCAGTTGCATCCATTAAGTATCAGTATGAGACAGTAAAGACCCCTTGCATTGGCCACCATTGCTGAGGTCAAACAATGGAAATATGCTTGTGTCTACGCACTGCGCACAACTCTCAGCCTCCAACAGGTCTTCCTTTAAAGGGGCTGTTTGAGCTGTGACATCAAAGGGTCTATTCCGCAGTTCACATTTACAAAAGTTAATTGCACGGTGAATCTAGATTCTCTCATCTGAAAAGTTTCATCTTCAGTTCTGTAAGTTACATTATTTGTTATATTCTTTGCCACCAGGAAGCCTTGTCAGTCATCAATAAAGCCACAGAGGAACTGGCAATCAATGTAGCTGACACTCAGGTTGATTTTATTGAGTCACAGCAACAGCAAGATCTACTGGAAGAACAAGAGATGTATGCTGAGGTATGTAGAGCTGTTAGGTTGTCCATATGAAAGCCTGTACATCAAATAAAACCGATGTCATTTATTTATTTATTTATTTATTTACGCAGCCAACAGCGCAAGCGCCATTAACAGGATGGTGAATAGAAAACAAACAGAAATGTTCAGTTTTAGATGTGGGAGGAAAACTCCAATAAGGGAAAACCCATGCAATCAGGTAGGGACTGAAAACCCAATCCACATTCAAAGCTCTGGTATGAGATGGGATTTGAACCGGGGTCCAAAGAGGTGAAAAGCAGGGAAAGAAACCACTGAGCCAATCTGATGCTGGTAAAAGTCAATCCATCTCATGGAAACTTTGGTTTCAAAGATTTGTATAAACTGCACAAACTGATATAAGAGAAACCAAACGTTCATGAGGATGTTGAGGCCCTATTTACAAGTTTTATGCTGCTAAAGACACATTGGTATAAAGGCTAAGACACATTGATATAAAGATTAATATTAATTTACTCTGCAGATTCGGGAGAACCACCGCCAGAAAGAGAAATCTATAAAGAGATGGAACACCTACATTGCCCGCACATCAAACTACTCTATGCTTAAGGTAGAGCTCCATTCACTTTCCTGACCCCCCCTCCCCCGCACCCAAAAACTTTAATACACAAGAACAAAAAGTGCTGTACCTCAAAGTTGTTTGAGACAGGTTTCCTAGATTATAGTATATTTCGACTTCTCAGGACGTAAGGTCATTAGTGCAGTTTGTATGGATTTTATTAAATTGGTTTTGCATATTTTGGTCTCCTGTTAAATGGAGTCTATTGATAAAGAGTGGTCTCAAAGTAAATGTTTGGCAAAAAGAAACATTCCTTGTCTAAGTAAACATTTATTTGTGGATTTTTTTCTTCTTCAAATTTATACACATTTTGCATTCAAAGATCTTGGTATGAATATGAAATTGTAATTAATACTGAGTCAATGATTTTTTTATTTGAACCCTTTTTTCTATTTTTGCTTTTACAGGCTGCAAAGACAAGTCAAGACCTGAGCATCAAAGCCTCTAGAATAGAGACGGACTTTCTGGAATCGTAAGTATTTTCCTCTTCTATGACTATTGGGTCGTCCCGTCACTGAGCCTAAATGTCTTGTTCTATCACAACAACACAGAATAAAACAATTATTACTTTAAGTGATGTTTCAAGCTTTGCATGATGTGGAAAATAAGAAGTAACTATAACTAGTAAACTTGCGGGTACAACCATGTGTAAATCTCTTTTTGGAGGAGTGTTCTCCTGAAGACAAGCGTAGTATACTGTTAAAAACTTCAAGACCACACCGACTCTTTTCAGAGCCAACTCTCCTCCCAAAACGGTTGTACCGGCAAGTTTACTAGTTGTAGTTACTTCTTTATTATGACTTTGTTTCCATGGAGACAAATTCTAAAGTGACCTCGGAACTTCATTGTATCAATAATTTATTTATTTTTTTGTTTACAGGGATACATACCATGAGACGGATTTAGCCGAACTTCAAACAACGGTAAGTGTGAAATAATAAATCTTTTGATGACAATATTCTCAAGTCTTTTAGTTTGCCTAATCAAGGTAAAAGTCCGGAACACGTTTCTTTAACATTTTAACAATGATGTGTATCTTTCACTTTGTAGACATTTCAGAGTCGTCATATCAATATTGACAGCACTCCGTTGGAGCTGACCGGTGGACCAAGCCTCCTTGGTCAACAGAATGATAGAGAGATGACCAACAGGGTTACAATGAAAGAGCACACACCAATATTTGTGTCTTAATTAAAGTTATAAGACTATGAGTAGTTTTTTATATGTCAGTATTGATGAATGTGGAGATGTGATCCGAGTGATTTGCCTGCAGTAATCAGATTATCCTCTAAACTGGGCCCAATTTCATAGAAATGCTTAAGCACAAAAAGTAGCTAAGCACAGAAAAATTGTGCTTACCAGAATAAGGTTACCAGCCAAACTACCATGTCACATGTACAATTTTTGTGACTGGTATCCTGCTTTCTGCTGAGCAGAACATTTTTAAGCAATATTTTCCGCTTAAGCAGCTCTATGAAATTGGTCCCTGCTTTCTAGATTTATAATGTTTTCCCAGATGACAGCTTCTGAACTCTTTTGAAAGATGAAAGACTATTTTTTAAAGGCAGGGTATACTTTTGGTAATTGTCAAAGACCAGTATCCTCACTTGGTGTATCCCAACATATGCTTGAAATAAAAAACCTGTGAGAATTTGGGCTTAATTGGTTATCAAAGTTGCAAGAAAATAATGAAAGATGTTGCATAGAATTGTGTCCTTTCAGATGTCTGAGAAAGGCTTCATTCTCAGATTCAAATTTTGGGGTGAAAATGTACCTCTTTCTCTAAAACTACATTACTTCAAAGGGTGTTTTTTCTAAAAATGTTTTATAACATCAACAGCTATCTAGTGCTCTTTACCAAGTAAGTTTTAATTTTTTGGAGCAATTACTAAAGGTATACCCTCCCTGAAAGGGGTCTGTTAAAAAATCATCTTGGTCTGCTGGGCGTCAAAGTGAGGTAGTGTCCAAGTAGACTGGTGCTATTTTTCAACCTTCATGATTCTATTTATGGTTTATGACTGAAGTTTGGGAAACAGACAAAAGCCTATGGTGTATATTTTGTGAATAAAATGTTTTTCAAACTGTTTCCTGAAGTTTATGAATTTTCACTATGTATATAAATAACAGTTGATACAAAAAATCAATATTTTCAAACGGGTTTTGGAAAAATTTTCTTGTCTGGGAAATGGCAAAAAATATACAAGCATTTGATACAGAATGTAAATAGTTGTAAAAAGTAATGTTTGACCACTGAAAGTTAGTTATAAGAAAGTCTGTAATCTTTAAAAGCAAATCTGGAAGAATGGACAGAATCGAATACTGACTTTTTATTCATAACTTCACAATCACAAATATATTTACATTGCAGTGATCAAGCTGTTTACAACTGTAATTTATGGAATGTCGGTTTAAAACTAAATGTAAACATAATCCGTCCATATAATTCTAGAAAGTGTGATTTATCAGAAGACTTACTTTATTATTTCTAAGTAACTACAATTTGTTTTGTTGCGAAGTAATTGACAGTTTATTAAGTTTGTATTTTTTATGATTTCCTGCGCCGTCCAAACACAATAAACTGTATATTAATTGGAAAACAGGTATTGATATTTTTGTCCAATCCTTTTGAAGTGTGGTGATTATTAGTGACAAAAAAACAAAACGATATTATTTGTTTTGTTTTGTTTAAAGAATTATTATGTGGAATTAAAAATAGGTTGTCAACAAAGATGCCCCGCCCATTTTTAATTTTTATCATTGTAAAACAAAGAATAGCGCCCTCATTTGGTTGATAACAGTTAGCCCGCCTAAATTGGAAAACTTCGTTTGGTGACCTCCCCGTGGAATTACTGCAAAAATGACGCAAGGGAAGCCTGAAAATGACACCGTTTTCTCTGCAAGGGAAGTGTTGGACAGTGAGTATATAATAAGTTCTTTTAATGATGTTTGAGACTTAATGGGTGGTGAGAAATAAATCATTTTGTGTGAAGGAAACAGCTCGTCCGATGTTCTTTCTGCCTGTAGACCAACTCGACCGAAAATACAACATCAGTCTGGTCATAGCTAGAACGTGCGTAAAATGTCCAACTCGACCGATAACCAAAGATTGACCAAAAGAAAGGTTTGAATGTAACATTTTCTCGAAAAAAAAATTAATTCTTGTACTTAAAATGTTATCTTCCTGCTCAAGTTATGAAGAATTTGTATATCACGCAATTTATTTTGAAAATAAACTTGAGAATAATTTCTAACACAAAAATAAAAAATAAACATGATTATGATAGGCCTAGGCCTAAAATTAGGCTAAATAGAATTAGAAATGTTTTGAACCTCCATTTTTTTTATCAACTAAATCATTTAATTATTGTTTTATTGTACGGAAATTTTGTCATTATGCCAGCCACTTTCTATGAGATTTTTTTGATGGATGATGGTTGGACTTTTAACATGTTTAATGTTTAATTGATTTCCATTTTGTTAATATTCCTTTTGGAGTCGAGGAATTGGTTTGGAATGGTAGCTAAAAATACATTAATTAATTATATACCTACCTAGGGCTAGGCTTTAAAAAGGGAAATTCACGCACACAAAGGATTTAAAATGATGTTTAGGGAGTAGCTTTGTCAAGACCACCGTAAACCTGGAAATTAAATATTTTTTAGGATTTTTACTCTTATTCGTTGTTTAAAGTGCCTGTTCCTCTCTCTCGATTTGTATTACATTCTGTCAACCTTTCTGGACAGGTAATAAGGATATAATTCAACCTAAAAGGATAACGTGGCAATCAGATACAGCATTTTTGCCAGTTTGGCTTTTTGCTCGGTTGTTAAATTTCACTCATGCAAGTTGTACTTACTTACATGTAGGCCTATAAGGAAAAAATGTATTCTTCTTATTATTTTATAATTATGTAATTTGTTATTTATGTTATTTTATTTGTTTGGTCTGTTTGCAGCTGTTAGTGAAATGTCACAACTTTTGGAGACAGGTTTAGACTCAGAGACTCTTGCCATTACGACTAAGCTATGTGAGCTTGGAGTAAACCCAGAAGCCTTAGCATCTGTCATACAAGAACTCCGCAGAGAAATGGCCGCTTATAACGTAAGACTGTGTTATGTCTTGGAATTTTTGGTGGTGGTGGTGGGGGGGGGGGTGTCAGGGGGTAAGATCTAAAACTGAAAGAAATAAATTCCCCCTGCAGGGTTTTCCCCTGGATTTTCCAAAACTGTTGGGCATTCTTGACCCAAATTTTTGTCTGGAAGTTTGGCCTAAAGCATAATACTGAAACAAGGTCCTCAGAATGTTTTTTACTTGGTGTTCATCTTTGGTATTGGTTGAAATTAAAAGCCCTACTGTGTTATCTGGGGCATTCAAAATGGTTTTATCTTTGTGATTATTTTTTGTGAATTTGATCTGAAGTCAAAAGAAATTAGCACATTATTATCGGCTCGCAATTTCGCCGTATTTCGTGATGAAAAACAAGTAAACAAACAGGGTTTTTCATTTTGTTATTATTATGTTTATGTATTTTGTCAATGATGCAAGAAAACTACCTACAGGCAATTAAAATAAGATGAATCTGTAGTTGTGATGCAGTACATTCCTGAAGAAAGCGCCCTCATGCGGTCAAAAATATGGTCCATTGGCCTGTGTTTGCCGAATTTGCTAGCTTGTGCTTGTGCTTGTGGTAATAAGGTTTTTAGAAGGTTAAGACGGAAAAGGTTTTCAGTCAAGAAGGTGAACCTATGTACACTACTCTTTTCTTACCAAATACAAGACATGGTTTGATGATGACTTGTATTTTGTTATATAATTGCACATTTCTTGAAGCTGCATAATTGAGTTATTAACTCTTTAAGTGCCAAGGTCGTACATGTACGATCTATTTTATGTATTCCGAAAACGCTATTATTGTACATGTACGATCTTTGTTTTGTACTCAGAAAGTGTCATCAATCGTACATGTACGACCCATAGTATACATGTTATCATGAAAGGGCATTATAACTCAAGAAACAGTATTGACTTTGGGATGTACTAAGGCAACACAAATCAGCAAGATACATTTTGTTTGGCGAGAAAGCCTTTTTATTTTTTCTATTACAGAATTTTGAAAAAGCTTCAAAAGCAAGGCATTTTAAGGTCAAAACGACAACAAAAAAGTGGGCACTGAAAGAGTTAAACACTTCATTTCAAACAGTGTTTCATAGGATGAATTTATAGTGATGTAGGAAATGAAAACTTAGTTTGATTGAATGTTTTTGTTTTAACCAGGCTGGCAGAGGGGATCAAGTGTCGTGATACTTTGAAGGACTGACTGACTACAGACTGGGAGTGTAAATAGTTTCCATCCTTCAATGGTTTCATGACCGACAAAGCAAGATATTTTTGTAGAGACTAAACCCCTGGCATAATTTTATGACATCACAAGCCTGAACAGTGCCCTCAGTGAGGTCAATGAAGACCTTTGATGGGCTGAGAGTTGTGCGTGACACGTACAAGCATCTATTGTTTGACCTCAGCAATGGCAGCCAATGCAAGGTGTCTATTGAAGGAATGTCAACTGCAATGAGACTTCATGGGGCGGCAAACATCATCTTTAGATCCCTATTCTCCTGCAGTTTGAAGCCACGTCCGAATTAAGTGATTTCTGCTACGGCTATGGCTTTCAACTGCAACGACAATGCTGAAGAAGAGGACTTTTCCGCGTTCCAGCCATAGCCACTGCCAAAGCCATTAATTTGGACACGACCTCTCGGCCTGATAATCTGTTCAAAATATGTACTATACAAATAGAACCAACCAGTTTCTGAACACCCAGTGACCTACCGGGTAGTCTTGTTTGTTGCAAAACTTTGTATAGGAGAGCAACAGTATGGATAGCATCTAGTGATACCAGTAACTGCTCCGATTGAACTGAATTATGACTTTATTCTTTGAAACTCTTTCTTCATCTGATAAAATCTCCACTACTCAATGATCTTACTTCTTTAACTTGTCTCATTTTCACTGAGATGAAATGTATGTCACAATGGAATTACCATGGCGATGATGAAAACCTGGAGGTTCAGATAAGTTTGGAAAT